>JAJGRW010000485.1:328740-519093 GCA_025461045.1 Carex parvula
TTGTATTATTTTTTTGAATTTTTTTTTATCAGTGTACATTTTTTTGTTAGTTTGGAGGTTCAAAATCGAATAAATATCTGTTAATGTGACCTGCATATGACTTAAATTCTATTTTTACTTCAAATAAAATAATTAATTTTTGCAGTATTTCACGAGTACCTCAAATAATACTAAGACCTTAAAATTTCTTAAAGAATTTGGTACTTCAATAATAACACACCTGTAGAATTTAAACGAGAAGTTTGAAGTTAGTAAACGTATGAATTTTATTCTCCCAAACTTTAAACTTAGAGCCTGTTCGGCTTTTACTGTGTTCTTGGAAAAAAAAGTTCACTCAGAATGATTTTTTTTCTCACGTGTACATGTTTCGGCCATTCAAATTAGACCCGAGTCTATTCCCGTTTCTGTTCTCACCTGCAGGCCAAACAGGGCCTTATAGCAAACAAAATTCTGATATAATAATAATACAAACGTGAGATTTAGCCCAAACGCTAGTTTTGACTTGAAAATAATGAAAATTAAATTTTAAACTAGATCGTGTGAGCGAAAAAACATAATAATTTCTCTTATTCTAATTTGTGGTTGTGGAAGCAAATTATGCTGCTGCAATTGAGCATTCATTCTTGTTGTTTGCTTCGATTAAAGTATAAGTAATAAGAACCGCGAGCTCAGTACAATGATCAAAATCCTTTAATAAAAAAGATATAAGCAATAAATACAAAATTTGGGACAAATTTTTTCCAAAACCGGACCAAAGTCGTTCAATCAATCTATGTTTAAGATTTATACGAACAAATTTAAAACTTATAAAATTTAAACGGTCCTATAAACAAGATTTTGAACAAGACTAAAGTGTTAGATTTGCTCTTGAACAAAACTTTGTCTAAAACCTTTTAGGCCAAAGTATTTCACTCATAGACATTATCTTTCGAGTCCATGGACATTAATTATTTCAAACTATTGCCTATGTGACTATAACATACAGTCAAAACTATATCTTTTTAGAAGAGGGATTCAATTACATCATTTTCTGGTCACACATCTTGATACCATATATTTATAAGTTATTTTTATAATTTCAAAGTTCAAACAGTCAATTCAAACCGTTCAACATGATCTCCGTATTAAAATGTGTTTGGAGACCAAATTTTACATTTTTTGAAATTTATTTAGTATTTATTAATATGTGTACAAAACTATTGTTTTCAGACAATTCTAGACCATTGAAAGACAGTGATTTTCAAAAATTCTAATAGTAAAAAAGTTTCCAAAAATGTAAAATTTGGTCTCCAGGCATAATTTTAATATGGAGATCATGTTGAACAGCTCAGATCGACTGTTTGAAATTTTGAAATCACAAAAATGACTTAGAAATATATAGTGTCAAGATGTGTCACCATAAAATGAGGTAAGTGAATCTCTCCTCATCTTTTTAAACCCGAATATATTACTCAAAAAATATTTCGTGCGGACAACGGACATGTAGTCCCAAATAATTGTTTTTAATCAAGTACAATATAATGAAGTTGAGATTTGACACAGATAATCTCTGAATGTACAGATTGGAAAAAATTCTAGAAACCATTTCTTGATTAATAAGATGAAC
Source organism: Carex parvula (assembly GCA_025461045.1). NCBI lineage: Eukaryota > Viridiplantae > Streptophyta > Magnoliopsida > Poales > Cyperaceae > Carex > Carex parvula. The sequence continues at coordinate 330,347 of JAJGRW010000485.1, forward strand.
ATAATTAATTATGGCAAATCTAGAACCTATCCTCATTAATCAAGCCTTTGATTGCTACTAAGAGCATCATTTTTATTTTCAAATTCTAATCTAACGCGGCATATTTTTTTTAATTGTTAGAATATATGATAATTACTACAAAAGAAAGAAAGTTTTTTTTATTGCAAATGTTTTCTAATTGACAGGCTAGCGAAAATAATTGTTTCTATTCGCTCTAAAAGAATAAGAGAGAGATCGATGTGGCATGGAAGAAATGAAAATTTAACTTTAGAGATGTAAGAATTTGAAAATTAAAATTAACTTAATCTCTAAATGTTACTTTACGGTTGTTTTTAATTTATTTATTAGATGTTGATGTTTAGATATGGACGCTTTTAGATATTGATATAGTTTGAATGATGTTTTGAATGTAGAACGATGAATGTAATTTTACGTTTTAATTAATAATATTATACTTGACAGCGGCTGTCAATGGTTTCAAAGAGAGAGAGAGAGAGAAGCATTTGTGGAAAAAAAAGTTATTTAGGTATCAGAGACTTTTATTTCTCCCACAATTGTAAGATGGAATTCGATGAGAGTAAAAATTCAATCTCACACGCAATATAGAAAAAAAAAAAAAAAAAAAACTTCCGAGCAGCTTCGGAAAATTTCAATCACCATAACAAATAATTTCTTGTTCAAATTTCCAACACGCGTCCTGCCAGTTCTTATAACTGAGAAGATGATATAATAGCGGTAAAGAATAAATGTTATATTTTCATTCTTTTCTTATGGTGCAACTAATCAGCACAATCAACGAACTATTTGGGAGCATAATTAATACCAATGGTTTAAATAGCGATTATAGCGGTATAGCGGGACGGTTAAAAAAAATAAGCAATTGCACTAAGTAGCTAGCTATAGCTAGCTATAGCGCCGATAGCTAGTTATATATCGCCCATAGCGCCATAGCTTTTAGGGTCCAAAAAAGCTATAGCTAGCTATTTAGAACCCTGATTAATACCAAGTACCAACGCACTAGTAATATGATTACCGCTACCATATATGACTTTAAATATAGTCTTTTCTTAGGACAAGTATTCTCTCTAATATTCTAAAAAGATTCCCTTCATTTTATGGTTTAAGATTAATTCTCAGCCGTTTTGAGATTTGGACTAGTGCAGGTGTAGTATTATTTGGCTTTGAGATTCGTGCCAAGTGAAAAAGAACGGTCCAGATTCAGTAATTCTAAAAGATTCTCTATTACGGTACCGGAGAGGATCTGAATTCCTTTTCTTAAAGACCAGCCAGAATATAACAGACATGTATAAAGGATGAGGCTAGAATAATACACATTACCATTTATGCTATGAAATTATATTTTTATTTTTAAAGTTCAACTATCGATTCAAACTGTTAAACATAATTTCAAAAAGAACGGTCCAAATTCAGTAATTCTAAAAGATTCTCTATTACGGTACCGGAGAGAATCTGAATTCTTTTTCTTAAAGGCCAACCAGAATATAATAGACATGTATAAAGGGTGAGGCTAGAATAATACACATTACCATTTATGCTATGAAATTATATTTTTATTTTTAAAGTTCAACTATCGATTCAAATTGTTAAACATAATTTTTGTACGAAAATATATTTGAAGTCAAAATTTTACTTTGTTTAGTATTTTTGTACTATTAATTTTAGATAGTTGGAAAAAAATACAAAATTTTATCTCTAAATACATTTATATACGGAGATCGTGTTTAACGATTCAGATCAACGATTTGAACTTTAAAATAAAAATATGAATACATCTGACCATGTATAAAATCATCTATTCACTCGCAACTATTTAGGAGGTAATTGATTAATTAAATCACCAAAAATATATGTCACTTTAGTCCTTTAAGCACATCGCTAGTGCACGTGTAAATAATGACTTCGTCTTCCTTCTAACAAAGTTTTATTGCTTCACGTAACGGCATTACTTGAAAAGAAGTTATCTCTACTTGATTAAAATGTCTTCTTGGATTGGTAAGTTTCTATTTTCTATAATTGTAAGTATAATCATATGATAAGCATATACTATACGATAATTTTTTTATGCTGATATTTTCGTAAGATAAAAATAAGATTTAAGTTTTGCATCGAATATTTAACTGATCAATTAATTTATTATAACGTACTTGAATTTTCTTTGACAAATAAGCAAGCAATTGTTGATGTTATTCCAAAAAATTTCGTAGACCATTTCCGATAAAAAAAAAAATCTTTTTTGTGCAATTTTAAATGGGAAGTAAGCATCTTTATCTTATTGGTGAAACTGAATATTTGAAATTCAACATAATTTTTGTTTTTTTTTTTTGTAGAGGGTAAGGGTACGGGTACGGGTAAGGACAATTTGTAACGGGTACGGGTACGAAAATGCTTTCACCCGACCCTTACCGTACCCGTTGACACCCCTGTATTTGACCCCCATAGTTCGAAATTCTGGCTCCGCCACTGTACAATATGACACATTTTCTTAAAAAAATAGATCAATAAAAAAAATCAATATATTTTCATACAAATGTAAAGTCCATTCTTTAATTACATACTTATGACCTTTCTTTTTACTGGTACATACCAGCTTTTTTTGTTATGTTGCTTGAAGGGGAAACAAGTGAAAAAAAATCATCAAACTAAGTTGTATTATTTGTTGTTGTCATATTACGACACATTTTGTTGTTATATTATTGCCTCATGTTATTGTTACAAGGATTATTCTCATCTTCCTATGATTTATATGCATTTGTGTACCTAAAATAAATAATAAAACATGTTTACTTAAATGAAAACATCGAATGATAAATAACATTCTTATATGATATAAAAAAATGGAAAAAAAATGAAGACATGACCAATCAATTATCAATCAATCTAAAAGTTCCTTAAATGATTTTTAGAAAATGAAAATAAATCAAGACCAAAAGAAGACAAACTAAATATACTTATGGCGAGTACGTATCTAAATAAATTTAAACTTCTACACATAATTTTTTTTTTTAAATGTATAGAATAAAAAAAAGGCAGATTATTTGATTGAAGGGTTGATATTCAATCCAAAATTTAATCTTTTAATCACATGCATTGGCGGATGAGGGCATCTATGTGCTTAATTTAATAATAGAGATTATTGTTATTATTTTGTATTATTATCTTCTTTATAGTTATTATTATTATTATGGTTGTTGTTGTTGTTGTTGTTGTTGTAATAGAGATTATTGTTATTATTTTGTATTATTATCTTCGTTATAGTTATTATTATTATTATGGTTGTTGTTATTGTTGTTAAAGGAAGGGATAAAGGTACCTTAAGGTCCGGACAAAATGAGGTGATCTTAATCCGCGCTAAGGAATCAGTGTTCGGCAGGATAAGTGGCTAAGGAAACTAAAAGAAACGGATTAAGTCTTAAGGAATCTTAATCCCTTGTTGCCGAACAGCCCCTAAGTCTTTAAAATTACATATGGTATTGGTCCTTTGAAGTTTCAAGTTCTTCATCTCTTAAAATGCTCCTATTAACACACTAGACAAAAACCGTACGAGAACAGATCAAATTTGGGTTCGATATCCAATCTGAACTGTTTGATCAGTGTTGAGATTAGTGCAAAATTACAATTATAAACTGTCTCGAAAATTTAATTTATGCGTACGTATCTCGATGCTAATAAAACAGTCCAAATCAAGTTGATCCGATGTCTATCGGACCTCTTCGCTCCCCAAGGCTAATGCAGAACAAGGCATTTTTGAACTATCCATTACACCAAAATTACTGAATGGTGCTGGCATTAACTTGTACTTGAGACCATACTTGATCTTTGGAATTGAATAAATTAAGATGGCAGGGGTTGAAATGCTAATTACCTAGAACCTAGGACAAAAACTTTAAAATCGCCAAGGACCTGGAAAAAAAGTGGTTATTTTAAGAACCACTTGTGAAATTTTATTCTGAAAAACACCAAAGGGGAGGAGAAAGCATGTGCTTAGAATAAACAATCAACAATGATAGCAGAAAAGCATCTTTTAGTTGGTAGGCCTCACTGCCCTTGGAGGCCTTAAAGGGTACATATATATTTCTTAGCCTACCCTTGGATTTCCACCCTTGAGTCAGCATCCTACCGTTGATCGATCGATCGATCGTCCGACAAATCGGTTGGATGGACGGTGTGCTAACCTTCCCGTGCAATTTCATGTTTGTTTGAGACCATCCGTTTGGGTGATCAAAATTGTTAGACAGTTAAAAATATAATTGTTAGATGACTTAGATCATTAAAGAGATGATGCTTTTTCTAATATTGTATTATGGATTAGTAGGCATCCAAGGATTGATTGAACATGTGAACATGGAATAGTGAATTGGGAAATTAAATTAAGGTTTTGAGGGACTTGGTGGAGAGCCACCATAAAAGCTTTAGTTGGCATTTATTAATTTATTTGTGTGCATTAGTATTTAGCAACTAACCTGAGGTGAGATACTACCATAGGGTTCCAAAAGATGGAATATGCAATGAAGCCATCATCTCATATGAAATTTTTCTTGGGTCAAGCCATGCTTAACTTTACAATTATGTATTAGATTCTCAATCTTTCAGAAGTCAAGAAGATTCCCTTTTATTAAAGGTCTCAAGAGAAAATAATGCTTTTCCAGCTAGCTGCTTGTCTATTTGGCCCAAATAACTTTTCTCTAACCATACCTTGTTTTTTCGAAATTTAGATCACCTCGACACGTGGCAACATTAGACTGGCTGTCTCCGTTTTAAAGACTAAAGACTTCATATATTCCCCTAATTCATTCAACCACGTCTCGACACGTATAGCCCAGATTCAACCATTTACAAGATGCGCACTTTGCAAGTACTGAGAAGTAGTACTGTTGGATTTGCGGCGTAGTAATTGCGATCAACTGAAAGTCAACGAACTAGAAAAAAAAAATTTAAAAATAGATATATGTTCGAAGATTATAGTAATTCACCAGGCGTGGTTTCATCCGTGTAAGTGTCCGAGGAAGTTAAACTTTGAGAGTGATATATCATTTATTTTCAAAATTAGAGGGATTCAGATCTAGATACTGCATTTATTTTATTAATCTTTCGGGACTAATAATAAGGATCTGATGGTTAGATAACTATATCTTGTTCGTAAGCTGGGCCTATACCATGATGAGTTTGAGCTCATAGATTTCTTGACTTCGTTTCTTAATATTTTTTCATCAAACTTTATACTACTATAAATATTTTCTGACCAGGAGTAGATAAAATTATATTACTATAGTAAAAAGTTTTGTAATCAACAGAAGCGGGTCAATTGATCATTTTACTAGGCAAGGATATCTTCACTAGAGGTGCTATCGGGTCGTGGGTCCGGATACTATTATATTTGGACCCGTACTCTAAAAATGTTCGGATCTGAATTCGATGCATACACTTATTTGTTTCAAATCGGGTCGGTTCCGAATCCGGATACCTATCTACCCGTAGATATTTCGGGTCCAGTCTTTCGATTCTAGGTAGATATATACCCATAACTTGTTTATGGATTACGGGTCCAGATCCGAAGTGGGTACATGTCACAACTCACAAGCATTTGAAAAACACTTTATGTTTAAATATAATTATAATTTCTTAAACATCTCGCATAATATATCATTATAATATAAATTAAAATATACTTCAAAATATTTAATGTGAGATAATTTTAGAAAGTAAACTATTGGAGATGGTGATTTTATTATATGGTTCCAAAAATTTAAGAATAAAATATTAATATTAATTTGTTTCAATCAGTGAAGAGAGCAATAAATTTCAATAATCTGTGTAAAAAAGTAGATACATGGTGGATAAAGAGATCAAGAAATGAATTATTTAGCTTCAAAAATTTATAGGCAAAAGGTGAATATGACATTTGATTTCCATAATTTGTGCGAAAAGAGCAATACATTTCATTCAAGAAATTTAAAAAATACTACAAATGATTGTTTTTTCACAATTATTAATATATGTGTTTATATTAAATGATTATAAATAAATTGTATTATCATTTTATCGGGTATTTATATGGATATCAGGTCGAGTTCAGTTATGGGTCGGATAACTAAATCAAATTCATATCCTATCCATTACAGTATCTGTTCCAGTTCAAATCCAGGTCGGATATTAAATTATTAATTTTGTAACTGTACTCATAATTTAACCGATTATATTTTTTAAACCATATCCTATCCAAATTAATCGGATCCAGATATTGGGTAAAAGTAGCACCTCTAATCTTCACTATCCAGTGAAAAAAAATGCAGAGCAAGACTAGCAAAATTATCCAAATACAAAAGAAATAGGAGTTTTCAAAATCAATGGTTTATATTTACTAAATATTCTAAGCTATAATTCCGTCGTATAAAAAGGATAAAATAAATTAATCATTGATGAAATTCACGAGCAATCCATACCAAAATTATAATAGAACTCCATTTAAGCATCCTGCATATGTTTACAAGCTAAATAACAGAAAACTCAATAGAAGCCTAGCTGCATCCTTTACAACTAAGAAGAAATTTTTTTGAGAAGGCGCTCTCCTCAAGCTTCTAGGAAAAATAAGGGTTCTATAGCCGCTTTCCTGCACAAAGGATAAAAGAAATGAAAAGAAAAGCTGCTCAGTGAAACTAAGGTTTTCTTGTTCTCACTTGTATGATATACCAAACAACCCCTATAAGGCTACGACAAGTTGTTTATGTAAGCTTAACCTAAACTCAGGTCCAGCTCAGAAGTCACAAGTCACAATTATTTGTCGATTTGCTTATATAAAGAGAACATTATCAAGAGATACAATTACCAGAACTAAACAAATGTCAACACCACTTGAGATTGATTTTGTTTTCTCAAATGAAAATCTAAATAGGAGAATCATATATCAGAAAAAAAAAAACTTTGTAAAGAACAACTACACCATTATGCCATCTGAACTGTCCATTCTAAATCAATAGTCTAATCAACTCCTTTTCATAATATGAGGAGGTTTTGATACACATTGAGATGTCAGATTTTAAAATGGACGGCTCCCTGTGAAGACTGCATTTCCATCTTTCTGTTGTTTTTCCCATTACAAATGAAGAATATGGCATTATCATTTACATACCACAAAGAATATAAGACAGTTTATAGTTTAATAATCTATTTATCTTTTATTTTAAGAAATTGAACAAACTCCAAAATATAATGCACATAGATTCCTTGATTTCCTCATGTGGGATCAGGAGATGAAGAATGCAGAGGTGTTAAAAAATTGAAGAAGAAAAACGAAAAAGAAAAGGATATGGATTCAAAAGCAATTGTGAATAAAACTAAAGTGACCCGGATAAAAAATAGTACAACAGGATGTATTTGGAAGTTTTTTTTAGCTTGAACAACATTTAGTACCAAAATTTAAATAGAAACTATCAGCAAATAGCTGCTATTAGGTTAGAGGGATCTTTTTTGCAAATTTTCAGAGCATTCAGGTTGGTTTGCAACATAAGCATGATCTAGGACATACCTACAAATATAATTTAACGTATTATATCCGTTTTCATTGTTTATTTTCCTCTTTTGTGGGTTGGAGTAGACCACAAATAACAACAACTTTGAATTTATGTTATTTTTCCCATTACTCAGAAATTCTAAGGCTTAAATTTGTTGGTTCTCAAACTTCTTTATATTGATACAGTGTGGAACCCAACCGTTCTAAACAAACTGATCCGTGCTCAATATAATATCATTTGATTTAATTTTCTTAAGCACATCAATGCATAAGTGCTCACTCAAGTCCATCTAAAATCTAAAAAATGGCGCACACACATTAAATGTAGCATCTTTCACCCTAAGAAACTCAAACTGGTACTGGTATCTATATACCATTCTGTGCACCTTCATGCAAAAAGTTGAGCCGACTAAGATTTGAAAATTGATGCCTAAACCTAAAGTACCACAAATAGTACCATATGAAATGTACCAAAACTCTGACATTTAGCCAAAACAGCAGAATGTTCTTATATAGAAGATTAACTAGGCTATTATAGGGTGCTTCATTACAAAATTAGGACCAGCATAAGCTAAAGTGGGATGAACAATTAATCAGAGCTTAACTGCATAACTGGGTGGTGCTGATGCTAAATCAGATCAAGCTAAGGTCAAATTGCAGCGAGTGGTAAGACTGGTACAAATACTAACTAAATTGCTGAATTCGAACAAAGACTATTACCTCAATTAGAGGGTTTGCTAACTCTCCTACTCACTCTCACTATCATCGTCATCGTCGTCATCAACAGCAACACCATCATCACTGGCATCATCATCGTCGTCATCATCCTCATCATCACCCTGATCTGGTGGAACAAGATAAGCCCCAGGGACAGGTGGGGCCCAGCGTCTGGTCCTACTTGGCAAGATATTATTCAAATCAACCTCCATTAAAGGGTCATCAGAGTAGTCACTGTCTGACCCGCTGGCAACACAGGCCACATCACTGTCATCACTGCTATCTTCTTCTTCCACCATAATCATCTTCCCTTTCCCCTTATCCACCCTTGAACTAGGGTTACGATTTTGGTCTAGTTCTGCCTCATTTTTTTGCACAATCATCTTACCTTTACCCTTATCCACTGAAACATCCGTATTATGGTCAAGGTTTTGATCTGGTTCCTTCTCCTCTTCCTTTGTTTTTCCTTTGTCAACTACTTTCTCCTTTTCCCCGTTTTCAGCTGACAGATCATGGCAAGGTCTAGCGTTTTGATCTTGGTCGAGGCGAGGGGTCTTGGAGGCCCTCCTCGTATCGTCGGAACCGTCGAGCGGTGGAGAGTCCGGTTTGCGCTTTGAGATTTGTTGTACGGAGTCAGGATTGGGCTGTAGGGCTTGCGTTGCCCCAATTCCCTCCGACATTGTTAGGTTTTCGACAGAGAGCACAGAAAGATTGGAATTAGGGTTTAGTGATCATGCGGAGGAGATGGTTTCGCCTTTCGCCTGTGAGGCTGTGACTGGAAGAGATATCTTACAATTAGGCCCTCGTAAAAGAGCTGAATTTAAGTTTCATACTACGAAATATTAGTTTTACTCTTCTGCTATTTTGAAGGATAGGTCAGGCTCCACTGACCCGGCCCTGATATTCTAATTTCTAATTTGGGCCTCTATATTATTTTATTCTTACCAAAATCAATTTCTCTGTGAAGTTGGGCCTGCAGAGTTCGCTGAAGCAATGCATTGGAAGCCTACATTTGAGTCCGTATTCTGCAGGATATCTCAAAAATTTAGTTTTATGACTTTTATCTAAAATCGAGTCAATTTGTTTCTATGGTTGCTTGAAAGTAAAGAATAGTGTTATTATATTTTGAAATTCATATAAAACAAATTATACAGTCCGACTTTTTTATGGATAAACTCAAAATTTCAGATATCTCAGAGGATGCAAATTCCATTATACAAGCCTTTGCACATGCTTTTTTATTTAATTTTCTTTTCTATTTTTCTTTACAAGCTCTTAGCTACACAAATCGTCCAATCCAAAGCTCCAATCCCAATCGTAGCTGGAATTTACGTGCTAGTAATACACGATGCTCTTTAAAATCCGTGCTAATATACAACGTCATTTAAGCTAATCACTAATCAGTGATAGCGAAAACTTGACTAAAAGCAAGTAGCCACAAACTTATTTTATATGGAATGGAATAGTATTTAGCTTCAAGCAACAGCAGAGCTTAAACATACAAAAGGTACTTTAACAAATAATTTCGGTTTTGACATGTATTGTTCACGCTGTGCGGCAGCTAGGGGTAGCAACGAGCTGGCTCAGTCAGAACTAGGTGCTAACTCAGCTTGTTAATTCTGGACCGAGCTACAGCTGATTGAGCTGGACCAAAGACATCCGAGCTAAAATTTCAGCTTGAAATCGTGACAAGCCAGTCTGAGCTGGCTCATTAGGTTTGGCTAGATCTTGTTTTAAGAAGAAAATAAATTCTACAAACTTTTAGAATCGAGCTGAACTGAGCTGTACAGTATAAAATACACACAAAATCATACAAATTTACAAATTAATGCATAGCCGAGCTAGCGAGCAAGCTAAGTTCTAACTTAAACTCGTTAATTCTGAACCGAGCTAATGACGAGTTGGCTCGTTAACAGCTCAATCCAGTAACGAACGAGCTGTTAGCAAGCGAGTCACAATCGAGCCACGAAGTACGAGCTTTTTTGCCACTCCTAGCGGCAGCGTGATTCCGAATGTAACAAATTGATCCAATGATCGTTGCAATAGAGATGTGCAGTTGATTTGCTTGTCCCCCCCCCCCCCCCCCCCCCCCCCGGAGAAGATCTGATCTAACAACCCCTGTTTGACCCCGCCAATCTTGACCTTTATTCCATTTTCTGGATGAAGGTTGAATTTTCTTTAACTGCATATATTTTCATCAATTAAATCTTTTAAATAGGAAACTGCGTGCTAAATATATTATCAAGTCAACCGCTCAAGCCTTCTTATTGAAATTTTTTAATAATGTTTGAAAGTAGAGCATTTATATCCTGCAACTCAAATAAGTTTATAAATAACTGTTAACTATTTTTTAAAAATTAAGGTCTTTAAAATTTCTAAACTCTTGTCTTGCGTCTCATTTAGCTAGCATGAAGTTTATAAACAGTTTCTTAACAAGAAATTACATAGTTTTTAAATAAGAAACTCTCCCGTACTCTTAAAACTGAATTAGAAATTGCCATAATATCATCTTTACCCTTCTAAATTTCAAAAACTTACAAATTTATCTAATTTATTGATTTTCCCATTAAAACTTATTTTAAATTTACGAAGTACCTATTTTATCCTTTATTAAAAATAAAAATATGTAGTTTGTGTAAGCAAAATATTTTGTCTTCTACCTGATCGGTTTTCAAGAACAAATGATTCATTTATCTACTTGTGGCGCATACACAATGACATTTACACATATAGCTTATGTGACGCGTAAGAAAACGAAACATTTGTCTTCACAACTGATAAATTAGAAAACTGAACATTTCTCTTTAACAAGCTATATATTTTTATGTTTAATAAAAGATAAAATTGGTAATTTATAAATTTAAAATGAGTTTAAAATAAAATACAATAAATTAAATAAATTTGTTAGTTTCCGAAATTTAGAGAGATAAATATGATATTATGAATTTTAGAGGGAGGAATACATAATTCTGAGGTTTTTTGAGGGGCATACATAAATTTCCCCCTGAAAATCCATTGTTGAATTACGCGTTTTCTTATTAGAATTTCCCCCTAAATATGATATTACGCGTTTTCTTATTAGAATTTAATCAATTTATAATGTCATTACATAAAGATGGAATCAATGTCCGAGAATCACAAATTCTTTAACACCTCAGTGTTAAATCTCGACTCCCTGCAGTTTTAAGTTGCTAATGGAGATGAAAGGAGCCAAGGCGGCGGAGCCGGCGGTGGGGATTCCTTATGCGTACTCGCCTGGCGGAGCCGGACCAGGTGGTTACGTGGCGCAACAGTACTACGTCGGCGCAAACCCATACCAGGCCGGTATGGTCCCTCCGAACGCCATCTATGGCGATCCGAAGGGGATCCCTTTGCAACAGACCATGTTTCACGACACACCGGCGCCTTTCTCCTGTGTCTACTGCGGCTCCTCTGGCCTCTCTACCGTCAGGTCAGACTCGATTTGATCTTTCTTTTGTCAGATATCATTTTTTATTTTAATTTATGAATCAATTTCCTCTTTCTTATAATTTCCTGAAGATAGCTGTAAAGAAGTGGATTGACTCGTCTTTTAGTGATCTGTTTGAACATACGAGTAATTTGCTCTTGTTCTCATGTAAAAGAAAAACAATAAAATAGTTATATTTTTGGTTTATTGATTCTTCTAATTACTATCTGAAGTTAACTTTGCTTCGTTCAATTAACCTTTCATTTTTTCACTATGTAATGTGATATGCAGTTTTAGCATTACTTTCTGGTGCTCAATTTATATTTACGTAATAACATTTTCTTTATTATTAACAGAAAGTGGCATAAAACAACATCTTTTAAATTAAATGATATATTCTTTCAGGTCAAAGCCAAGTCTGGCTGCGTTTGTAGCATGCACAATGCCATTATTTATGGGAATTTGCTTCCTTTGCCCCGGGATGGATTGTCTTTGGCATAAATATCACTATTGCCCTAGTTGTGGTGAACAGGTAACCTTTCTTTTCAAAACTACAAAATTATTAATATACTTTCTATTCTCATCTGCACTGAGGATGTATGCCGTGGTACCATATGAACCAGAAGATACACATCTGATTCGGGTATTAATTATGACTGAAATGGTGCAGCATTATGTACCAATATGATGCATTTTAATTTACATTTACATTTCTTTTATTTTTATGTATAGGTGGCAGAGTTCAAGAAATCAGATCCTTGCCTTGTGGCGGACCCAGCCAACTGGACACAGGCCAGCTTTGCTTTACCAGCTTAGGTTTAATTTGTTCTAATTTTAATTTTAACTGTTTGTTCTTTTCTTTTTGAGAAGTTTGGTTCTATATGGTTTGTGGCATTGTGCATAAAATATATGGTGTTTTGTACATTTAGTAAATGTGAGCATTTCAGAATCCAAATTTGCAAGTTTTTTTTGTCTTTATTATTTCTAGTTAATTGATTTCTCATCTATTTAAATTTTAAGGCTCGTGATAATTAGATAATTAATATGGTAATGGAGTAATGTTATTCTGGTGTGTGTAAAAGGGATACTTTTGTGTACCTTTCTGTAACCTTCAATTTTATTATGGTACTTTCAGCAGGGGACCATAAATCTTAGAAATTATGGAATTAAGAAAAGGAGGTCTGACATGAAGAGTAAGAGCCTCTTAGACTAGCCAAGGAGACTGCCTATTATAATCCCATGACTAACATCATGCTTTCATGGTGTTACAATGAGAATATAGGCAAGTCATCCTTGGCTAACCAAGTTAGGCTCTTACCACCATGTGAGACCCCTCTTCTTCATCATCATCTCTTCTTTTTTGTTGTTGTTCTTCTTCCTCATCTGAATTTTCCTCTTGGTTGGTTGTGAGATTTGGTTTGTTTCATTTATAGAAGGTTACACAAAAATGCAGGGTGAAATTGACCCTAGTTCAGACGAACTGCCACATCCATAATCTTTTCCTCAAATGCTTGTAGTTGACATTATTGGAATTAAGAAAAGGAGGTCTGACATGAAGAGCAAGAGCCTCTCAGAATAGCCAAGGAGACTGCCTATTATAAACCCGTGACTAACATCATACTTTCATGGTGTTACAATGAGAACATAGGCAAGTCATCCTTGGCTAACCAAGTTAGGCTCTTACCACCATGTGAGACCCCTCTTCATTTTCTTCTTCTTTTTTGTTGTTGTTCTTCTTCCTTTTCTGAATTTTCCTCTTGGTTGGTTGTGAGACTTGGTTTATTGCATGCTATTTATAGAAGGTTACAGAAAGTTGCATGGGTGAAATTTACCCAAATTCGGACAAACTGCCACACCCATAACCTTTTCCTCAAATGCTTGTAGTTGACATAACTTTTTAATACAAGAATATATTCATGAATTGTGGATATGTGCGAGGCAGGCAGGCTTTGTGCGAGAGAACTGTTTTATCATATATTGAGAATACAACTTTAGTTGCTCTTTTGCTTTATTTCAAAAGGCAGTATGGTTTATGTATTTCAGTTTGTGCTAATAATCAAGACATCTGCTTATGAAAATGAACCTCCTCCAAGAGGAACATTGTTTTGATTATTATAGAGACATCTGCTTCTGCAGGATAATTTATATGAGCTTTATATCTATTGAGAAAAGCCACAAATAAGCCAGAAAAGGGGTTATTTGCAAGAATTAGGGAAAAATGGATGCAAATTATGTGTTCCATTTTTGTCTGCAAGATATCAGATTTGGGAAGATCTACAATCTTATCCTAGAGCAGAATTTCTAGAGTTATCTTACAGGCTGACTTTTGATAAATTAAATTTGCCCCATTAAAACTTTTGCTAAAGCTATCTCCCTGGTTAATTCTTCAAATATGTGGTATTAAACAAGCTAGTAAGCAGCATGTCCTGGAATTTTTTTTTAAAGCTCTGAACATTGTTCGACTTCTGAAAATCAACATTCTTACCAAACTACCAGGATTGAGTTTTTGATAGCCAAGTTGAAAAATATTCCCAAATCCTGAGAAATCTACATATTCTTTGTTGATAAGAGCCTTGTAGTGGAAGAATCTCTGGCTCAAATTTTGTTTTTCTTCCCATTTTCATACTATTGTCCCAAGAATAGAAAGTCAATATCATACAGCACTAATTATTGTTATGTCTTTTTGTTCCCACTTCAATTTGATTTTGTCCATATTTCCCTTTTTTCAAGTCAAAGCTTTTCCCTGATGGTATATACAATTGGCTAGATTGTACGAGGCTTCTTCTATAAAAAAAGATCTTCGATCAAGAAATGACAAATGTGTCATTTTCTAAGGTTGACACTTATTGTTCCGAAGGAGGGGATAAAAAGTTTGGGTTTGTTTTGTATGCACTAGATTATTCTCATTGATTGTTGAAGAAGATAATTAAAATTTTACAAATTATTATTGTGATCTGGAGGATTACGATCATTTGATAGTTGTTTCTCCTTTTTGTTTGTATCTAATGCTATGATGGCATGGTAGAATATTTGTATAATCTTGATATTTGCATATAATATTTTTTTAAATGTAAGGTCCATTTTGTGTTGCTTTTTGCTCTTTTTTGTTTGACCAAGGACAGTTTTAGAAATTCAATACTTTATTTTCTGGTATAGCTATTGACATTATGAAGTGTGGCAAAAAATGAAAATAAAAATCTCCAGGTTGAAAAAAATTATAGTTGCATGTGTTTTTTTAACGCTAGATTGTTATTCTTTTTTCTTTTGTCCAAGAAAATAATCAACATGAAAGTGAATACAAATACTATTTGCCATTTCTAGCTCAGTAAACAGTTTTGTCTCTTGTTCTTTATCATCATATTATGGTTTTGGTTCTTATATTGTGCTATGGCCACAAGTGGCATTCTCTTTTTTCTTTATATTATTTATATTTGTTTGCTGCCTTTCTTGAAAAGTGCATCTTAGCTTTCAGGAAAATGAAAAGAGATTTGAAGTGAATTTTGAAAATACGGGGCTGCTTGCATCTTGTTTTGGCAGTGCATTATTATTATTCCTCTAATTAGTTGATTGGTCAAGATGTGTAATCAGGTGCTAATTTACTAGCTGAGCATATTATCAGCTTGGATTGATGAGTTCTCACATATTTATAGTTTTCTTTGTTGTTTATTTTTTATGTAGTCGATCACATCAACATTATTATTGGATAATCTTTTTAACCTTACAAATTTCCCAAATTTTATTTATTGATCTAAGCTTATTGCTGACCTTCAGTTTTTTTTTTTTCTTCTTAATTTCATGAATTGCATTGAAAAGGTAAAAGTGTAACTTCTAGTTACCATAAAGGGAATGAGGTTAATATTCCTTGACACTTTTCAAACATGCTGGTAGAAGATGTTTGATTTTCCCACTTCCATTTTCTTTGCTAATAAAAAAGAAAAAAGAAAATATGAGGCTCGATACAATCCTTAACTCGTTTCTATTTAGTCATTTCTTGTAATAACTTCTTTTCGAGTTTTTATTAAGGAGTTTGTAAATATGTAAAAAATGATTGAACTTTATGTTGGCATTGAGATGTTAATTATAAATTCGTTGTAACAATAAAACTGGTATCGTTATGCTGTTTTAGATCAAATTTAAGCTTATTTTCTGCCTGCCATGGTTAAATGACTTTCAATTGTGTTTAAAATAATTAAGTTATTGCTTATTTTCACCAGTTAATTGGGAGCAGATGCAATCTGAATATCATTGTCTGCTAATTATCATCCATCCACAGGTGAAATTGGCATTGTCAGCTATTTGATAAATTCGGATTAAGAAAGTGTGCATGGATAAGTGAGTATATAGTTGGTTACTGACTGCTTAGCTACCTTGATAACTGACTTGATAAATTGTACATTATTGCTAAAGCACGAGATTGCATTTTTTTTCTGTAGAAATTTTTGTTTTGATATTGAACTTGCCCGAAATGAGAAGTAATGCAAATGGTCTAGGCCATAAAGTAAGAGGTTATAAATTGAAGTTCTCAGTGTTGGAGAGTTTGGATACTGTTAGGCAGTAGGCAGAACAGTACAGTCAATTTGAGGAGTTAAACATTAACTCGCATAAAAGTATAGAACCAGGAGAGCAGCTTGGGTCCGATGGGCTCTCTGACCGTCCGATATGCTTTAAGATTCCTGCTAGAATTTTCGCGTCTGCTTTAATTTACGTGTGCACGAATCTTGAAGCATATTGGATGGTCAAAGAGCCCATCGAACTCACTTTGGGTCCAATGGGCATCGGACCCAAGCTGCTCTCTAGAACCAGACAGTACAAGTGCAAGCATAAAACTGGCAGCTTCTGCCATGATTCCTCGGAAAAAAAAAAAAAAAAAACAAGTGCAAGCATAATGGAGTACAATGAAGGGGTGCATATCTGTCACACCTCAAACTTCTGGGGTACCGCACATGGTAAAATAAGCCCCCCCAGCCGAGCCAAAATAATTTCTATCACACCTCAAACTAGAAATTCTGAATTAAGGCGTGTTCAATTCTCGCCTCGTGTTCATTAACTCAATAAACACACAAAGCTAAACAAATACAGATAACAAGATAAATATGGAAGCTAAAATAATCATGACAAAAGCACAAGTCATAGTATCAGTAAAACCGATAGATTTTCACTAAAACTCAAAATAGAGTGGGCAGCTGAGACTAGCTGGGTGCGCCCTGAGAACATAGAATAGTATACAGACGCTAATACAGATGAGAATCGAATTAGAATAAAAGCATTGAAATGCTCGCTGCCTACAATATTTGCTTCTGTTTTTCGTTCTCTGCAGATCTTGTGTCACTTGAACTCTGTGCGCTCTTATCTGGCTTGGTGTTTAACTTTTCACACTTTACTACCGTCAAGTTATAACTTATAACTGCAAAAAAAAAAAAAAAAAAATCATATGGTTTTTGGTGAAAAAGAAAAGGATATTCTTACTTAAAAATCATATGTAGACAGATTTTTTTTTGAAGAAGAATGTGAGTCAAACTCCTATTTTATATTAACCACAATTGGTTACAATGTCGTGGGGTTTTGAGTGGTAATCCGCATTGTGATTTAAAAAAAAATTAAATTGAAAAAATAGATACAGACTTAAAAAGGAAATCTGATTCCTGAGGCGAGAAACAAAGAAAATAAAACATAATTTACAGAACTTGAAGCAATTGAAAATAAACTTGAACTCATCATTTAAGATACTAGGTTATTTAGTCAGGCAGCCATTTTTCTAAACCGTTGCCTTTCCCACATATGATCGTACCATAAGGGTCATAGAATATATGGATAACTGTAGTGTATTTTAACTTATATAACACATTTAACTTTTGTGGTATATTTGTTTAAAAAATATTAATTAAAATTAAAATAATTGTAAATGTGTTCTCAATTATTTAGATAAATGTGTATTAAATTTGAGTCATTAAGAAGGTAATTGATCA
The DNA here is from genome assembly GCA_025461045.1 of Carex parvula. NCBI lineage: Eukaryota > Viridiplantae > Streptophyta > Magnoliopsida > Poales > Cyperaceae > Carex > Carex parvula. The sequence continues at coordinate 348,006 of JAJGRW010000485.1, forward strand.
TTTGTCATAAAGCTATTAAAAATTAATTATTAAAGTCTAAGTTTTTTAGAAAGTTAGTAGCTTTAATGCCTACTAATAATTTCATTGATGAAAAATGTATTTACAATGAGTCAAATGACCGTAATTTCTAGATCTACTATATTATTCTCACTCTATTTTTTCTAATTCTACTTATATACACTCTTAATCACTCTATACCTTAATCTCCATCTCGTTTCACGACCGGATTCATTTCTTCGGCCGCCACCGCGCTCCGATGACAACCGGATCTACTCACCGTCGTACTCTGATCGAGATGGAGACTCTATGCTCCGAGCTCCGACGATACCACATCCTCGGCTCCAAACGGGTTCGCTCGGCTCCGGTCTCTCCCCTCTCGCTCCACGACCGGATTCATTTCTTCGGCTGTTGCCGGGCACAGACGACGATCGGATCTACTCACCGTCGCGCTCCGATTGAGATGGAAACTCTACGCTCCAAGCTTTGACGATACTGCTCTCGGCTCCAGTCGGCTCAGCTCCGGTCCCTCCCCTCTCTCTCATTCTCCTCTCCACTCGAAGAGGTAGTACCGAGAGAGAGGAGGGATGTTGTATCGGAATGAGATCTACAAGGAATACAAAGAACGGAGTTGGATGGAGAGGAGGGAAGGTGGCGGCTACCCAACTCTAAATTTTCAAATCGCCTTTACTCTCTGCGAAAGAGCCAAAAAAAAATCTAAAAAAAAAATCGTGTAAGTTATTTGATTGAATACTAAACATTTTAAAATTGTTTCAAATTTCATAGATGTGTTGTTTAAGAAATAAAAAAAGACATCGACAATTTTAGCAATAATTTAAATATTTTTTTAAAGAATATATTGCAAAATTTATATGTATTATAAAAGTGGGATGTAAATGATCCTTGAAATAATTGAAAAGGTGAAAAAATGTCTTAAAATTTCAAATTGTCCGAACAATCAGCGATGGCCGTCGGATTTGACTTGATCATATCATATGTGAAGCGGAGGAAGAGATGGGCCGGATCATGACCCATTGGGCCGACTGGAAGAGATGGAATTAATTCCGGTATCGTTGATTTAATGGTGTCAGCCGCTCCCCAGAATCTCAAATTCTCTCTTTTTTTTTTTTCCTTTTTTGTTTGTGAAAGATTTGGTAGCGCTACCATAGAATCTCAAATTCTCAATCGAAACAACTGACGATCGGATCATGGGACCCAGATCTTGGATTTCAGTACTATCTAATTGAGATCAAATCCATTAACTTATCGTATACAATACTATATTCGTATGTCTCACTTTATAATACAATAAAAGAATACAAAAAGTAAAAGTAAATTGCAAAATTAATATAGTTAAATTGTAAATTTCAATATTACACAACAAATAATGTTACATACGTGACAAAATAAAATAACAATTAAGAAGCAAAGAAAATGTTTTTGTTAATAATAGAAAACCGAACTTATAGATAATATCCCATCTTATAGTGGCACACAGTAAATATTTGGACGAAAATGTAGGCATGCACATGTATACTTATGGAATGCCAATTGGCTTGAAAAGTAGACATACACACGCACATAGTCAGTAAATACTTGGGCTTTCAGTGAGCCCAATTGGTCTGAAATTATCTAAAAAATTAATGTCGTATGTAATAAATTAATGGGTCCTACGGTCAGAATTGTCTTCTTCACTTTTCTCTTCTTCTCTTTATGATTTATGTTCTACAGCCGATTTTTGCCAAAGCAAAGGTATTTGTTTTAAATCAGATTTTTTCTCAAAATAGTGATTGGGCCAAAGCAAAGGTATTTTTGAACTAGGGATAGGCACTCCATCGAATCAGGGGTTGGCACATAAAAAAAGTAGTACCAATCTTAAAAAAAATTTAAATTCAGGAGTAGGCACTTGCCTACCTCTAGGCCTTCATAGATCCGCCCCTGCCTAGATCTCAATGCTGTCCAGTTCAGGAGATTTCCAGGAATTTCTAAGGTAACTGGAGGAGAAGGGAAGGGATAGAACTGGAGAAGACCGCTAATACGAAAGAAAATCAATAGAAAGCTCAATAATTACAATTTTCTGTTATGAATCCTAAATTCTTATTAATCTATAATCACTACAACAAAACAGGTCTTCAGCGACCGGCATCAGTGACCGGTTCAGTTGCTGGTCGCTGAAGACCCCCTCTCCATAAAAAAAAAATAATAAAATGTTTTCGGGGACGACTCTTCAGCGACCGGCGCCAACATCCTTCAGCGACCGATTTGGCCCAGTCGCTGAAGGGTCTCTGTAAAAAAACCGCGCGCCATTCCTTCTCTCTGTCTCCTCCCTCCCGCATTTTAGGTTAGCCAAAAAAGAAAACCCGCGCCTCCCGAACCCGCCGCCCCTGTGACCCCGCTGCTGGAAGTCCCCGACCGACCCCGACCTCGCCCTCTGACCTTGCTGTGACCCCCGCCGCTGGAAGACGCTGACTCCGACCCTGACCCCGCAGGCATCGGTTTGTTCTCGTAAGTATTTGCCACATCTACTTGGCTTTGCTTTTTGCTCAATAAGGGGAAAAAAAAAACAGTGGCGTTTTTGCTCAATAAGCATCATTATTTGTTATATCTCAGTGTAAATGGGGTTAGTTAACTTAAAGAGTAATAATACATTGCTTTATTTTATTTACTATCACTACGCGCCAGTTCAACGCAATCAATCTCTTAGGGATCTAGAGCCAGACGAGCAATGCTTTCAATTATTCTTTTACCACATCTAGGCATCTAGCCAGCTGATGATGAAAAGATATGATATCTCAAATTCCATGTTACTGTTGTAGTCTAATATATAATGTTGTTGTTCCCCTTGTGGTTCGGAGCCAATTACATGACTCTAGTAATTTTTATAGCCTGCCTGCTTTTGCACTGCATCTTCTAATTTGGATTTGCTTGGTAGGACTTAAAACCACTTGATTGTAGTGTATTCTTTAATTTTTCTTTTAACCTTGACCACTTGATGGGCTCGAACCACTTGATACCAAGACAGCAATTTTGGAGTCATTTGGTACTTGTGTTTTCTAAAAATAATCAATGACTTTTGTTATTCTGGAGCCATTTTGGTCTGACAAGTTGTTCACACTGACGCATACCAGCAAGAAGACGAGGTAATTTTGTTCCGCGAGGATGAAAAAGACAGGTAATAGAACATAACAATCTTTTATTAATATTTATTCTTTGTTTTACTTACTTTATTCTTGTTTTATTTTATAAATTTTGCAGGAAGACTACGATCGGAATATGAGCGCAAAATATGAGCCTGATCGAGCCCTTTGGTCCTCTTTTGACGCAGACATCTGATACGCTAACACATACAATAATACTCACGGCGATAACTAGTGCTCTAAGTAAAATACACATACTTAAAATTATAAATTTTTGTTGTCAATTATATCATTTTGTTAAAGTGATACTAAATCGGACCTTTTTGGGTCAAACTTTTGGGAACCCACTTTCAGTCGAAGTTTTTCAGTACAACCTGTCTAGTTATTGGACTACATCGCGTAGATGAACTTCTCATTAATTTCATATCTAGTCTCATCTTTAATTCACACAAATTGAAGCAATTTCTCGTACTTTGGCAATAGGAGGGAGAAAGAGAGACCAACAGAGAGAGATTGAGAGGGAGACAAAAGGGAATCGCTGAGGCGGCCGAACTAGGAGCGAGAGAACAAATAAAGAGGAGAACGGGATCCTCTAAAGTAACTTGAAATTTATGTTTTTATACAAACCGTCCGATCAGTATCTGGACCAATCCGACTAAGGTTAGAATTCACGGGATCCTATAATATCCGTGCTGATTTTGATTGGACGGTCTGGATCCAAACTCAAAATTTAAGTTACTTTAAGATCCGTAGAATGAGAGGGAGACGGCCAATAGGGTGTTCGCTTCCATTATTTTTCCGATATGATCTCGCACGAAACGGCAATCAAAATCGGACGGTTTATAGGTGATAACATCTAATAAAAAAAAAAATCGCAAAATAATTAATGAAACGGGTCATCTCCGCGAGAAATTGACTGCGAGCGTCTTTGGTTCAGAATCTCAGATGAGGTAATAGAAGCTAAGAGCAGAGAGCTCTCCGTTTTTCAGGTAATTCCTCCGGCTACTTCGCCAAACCCTAACCTGTGTCCCCTTCTCTTTTGGGTCGAGTCTCTTAAACGTGCATCACATCACTGATTGACTGCTCTCTTCTCTCTCTTCGCAGAGCGTGTCCGATATTCTCTTCATTTGATGCTATTTGTTGTTCTTCTTCGAACTTTTGTTGCTTTCGCTCAGAGGAGGCGATTAGTTACACAATGGCTGAATGTGCCATGGCGACAGTACCGTCTCAATCTCATCTGAGAAGGGCTCGTACCCAATGCAATCTGGTTCAATTGAGAAATGCACCTGCGAAAATTTACCAGAGGTGTGTTCTGTTATTCTTTGATTATTTAGATAGGATGGATGTGTTTTCTCACTTACAGTACTACCTGAATACCTGATTTTATGATGACTACTTTTTATCACAGTAAAATGCAAGTGCTGCTTCTTTTCATGTCATTTTCTGATTTTGACTGGCATCATGTCAGTAAAATATAAGTGTATGTTATTGGAATTGTTAATTATCCACAAATTCAGTTCAATTAAGATTTTTAATTTGATAAACAGCTGTCAAGTCTACCTTAACTAAACCCAGTCAGTGAAAAAATTACTGTTATGAAATTGCGTCTTATGTTATCCCAATTGTAGCCTCAATTGACCCTCAGTTGTGCAATTGAACACCAATAAATCAGAATGAAAAAATAGACAAAAGACAAAGGCTAAACTATTGTTTCATTTGCAGGAATTGCATTAAGAGAAACCAAGTTATTTTCTATTCTACACCTCCAAAACTCCAGCCATTGAAGTCTCGTCTAACGAAGTGCTTTTGTCTCCAGTCACTTATAAGCTCAGAGAGTCCGTTTGCACCAAGCTGGGTTTCATCAGCTGATCAAGCGCTCCTAACTGTTAGTATACTACTTGCATACCTGGCTGGAGTTGTACCACACCAGAGAAGCTTCTTGAATAACAGAAGTGATGACGACATCTCTAGCCCAAGTACCTCTTCCAATAACACTGTAAATGGTAGGTAAGATTGCGCCTATTTGCAAAAGAATTTTGGAAAATATGTCATATTTCAATCGTTATATTGGGTCAATGGCTATGTTGAAAAGAACTGGAATTTTTTTCTTGTGCCCCTAGAAAGTAGAAACCCAGAATACTGCAACTCCTGGATGATACTTGGGGAAAATAGCACTTTTTTAAAATTATCAAACAACCATCCCTTCGATGAAGGATCAAGGTCTGTACTCCTGTGTAAAAGGTCTGAAGCATTACCTAATATCCCATATCTTGGACTTCTTTCCAAAATTACCATGAAGAACCGCCTATTTCTCCTTGTTTCTGTCATGGGAAAGAGATCAAGGAGGGGTAGCTATGTCAGATACTTGTTTTATGGGGATGAGCATGATACTTTGCTCCTTTTTTTTGTTGCAAAGTTTGTATATCATATTTTGATAATTTAAAGGCAGATATGAAGTTTCAGTTAATTTTAGGCCTGACAAGTTTAGGAGCAAGGATTTATGGTGTGAAGCTCGGAATAAGCTTTCAGAGGCATTGGAAGACAGAACTCAAACTGGAGAAATTAAGTATGAGAAACGGTCCAAGTATGCCCCTCTTAGCTTCCTTGCCCTTGACATGGTTCCCAGGCTCAGACTCCTTGCAATTACTTTGCAAAAACTAGAAGACAAGGCAAGATATACTTCCATTATTTTATTTACATCTAGCATCGTATATTTTTTTTGGAGAATCCTCGGGGATGCTGACATGTCCAAAATGCAAGAACGCGTGTCACCCTCCTTGTACTTTTTCTATTTATTCTTCTATTCTCTCGATGCTCATGTATTTATTGAAGATTTTGAGTTCTTTTATTATACCACATTACTGTAGTTACTCCTAGTTGTGAGTTTCATCAGTGAACCAAACCATCTTCACATTTTTGCAATGACAATGAGAAGAAAGAACACACACACACACACACACAGATATAAACAGTATTCCTGAAAGACAACACCAACAAGAGAACAAATGTTATTACAACCAAACAATACAAGTGTACCGTATCTTCACTCCATCGTCCCTTTTTATAAACTCAGGTGAATGGTATCTTGCAAGATGGAGAGAATTTGGCATGGGAGAGATGGCTTGTGGTATCATCTGATTTGATAAAGGGTTTGGCTCTGCCGGTGTTTATCAAATGGATTGAATTGGAACAAGCCCTAGAGGAAAACCAGCTCAGCAAGGTACATATATAGTTATACTCTGTTCCCCGGTTTTACATATTCTTGTAGTTTGGACCTCGTATTATAAAGTGGTAATCCTTCAGTATTCAATTGGTTTTGTATGAAGTAGAGCTACATGTGGCATTGCTTATTTTGATTTAGTTTTTTACTTCTTCTTTTAGTTTTAATTTCACATTTTTTCGTCTTTTCTTCAGAAGCTGTCTGATGTGATAACAAGAAAACTGAAAGAAGATGATAGAATAATAAGGAAATTGAATTCATCAGGGAAGGCTGAACTCTATTCCCATCTGATATTCCTCCTAAGATTTGGTTTTGTTAGGTAATAATCTTTTCCCTTGTATTTGGAAAAAGAAGTTTATCTGGTCAGCCAAGTACAACTGTAAAATGCATAGTCATTGTCGGGAAGGTTAAATAAATTGCAAGTAATTTTTAGATGCATATTCAATATGTATGAAGTTGTAATGCGCTCACTTTTGATTCACATTATACCCATTGGCCCAGAAGAACTAGATGGCACTTAACAAACTGGTGCAAATATAAATTTATATTTTTTTGTTGCAAACAGCTGAATAGAATGTCATTATTATATTTCTTACTGTTGGCGTTGTTGCAAATTTCAGGGATCCTAACTATTATGATGCTAAATTTTTCATGGAGCATGGCATAAAGATATTGGAAGATGTGCTAATATTCTTGGCAGATGGAATAGCAAGTGTTTATCTAGAGCTTATCTCTGTAGATGGTGACTGGTATAGTGAGGAGATGGATAGCAGCTCTAGCTTAGTGTTGTGTTCTCTTTCAACCAGAGCTCTCCAAAAGCTGCGCAATGAGGTGATCTTAATTATTACCTTATCATACAGACTTTCAATATGTAATGTAGTACCAGAGAACTATATCACCCATTTATTTCCTCTCTTCCGGCATAGTCCTTGAACATACCCAAAATAACCCTATATGGTGTTGTTCTGTTATGCCTTGACAAGGAGATGCAGGCTATGGTAAAATTTCCAGTGTTTCTTAGGCCCCAATGTGATCCTTTTCTTTTTTTCATTCTATCGTCAAACTAAAAAATTCCATCTCTGTTTACTTTTTCTGCTGTAGTATTGAAATTAGATATTTTATGTGTAATTGTTAATTTTATTAGGTGGCACTAAATTGGTGGTTGAACCAATACTTTGAATCAATTGTGTCAATGTTCGAAGATCGATTTGAGCTGTATATCTTATGCCAGAAAGAGCAAGAGAATCCAAATGGCAACCTCGCCAAGAATATAAATTGGTGGAGGGTTGGTTTTGCAAAACCAGCCTCACCTTCTTCAGGAAAGTACATACAGCTAGTCCCTTTTTCCTTGTCAGTGAAACGCACCAAGGAGCTTAGAGCCTTGAGTGGATGGTACACTCTCTCTCTCTCTCTCTTTATTTTAGTTTTTTTTTTTTTATTTTACTTATGTTTTACTATATCCAAGTGAAGATTACAATTTGCGGGGCTTTTCTCACCCCATGGCAAAATTTGAGCTAGTATCATGAATTCATGCTAGACTCTGAAAGATAATAGTGGTTCACATATTAATTTCTGTGCATTGATCAAATTCTTATGTAGCCTCATTAAGAAATAAAACAATTAAAAAAACGAGTAAAAGGCCTCTAACGATAACCAATTCTTTATATTTTACTGGGAGTTTGTTCATACTATTTAGAGTAAACAATTGCTGTGAGGCTTTCAATTATATTTTGTATGTTTTGCTTTGTTATAATATTGGTCATTTGTTGATTGCAGGAGGTATTACTTCAGCTTGTTTCTAGAATTGTTCGACATATCGATGCCTTTGATAAGAGGTGCCTTTACCAACATTAGCAATGCTATATCATATTTTCTGACATATATAATTGGGAGGTCCTTGGGTCTTATTTTTTCTGGCATAAGACAAGCCCTTGGTTGGAGATAAAGAGAAAAAGGTGCTGGAAAAAGACAGCAGCTGATTGTTTTCCCTACTTGTCCTTTTTTTTTTTTTTTTGAAGGTTAGCGACAAATTGTCGTCCTTTTCTTTTCAGTACAGCTTTCGTAATGCTTTCTTTTTGGACTTTTTCAATTGCGTTAATTTTGGTCTTACTGAGTTACCATCGGTAAGAACTGCTGCTTCAAATGTGAGAAACATTTTAGTCCTTTTGTTAGTATTGAATTAGATTGGGAATCACAACTCACAAATGTGGACTTTTCACACACAGGGGCAAGTACAGTGAGAGGTAGGACATAATGGCCATAAATAAAAGAGATCTACTTTACTGTTCACTATTTGAATTTATGTTCTGAAAAATAGTTCACAATAAAAAATGGAGATCGTTCTCCTTTTTATTTTTTATTTATTTTTATTTGGCAATTCGCCAGTAGGCAACTTGTTTTATTTTAAGGTCAGTGGCAAAGTCCCATTGATGGTTGTATTAATAATAAAGGAAGTTTTTACACTATTTACAGTAGGCAACCTGTTAATATGTGAACATTAAAATGACAAAAAAATGAAGCATGTGGTCACAAATTGTAATCCGGAAAGAGCAAATACAAGTAGGTCAATTAAAATACAGCACGAAGACGTAGTGTGGCATTCTTCTATACCCGTCTCTGGAGTAGTTAATAAATCAGAGTTTTTCTTTTCTTTAAAAAATAGTAACCCAAAATAGGTTCCGGCCTCCATTTCTTTACAAAAAAAGAACTCAACTAAAAACAAACTCCAAACATTGCTTGCTAACCTAACACCAATTATTACAAATACAACCAAACAGTATCATAATATTTCCTACATGCTTTAGATAAAAACTGCCAACCATGCCTAAGGATTTTTCCTCAAAAAAAGAAAAGAAAAGAAAAGAAAAGGCCAACCAAAAAACCATAGAAGTCCCAGAATGCAGCCTCTAGCCATCCATCAGATCCTCACTGTTCACCTTCCTGCTCCAATCGTACCACATAACATCAATAGAGGTGCCCCAAGTCTGGAGTGAGTATCCCTTGAGGTGCCTGATCGTGTAGAGTACTCACATCTGGACCCAAATCAATTCAGTGCCTATTTGGAATAAAGGGAGTCTGATATAAGATTTGTGCCAGATTAAAACTGACGAGTCAGATCTCATTCTACACGGTTATGCATTGCACTAGATCTGAATTCCTAACTCTGAAGACACCAGTGGCGAAACCACATTGAATGAATGCTAAAAGGATAGCAAGGGGGTGTAGTGGTGATTTTGGAGGGCACAACCTTGGTTGCAGAGGGTAGGCAATTGTTTATGCTTGAAATTTGATAACCTGGTATAAGTCTATGTATAATTGGGTTGTTGTCTAATCTTGGCGAAAATTTTGCCTACCTCTCTCACATTCTGAATTGGTTAAATCACGATAGTTCGTAACTCACTAGTTATATCAGTAATTTTTTTTGCTTAACCCTGATAAAAATCCTGGCTATGCTCCTGATCAAGACACCCCTGTCCAAATTTTTCTATACTTCTTTCCTGTACAGCCAATTAATGGGCCATAGTGTTTCTCTCCCTTGGTACATAGCGAGCGGTACATAGCAGAGTGCATTGATGTTCAGGTGAGGATTCTGCTCTTTCTCCAGTCAGCTCCATTCATGTTAGGGTCCCCCTGGCAGTTCGTAAAGTGCCTTCCTACTCTGGTACCGGATATTACAATGCCGAATCTATGTAAATTTTTGTAGCTAGCTTAATTTTTGGTATAACTATCTTAATTAATGATGCTTAATACCCCATGTATCATGAGAAACAGAAAATGTTTATTTCTTGTTGCCAATACTTCGAACCGTTCGAACGGAATAATGAAATGCAGATTCAAATTTCAATACACTGAACAGAACTGTGCTGGACTGCTATGATAAAACCATTCAATTATTATGTCCAAAGAGAACAAACAAATGTTTATCTTTCATTACAATGAAGATAGTTAGCTAAAATTAAAAAGTAAAAAAAAAATCTACTAATTTCATGGTTGAAGTTGTAATAAAAGAGAAGGAAAATAAAAGGAATGTTCGACTTCGACTATAGATACTTTGATACTCATGTTTGATTCCTCAACAGCACCTATTATTGAAGACGATGATACGCTTCTTGGTTCCCGATGGAGTCTGACAAAGAAGAATAAAAATTACGGCAATGAGGAATGCAACAATAAACCCGAGCAAGGGCAAAGGTTTAGAGTCAGAGCCTGTCTCTTTCTCGAATGGAAATCCTGTGCAACACATCATCTTCATCCTGTTTTTTCCCATTCGTGCTTACTGCTGTCTCTTTGTTCTCTCTATGGTGTAGTTTCACTCAGATGAAACGAAAAACAGAGGAGACAGAAAGAGGTAACATGCTCAAAGCGTAGGTTATTTTTGTAATTTTGTCCTTAAAATATTTATCTTTCCAGCCATTGATCAAGTGTGCATGTCACGTTGTCTTGAATCCTTCCAGGTCACTGATAGCTTATTAGCTTGCATGTTTTTGGAACGACAAAACATAATTCAAAAGGAGGAAAGAAGTGATTTGCTCGTGCGGCGCATATAGATGACTTACCGAAATTATTGTAGATTAATTATCATTAAGCTGTCAATCCAATTCGAATAGATTATAACAGTATAATACTATGATGGGAGTTAAGTATATAATTCCTTTTTAATTTTTGGGATGCTTTGTTCCAGTATTCAAGGGAAAGAAGTGCTCATACTCTTTAATTTTTTTAAATTAATTCAAATTAAGTTAGACTTTGAATCAAGAAGCGCAGACTTAATGCAATGGCGCGAGCTCTGTTTCTCTAGGAGAGGCACATGTTTGACTCTCAAGAAAAACATCTAAAAGATGCTGAGACGTATGAGAACCTTTAATTAGAAAAAAAGAAAGTTATGTTTTGAATCTATTATCTTTGGCACGAAAAACAGTATGTATGATCAAATGTGCTAAATGTGGTTCTAAAAAAATCTCATATTTTATACTGTTCGGACTTTATTATACACTTGTGAATGATAAAAGTAAATCCAAATTACACCTCAAAGGTATGTTGCATGGACCACAGTGGGAGAAAGACGTATTCTTTTTCATTATATATGAAAAAAAACGTGAATCCGTACTATTTAAGTATCATCACTTGTTTAATTGTCAATCCTTAACTATTTAAATGTCATCTTAAGTTTTTGAAGTATAAATCCACAAACAGACTTGTCTTTACAAATGTCAACCATGTATAATTAAATTCTAACTAAATTTATATAAAGTGTTTATAATTTTCAGGACGATCTAACCGAAATTTTTAGATTGACCAGTTTAGATACACATGACATATTAGATACACATGTTATATAGAGGTAATAATATTTTGTTTCTGACATCAACAATGTAATAGTACAAAATTCGTATTGTGTCTTATAAAATGAGACAAAAATATTCGGCAATAGTTAGGAAACCTCATATTTATATTCATGTATCTCCATTTTCTTACTTCAGATGATGCTTTCTCGATGGCAGCAGGACGCGCGAAACATTTCATGGGGTTAACTAGAGTCTAGAGTCATAGGGAAAAAAAAAATCTAATAAATTGTACCTTACGGAGGGAGGAACCTTTTGGAAGGAAAGAAGAGAAGATAATTTCATAGGAAAGAGCTATTTTTCTAGGAATAAAAAATCACTCAATTTTTCTGGATGAACAACTTATATTATTTATTATTTTATGAATATTTTAACGGTGTTTCCTGGGCTAGATATTTAAAAAGCAACACCAAGCTAACTTCTTATAAACGCACTAAAAATCCATCCCGTTTGGCTCGTTTAGGAGCATACTGAAATAAAATTAGGCTAGAACTGGATACCAAACAACCACTAACAACCTCTTGCTATGAGAACAAAATTTGGGGTTCTTTTGAACTAAAATCTTTAAGAGGCTTGTTTCTGCTTGAAGGATTTCACTTAGCATGGTTCTCTTTTAAAGTTGGCCATAAAAATTAGTGTCGAACCATTCTAATGAAATTATAACACATTCAACTTCATTAACAAACTATACATGAAAATGAAACAAGATTCAGAGCAGTTCATGTACTTAGAAAAGAGAACAACACCAAAATGCATCTATCCTAGTTTCAGATGATGCAAAAAAATAGATCAACTAATTTCAACTGAATATAGCCATACCCAATTCAAAAGAAAAAAAAAACTAATAAATAAACAAATATAATCTGAAATGTAGTGCCAGTTAGAAGATTAGAAAAATGCGTACTTTAGATTCACATGTCAATTGAGTCAAAACTTCTTTTCTTTCTTTTAATGACTTTTGAGTTGTTATTAAAACAGTAATAAACACCCCAATTTCATCATAAAAGGAAAACAAAAAAATGCATGTTTTTCTTATGGTCAGGTTGTGGCGTGTATAGGGAGTTTTAACTAATCCAAAATTGCATCATAATCTACCGAAATATTTGACCTTGAGTTAATTCCTGAAACAAAAAATAGGAAAGAGAAACAATTATTACAGATAACTCCCTGCAGTAGTTAAAATAATGTAGACAGATTAAAAAAATAGATAGTGAGAAATTCAAAAGCTATCAACAAAGAATGGCTTCCAACCCAGTTTTTCTCCTTAAGAAACAAATATCATGCACTAACTAAATAATTTCCGTTTGAAATTGAAGGACTTTGCTTCCATTCTGCATACTAGCGTATTTTTAACTCTGTACTTTTTGTACCAATCTATTTGTCAAGAGCAGAAGGTTAAAGGAAAGAAGAAAGAGACGCAAAGAAAGGTTGAATGGGATGATGGCAGTTCTTTGAGTCTCGAATCTGCTTTTTGTAAAGCAGAATTAAGAGTTCTTTGATATCAGTAAAAACAAAAAAAATGCAGCACCTACAGAGAAAGCATCTCCAATACATGCAAGTAACAACATGAATGACTATAATACTCTGCAAGGGATTTCTCATTTTGCAAGGATTTTCATAGCATTTTTAAATTCCACAGGAGTAATTAAGCACAAAACTTCCTACAAGTATAAACATTGGATAGATATCAACTTAATACTTACCTTTTGCCCTTATGTCATCATCAGGTTCTGAAACAATTGGTTGACGGGCACTTGAACTTCCCTTTTTACCCTCCAACTTTTGAATTGTATCAGCTGGCATTATCTGACTATCAGTTGAGGAAGGGATCGAGTAAGTCCTTGTCAGAGTTGGTTCTGGTGGAGTTGGCAATGGCGAGGCCCTGGAGGCTGTCACTGATGGCCGCCTAGGCATCAGCGGGCCAGAGTACCCGACCAGTTGAGATGACCGTACAGGTGCCGTCCTACCAGCCATAGGTGGTCGTGGCAACTCATGTAACTCACTAATTAGTGGGGATGAAGCGGTACGAGGGGGTGGTTGTGTCGGTCGTGCGAACAATTTAGGTGATGTGGATCGAGGGAGCTGTGCTGATGTGGTGTTGGTGGTATATCCGGGCCGGATTGGGCCTGAATAGGCCTCTCTCCGGATCTTCTGTGGCGGCATTCTGAGTGGCCCACTCTTGCTAAAGCTTGCAGGCTTGAAGCTATAATGTTTTGGCAGAGGAGACGAATGGTAGAGGCTGGCTGGTTTGGCAGGCCCAGCCACGGGACTGCTATTGGGTTTTGGCTGATTGTTGGTGCTAGGGGTGTTAGTGTCAGTACCAGTACCAGGGCTGGTACTTGTATTGGTGCTCGGCGCTCACAGTAGTATTGGCTTTGGAGGAGATATTTTCGTCTGGTACAGGGAGAGCATACGAGAAGCATTTACGGGTTGATGATGGCCGCATGTTTCGGAAGCGCTCATATGGGTCGGCAGATTGGGTTTGTGTCGGATTGATAGCAAATAATGGGGCTGATTGGCTTATTGGATTTGGCTTTGGTCGCATGCTTCTCATGTCTGAAAATTGGCTAATATTCTCCTATATTCAAGAATAACAGCCATTAATCAAGAAAATTTAGAGTCAAATGCTGCTCAATTATAGTTTTGCGAAACAAACCCAATGATTAAAGTTACTGCAAATAACAACTGAGCAGTTAAACAATCACAAATTTGACCCTACCTCTAATGAGCTATTTTTTTCCCGAAGTCCAAACTAATTAAAATAACGCCAAGCAAGGTTTAAATGTTGAATGGTTTTTAAGTAAAACAAAACTCAAGTGCAATTTAGTTTGAGCAACTGAATCTTGTCTTAATTAGTGATTACCTTATCCACTAATAACCAAAAACTTTGTACTCAAGAATGAGGATATTTTGGGTGTTTTGTGCAAATAAAGTGAAATGATGGACGAAGTGCTAGAGAAAATAAGTACAACATAAAGAGGTTTACCTTTCTATACTCCTTGAGTGGCTCTGGATCTGCTATTTGATTTACTTGATCTATCTGCTTCAAATAAAAGCAAATTAAAAAGATAATAAAAATAACATTTCTACAGAAAATCAAACATACAAATGAAACAAACTAAGATGGTAACGGAACAAGAATATAACCTCCATGGAATTTCCAGAAATGGGAAGGTCTTTAGACTTATACTTGAAACTTGTCTGACCATCACCGCTATGATGATCACTACCAGCATCCAATGAAAAGTCATCATCGTCCTCATCATCCTCACCATCATCATCGTTATAGATCTCGCTACTATTCTCATCGTCATCGTCGTCGTCATCAAGCTTGGCAAAATGGTAGTCAATATGTTGTTGCTCTGCAACTGCTTTTACATGAGGTTCTACTGCTTCTAGATGCTTCAAACCTTTTCTGAAAAAGCTCAACTGGCATAAGAAACAACAATGAAACCAATTGTCAACTAAGATTATAATAAGAAGACGTAACAACAAATTAGACCAATACTGTCAGCATGGTTATCTTTGAATTGTTCTTTCTAGTTTTTTCTACTCGATTGTTTATTCACCCAAATTGCATGCTGGTCTCTTGTCTGACAGAACTCTTCTTCTTAAATTGCTTAATGATGGCCACAGTTATTACACCAACTTAACACCAATTGATCCTCAATTTTAGCCCATTCTGCCTAAGGAAAAAAAGATCTGACATTAAATTAACATCAGCAAAATGCACATGCATCCTTATACAACAAAGCTTAGTTTGCAGTTTTGCCTCAATCAAAACTCAACTGTGCGATTAAGCTTCATAGTTAATCCAACACTGAGTTGAAATCACCCAATTTTACCTCATCTAGACATAATTTATGCAACTAACCTTCAATTACTAAAAAACCTCAATTTAGCCAAGTTCTGCTGCAAGCAATGCAGAATTATGCAATTAAGCTTCAATCTACACTCAAATAACTCCCAATTATGCCAAGAAAATATTGCATGCTCATGCACTTGTACCATGCTGAAATCCGAACCATACCTGAGCAGCATAGTGGCGGGCAGCCTGAGTGAGGAGACTTCGAAATTGGCCTTGTTGAAGGGATTTGAGGCGAAAAACAAACAAGGCAGCCTCATCCTGGTAGTCTTGCAGTGCTACCTGCACATCCTCAGATGAGAAATTTTCAGCTGAGCCTCGAGAAATGTGCCTCAGCCTCCCCCTCTCCATGTATGACGCCAACACGTAATTGTAGTACTCTCTGCATGCCACAAAACGTGTGTCACCTCACAAGGTTATTGTCACTTTATAATTTTCATGTGTACGGAGTATGGGGTAAGTTTCAGAATCATCCTTGCTTTCTTTTTTATTTTGGGTAAACTTTTATGAATAGACTAGAAGGTACTATAGTGAAACCAAAGCAAACTTGTAGGTGCTTTTGATACCAACCATATCATTGTTCTTGATTACTTTTGAAATTAGACTTATGCGAGGAAAACCTGGGCGCATTAAAATATAGCTTATTTCATCTACGCCCCAGAAAGCATGAATAGTGGAAAGTCATCCATATGCCCAGTAAAACATGGGAACATCGCCTACAATATTTGTCACAGAAGTAGTCATAATTCTGTACCTTTTTTCATCACATTGCCTCTTCATTTCCTGTTAAGACACGGAAAAGGGTTTCTGCAGTAAGATTATATAAGAAAGAATATTTAAACATACTGATATAAAGCTTCTTATGGTAGGTTCATCCATTTTCCAGAAAATTATTCATTTACATGTAATAGTTTATTTTTTTTTTCCACATTTTTTCTGTTAAGTTAGTATTTATATAAGGCCCTTTTTTTTTCCTTTTGTCTTTGCGGACTGTATTGCTACACACTATAATTTAGGCACTTATTTAAGTTCAGATTTTATTATCATCAAAGAACACATATACAAAGAAGCAAACCTCTACAGTCTGAAGCTCCTTTAGAAGAGACTCTGATGGATTTGTGATGGTGTGAATTATATTGCTACGCTAACATCACAAAATAAAAAAAAAGATAAATAGTCACAAGTTATTTTATAGAAGCAAGATATTAAATACGATTCACATGAGGCTTGTAATCCTGTGTAATTACATAAGGACCTCAATTATGGCCAACAAATTATAGTGCCGACAAACTGGTGGTCACCAAATTGGTAAAGTAGAGGCTCCCCAAATTTTCTATTTAAATATCAAGTCATCCTCAATTTGAGTTCGCTTATTCAATTAAAGCATTGCACAGAGTTACAGGTCAAAAAGGAAATAGAAAAAAGTACATTTTGGTCAAATGGTATGGGATCTGACCTATGAACTGGAAAAAATGACAATAGCAACTCACATAGGTATCGACGATTTCCTGTAGCTCGAACTGTGCTTTTCCAATTTGCATTAAAACCCTGCCTGAAAAATTGTAATAGTCACCTCAGTCAAACTGATACAGAACCTGAACAAACTGGAACTGACAAAACAGTCAGACGGTACATAACCACATACCACTTTCCTCATCATCATTCAATGCAGTTTTTTCGAGTAAACAAGTGCCCATTTCCTCCAGAGCCTCTGAAAATTCTGTCAATTATAAAAGCTCGTTAACTAAAATTTTGCATTAATACGCTATTAGGAACTGAACGTAATGTAGCTCTTTGAACACATTGGCACAGTGATACATATAAATTAAAAAAAATATATAGAAAATTAAGAGAAATACCATAGACGCTATTAACTGTAGCAGCAGCAGCTGAAAGCAAGCTATCGTAGCAATTTCTCATTCCTTGCACCTCCTATATTATCCAAAATAATTCACATTAACTTCCTTGCAATTATAGGAGCATTAATTACGAACTTATATTTTTATTCTTTTGGCTCACCATGAGGTTACATTTAATTTCAGCTATTTCAATTAATATGCCCAGATTGAAAAAAAAAAAAATTAGTAATAGGAAAAGGGTGCTTAAATTAAAAAAAAAAAAAGAGCTTAAAATGCTACCATGAACTACGTATTAAGTAAAAAAAAAAAAAAGGTATTCACAAAAAGGAAATGACTTGCTTTCTTATTTATCTATTTGTATGCTTTATCATCAACATCACTATCATGTAAGTTTCCTCTTTATGTTGAATTTTTTTTTTTTTTGAGTAAATCTTTATGTTGAATGGAAAAGGCTCAGAGCCCCACCACTTCCATTATTTAATGCCTATCCATATGGATAGAATCCATGACTAAACTAGCTAGGCAACAATACTTTTTACTTTAATATTCTAAAAATTTACCTCATTGTGGTATGTTTTATTTTACCTTCTTACCTTGGAGGTGAACAAAGCTCAACAATTGAATACATATATTTGCATATTAGCTCAATTAGTTAATAAGTGTCGTCTAGCATATGCCCAGGCAAATACAATTTTTTTTAATACATAATCTATGTTGCGCATTGAAGGCTTAACGTGAACGATATTTTAAATCCTAAATTTTCTTTGGATTGCACCCCCTTTTCCCTTAATCCCTAGTCGAAGCTATCCGATATTTGGATACACCGCAAGCGCTAAGACAAATTCAGATTGAAACAAAACTCACGAACAAATTTACCGAAGTACATGAAAAGACAGTGGCCAAGCACTTCAGCCCCCGAAATTTGCAAAATCGAAACAAATTCGTACCTCTGAGGCATGAACAAGCTCGTCGAGCTGGGAAGGAGGCGGTCGAGTTTTCTTACTAGCCACTTCCCGTGCTTCATGGCGACCAAAACCTCTAAACTTCCTTAATGGCGATTTCATCTTCCCGATTCAATCGCAAACAGGATTTCAGTGAGAAAACTAAAACTTAACAGCTAGATTAATGCAACTATCAGAGAAGATTATAATTTTGCGCAAATGCCGAGAGAAAGTTGGAATCATCAAAGTTTGAACGAGAATATATTATAAGGGAAGTGTTGAATGGGGAATAGAGAGAGATAGACTCCCATGAAAGGGAAAATTTTGACAGAGAACATGACCAATAGACCATTAAGACTTGTGGATTCTTTGTGGTTAATCTTTTGTATAATTGTATAACAAGTTAACCAAATGTTCAAAACTGACTTGCTATATATAATTATACTTAACGTAGATTGAGATATTTTGGTTGTAAGTGCATCACGTCTCGCGCGCCTTCTTTCTCTCTCTAACAATGTGTTTTCGAGGTTTGACCAAAGCAAAACCGGTTTGACCGACAGAAAAAAAAGATATAGAAAATGGTTGTCTTTACGAGGAGGTCCTCGTAAAATAATTAACCAGAAAGGTAACTTTACAGAAAAGTCCCCGCAGTAAATACCAGTAAACCACTCAGAATTCGGAAGCTTTTCTTTTTCAGTTTTTACCTTTGCGCTAAAACAAGAAGAAAAGAAGAATTTCCCTGCGACATAAATATTTCGGAGTTATGAAAAAGACAAATGACCATTGAGTTAATCAAAGGTATTTCTGATTTTGACGCCACAAAAAGTTTATGAATATTAACGCAAAAAGTACGCGAGTCAATGGTCATTAATTAATAAATTTAAATTCGAAGTACTCAAACTGTCTCATTTCGTACTAATACTAGCAATTTTAGATTTAGCACAACTGTTATCTTATTATTATAATTACTGGAAGAATGTCATCAGCCCACGAAGCACGACTAATAGTATATTCAAATAAATCTAGGGGTGTAAACGGTCGGATACGGATCGGATAGTGGCCTTACCGTATCCGTATCCGTTATAATTTTTCGGATACGGATATGAATACGGATAGTCTCGGATACGAATACGGATCGGATATCGGACGGAAACGGATACGAATATGAATATAATTTGGATAATTAAAAATAAATTACTAATATACATTTTTAATAAAGAATAATATCTAAATACAACTTCTTTCATTCATAAATTAGATTTAATATTTTTTATAAGAAGTTTGTTGGTTACAAAATATATATAATATTAACAAAATAATAGACACTAATTATGTCATGTCGTTCATCAAAATATACTAACCTATACTTAATAATATTTTTTAAAGCATATAGGATAAACAAAAAAAACAAAGAGTATCAAACGTTATATTTTTTAGAGTATCAAACGCACCGCACGTTCGACGACACTTGGCATTATTATAACATTAAAGAGCTTTTTGTATTTAGTAAAAGCATAAATTAAAGAAACTTGTTCACATGAGATCCGTGGCGCAATGGTAGCGCGTGTGACACTCTGCCTCCAGATCAGCAGGTTGCGTATTCGATTCACATCGGGTTCAAAACCCCAATCCAAAGTTAACTCGGAGTGAACTTCGGATATCCGAATTAAATTATCCGAATCCGGATCCGTATCCGATTCAATATTCAGAACCGTATCCGCATCCGTATCCGAAAAAAAATTATCCGAATTCGGATCCGTATCCGAAAATATCCGTATCTGAATATCCGAATCTGAAATTTTTTGAATTCGGATCCGGATGAATGCGGATAATATCCGATCCGTTTACACCCCTAAATAAATCTATGATTAAGCCAGCTATCAGGAATTGAAATCAATGCTTTTGACTCCTGACATTTTTATTGATATCCAACATTAAATACAAAATAAAAGAATTGTTCAAGTTTCGTGACTATTTTTAAAAATACCTAAACCGGCCATTTTTTGACCGGTTGGGTTAAAAATTCAGACCGGCCAATTTTTTACCGGTCATGAGGTATTTTTTTTGAAATATTTGTTATATTACTTCTTTTGATATATAATTAGCATAATTATACTAAAATACGCTAAATTACTTGAAATTATATTAAATTACATTAAAATACGCTAAAATACGTTAAAATATGTTAAATTACGCTCATTATACTGAAATATGCTAAATTACGCTAAATCAGGCCGATTTTGTGCCATCTTTCATAAATCATAAAAAATAGTAAAACAATTCAAAAATAATAAAAATTGGTATTCTACAAGTTCATTATATAACCAATTTATTGAGCTACTTAGATCGAAAAATAGCAAGGTTCTAAATAGCAATTATCGCATCATTGCGGAAAGATTAAATAAAAAGCTATCGTGAATAGCGTAGCTATAGCGAAAGCTATCCTACATAGTGTTTTTTGTTTAAAAAAATTATGTTTTATATTTCTACTAATTATCAATATTATCTAAAGTCTCGTATAGCGATAAGGCAAAATTGATTAAGGAATTATAATATTCATATTGAACCAGTACAAAGTCCAAATTGCTATTCAAAATATCTCTAATAATATCATAAACTGTTTATCTTTTTCCATTCAAATAACCTAAATATCATGGTATAAACTATATATCTTTTTCTCTTAAAAAAACATAAGCATCATGGCATAATCTATCTATCTTTTTTTATTTAAAAACAAAAATAATCCGGACCTTGAAAACAATTAATCCTTAAAAAAAATTCACTTTGAACCTTTAAATAAAAGTCTATGTAGCATAGCGTGTGCTATAGCACGTAGCGTGTAGCGCAAATAGCGGACCGCTATTACCGCTATAGCGGTCGTAGCTGAAATAACGCACTTTTATCTCATAGCTTAGCGTTTAAGGTCCGAAAACGCTATAGTGCGCTACTTAGAACACTGAAAAATATAAATGAAAATCTTAATCGGAAACTTCAACTCAAGTTTTGAGGCTCTTTCCTTTATTTTTTGAAAATTCTGAATTTCGAAAAACAACTTTACCAACGCATGCTTATTTTCACAAGCTTTCTGAAAAATGGTCATTTGCTCAAATAGGACACTCGAGCACCATTTTATGACCATTTGAAGTTTCGTGGTCAGTGAAGATATCATCTCTCTTAGCATAATTTAGCATAATTTAACGTATTTTAGCATATATTAGCGTAATTTAACATAATATCAAGTAATTTAGCTTATTTTAGTATAATTATGCTAATTATACATCAAAATAAGTAATCTAATAAATATTTCAAAAAAAGATACCTCCTGACCGGCCAAACAATGGTCGGTGTGAATTTTAACCCAACCGGCCAAAAAATGACCGGTTTGGACATTTTTAAAAGTAGTCACGAAACCTAGACAATGCTGTTATTTTGTATTTAATGTTGGATATTAATAAAATCTCGGCTTGGACTCCACAGTTTTAGATATAATTTATCTTCAATGTTGACATTTTTCTCTTTTTTATACTCCCAATAAATTATTGTTCTGTATCTTTACTTTTTTTAAATATAATTACTTTCTTGATTTTTTTAATTTAGATTGCACAAATAACTTACAGATTAATTTGCCAAATTAGGGAACCAATTCAACCACAGTATGAATCATTGTGTTTCCGTTTTAAATTTATATACAGCATGGAATTCAGATAAACTAATTGCTTTATTAAGAAAAAAAAATGGAAATGTATGTTAACGTATTAAAATTTTGAAGAATAATTCATGTTCATGTGTTGATAATTTTGTATTGGTTTTAATGTTAATTTTTTCGAATATATCATGCGAAAGTTTAGTATATAAATTTTATTTACCTTCCTCTCATCTTCAGATCTGTACATTTAACACACAAGATTTATTTCTACCTTCTAATTAATTAGTAAACTGCAAAAAAAAAAAACTAGATAAGTATAAATATCATACATATATCAAGTTCAAAATTTTTAATTGCCGGATATAACCTAAGGACGATGCATCTTTAATTTCAGATATATACTATGATTATTCTTGTAAAAAAAAAACACATGTTATCAGCAAATCTATCCGCTTAAAAAGTTTTACAGACCAGTTTTATTTAATTTGAGAAACATGTGGAATTTGAAGAAGTTTATAATTAGCTTTCTGTTGGTAGATCCATTCATTAATCACAACTAATGTTGTAAAAAACATCCGTTTAGGCTGATTAATTGGCCGATTAGTTATTGGTAGCGATCACTTTTCGACTAATCGATCAATTATTTCCGATTAATTGCTTGGCCGATTTTGTGTCATCTTTCATAAATACTGAAATACGCTAAATTACGCTAAATTTAAGCTAATTATACTGAAATACGCTAAATTACGCTAAATTAGACCGATTTTGTGTCATCTTTCATAAATCATAAAAAATAGTAAAATAATTCAAAAATAATAAAATTGGTATTCTACAAGTTCATTATATAACCAATTTATTGAGCTACTTAGATCGAAAAATAGCAAGGTTCTAAATAGCAATTATCGCGTCATTGCCGAAAGATTAAATAAAAAGCTATCGTGAATAGCGTAGCTATAGCGAAAGCTATCCTACATAGCATTTTTTGTTTAAAAAATTATGTTTTATATTTCTACTAATTATCAACATTATCTAAGTCTCGTATAGTGATAAGTAATGCAAAATTTATTAAGAAATTATAATATTCATATTGAACCAGTACAAAGTCCAAATTGCTATTCAAAATATCTCTAATAATATCATAAACTATCTATCTTTTTCCATTCAAATAACCTAAGCATCATGGTATAAACTATATATCTTTTTCTATTAAAAAAAACCTAAGCATCATGGCATAAACTATATATCTTTTTTTTTAATTTAAAAACAAAAGCAATCCGGACCTTGAAAAAAATTAATCCTTCAAAAAAAAATTCAGTTTAGACCTTTAAATAAAAGCCTATGTAGCATAGCGTGCGCTATAGCGCGTAGCGTGTAGCACAAATAGCGGTCGTAGCTGAAATAGCGCACTTTTATCCCATAGCTTAGCGTTTAGGGTCCGAAAACGCTATCTCGCGCTACTTAGAACACTAAAAAATAGAAATAAAAATCTTAATCGGAAACTTCAACTCAAGTTTTGAGGCTCTTCCCTTTGTTTTTTGGAACTTCTGAATTTCAAAAAATAGCAAAGTTGTCACCGACGCATGCATATTTTCGCAAGCTTTCCGAAAAGTGGTCATTTACTGAAATCGGACACTCGAGCACTATTTTATGGCCATTTGAAGTTTCGTGGTCTTTTTTCGCCTTCTCAGTAAAGATATCGTCTCTCTTAGAGTAATTTAGCGTAATTTAACATAATATCAAGTAATTTAGCGTATTTTAGTATAATTATGCTAATTATACATCAAAAGAAGTAGTCTAATAAATATTTCAAGAAAAATTACCTCCTGACCAGCCAAAAAATAGCCAGTTTGGGCATTTTTAAAAATAGTCATGGAACCTGGGCAATTCTGTTGTTTTGTATTTAATGTTGGATATTAATAAAAATCTCAGCTTGGACTCCACAGTTTTAGATATAATTTATCTTCAATGTTGTCATTTTTCTCTTTTTTATACTCCCCAATAAATTATTGTTCTGTATCTTTAATTTTTTTATAGTATAATTACTTTCTTGATTTTTTTAATTTAAATTGCACAAATAACTTACAGATTAATTTGCCAAATTAGGGAACCAATTCAACCATAGTATGAATCATTGTGTTTCCGTTTTAAATTTGTATACAACATGGAATTCAGATAAACTAGTTGCTTTATTAAGAAAAAAAATGGCAATGTATGTCAACGTATTAAAATTTTGAAGAATAATTCATGTTCATGCTTTGATAATTTTGTATTGGTTTTAATGTTAATTTTTTCGAATATATCATGCGAAAGTTTAGTATATAAATTTTATTTACCTTCCTCTCATCTTCAAATCTGTACATTTAACACACAAGATTTATTTCTACCTTCTAATTAGTAAACTGCAAGAAAAAATCTAGATAAGTATAAATATCATACATATATCAAGTTTAAATTTTTAATCACCGGATATAACCTAATTAAGGACGATGCATCTTTCATTTCAGATATATACTGTGATTATTCTTGTAAAAAATACATATGTTATCAGCAATCTATCCGCTTAAAAGGTTTTACAGACCAGTTTTATTTAATTTGAGAAACATATGGAATTTGAAGAAGTTTATAATTAGCTTTCTGTTGGTAGATCCATTCAATATTAATCACAACCAGTGTTGTAAAAAACAGCGATTTAGGCTGATTAATTGACTGATTAGTCATTGGAGGCAATCATTTTTCAACTAATCGACCAATTATTTCAGTTTAATCGCTTGGCTTCGATGAGCGCATACCGTTATTTATAACATTGATTACAACATGGTTAATACACATGAGTAGGGTTAAAATAGACTATTGGTTTTGTACTCTAATCATGCTCTACATCTTTATCTTTGTTTTAAAGTCTGAACAGTCAATTTGAACCGCTCAACATGATCTTCTTATTAAAATATGCTCGAAGACCAAATTTATATATTTTGAAATATTTTTACTATTTATTTAGATAGATACAAAATCACTGTTTTCATAATATTCTAGACCATCCAAAATAGTGATTTTGTACCTATCTAAAAATAGTAAAATAAAATTAAAAAAATATAAAATTTGGTCTCTAAACACCTTTAAATATGAATAATTAAAGATCATATTGAGCGGTTCGGATCGACTGATCGAACTTTGAAATAAAAAAAATGCGGAACGTGATTAGAGCACAAAATCAGTAGTGCATTTTAACTCTACCCAATATATATTTAGTTTGTATTTACCAATAAAAAAGAAATAATATAATTTAAACCAAAATGATTCAGCTGCCGTAAAGATCTAGTAATTAATTAAATTGACAAAGGATGCATTTTTGTTGATCTATGGTAAAATTAATTAGCCCCAGATGTTGACTGAAAGGTATGTTCAAATGAGAAAAGTAGTATATACTTTAGTTTATGATTACATTGTCCTTAATTAAATTTATTGATCTTCTTTTTGACGGCACTAATTGACCGATTGCAAATTTTAAAAAGCAGAAATGGTCATTTAGTCAAATTAGAAACTTGTGTAATACAAAATTTTGTGCAAGGACCACCAATATAACATGGAAATTACAGAAATAGGCGTTGCAGTGTTAGCTTAATTAATATTATTTTATTAACCCAAAATAACTTGCTTGGATTATCTACATAAAATGTAAATTCATCTCCTTCACTGCCATGCAATTAGTTCAGCAGCACAACGTGGTAGCCATAAAAGTATTTGAGAACAAACTCAAAATTAAAGGAATAGTCTCATAGTCCAAATAAATAAAATAATATGCATGTACAACTACAAAAAGAGAAAAGTTTGGATCCGATGCTCGAGTTGTCGTGTCCGCTTTAAGATTCGTGTACAAATTTTAAAGCAGTTTAAAATGGAGGATTAGATCGCATTCTATGCGGTCAGGTATGAATTCGGATTCAGCGAAATAACTCAATTTTTGAATTTTGAATCGAGACAGTCCGATTTGAATCTGCGAAAATCCATCTCCGAAGCGAGTGCACACATTCCCACGATGAAATCAAATCCCGAAAAGATCTTGAGCGACGAATTCGAATCGAACAGGTCTCGATTCAAAACCCAAAAATTGAGTTACTTTAGGGATCCGGACCCGTCAGGCGTCAGGTATTGCGCTTGATCTAAATTCGCTCAAACATTCTTTAAGAGAAAAAAAGAGGAAAAAAACTAATAATTCCACACGTCCGGTCAAGTTAGCTAGACTGGTGCATTGACCGTTGACCGACACGCTTAATTGTTATTTTGTCTAATTTCCCTTCTAAGAGACGAGGTGTTACGTACTTACCTACGGGTTTTGAATAAAGAAAAAAAAAAAGTGTTACGTAGTTGCGTGTGTCATGTTTTCCATCATATATCATGCCTACGCATGTCTGATTAGTCAACTCTAACACGTTTGCAGCCACATCAAAGAAAAAAATGACCTAATATAATGTGAATATATTGTTCTCAATTAATTCACATTTCCTTCTCTTCGAAAAGAAAAAAAAAAAAAAAAGCCTGGACCACTGAATCCACATTTCATTTTCAATCAAATTAATACTCTACTACCTCTATAGATCCTCTTCGCTCCTAGCCTCAGAAAAATATCCTTTCAAACTTTATCCAAAAAATAAATTAGAGCATTTTTAACACGTTGATCATTTTTGAGAGGTCGTATGTTCAAAATTTGGTAAATAATATTTTTTTGTGAATATTTAAATTATGACATTTGATCTTATATTTATGTAAAAAAAAAATACTTTTTTCATGTTACATTTTTTCTTAATTAACTTGGAACATAATTAAAGACAGTTAAAGTTTGACCCATAAATTGACCCCATTAATTACCATAACTATGTTACTTGAATAATCATTTTGCTTTCCTTTTTAACTTCCATCTATTTCAGACTCTCATTGTCTTGTTTTTCCAATATTATCGATCCCAAGTCCACGTAAGAGAATACGACTTCTTATCATTTTCATTGACCTTGATATTTTGTACCTTGAAAGATGCTGAACTAGAGAATTTGGATGGGAGACTGAAATTTAAAATATATAATATGTGATAATTAGATTTAATCTAAATTTTTAAGATTTGAATCAGAGAATTTGGATTGGAGACTGAAATTTAAAATATATAATATGTGATAATTAGATTTAGTGTTTTTTTAAGATCACATAGTAAAGTTTTAATCACTAAGCTACAACTATACATTTAATTTAATCACTACGTAGGGGTGTAAACGGAGTTAATTCAGAGCGAATAATGCTAATATTAAATTTGCATTCGCCTTTAATGAGTGGATACATAGAGTGAGGCTATGGTACATTGCAATGCACGGATCGGTCCGTGCATTGGATTCGTATCTCTGTTTTCAAAGTCCAAATAATCAATCAGAACCATTCAACATTATTATCATATGAAAATATACTTGGAGATCAAATTTTATATTTTTTTTGGAATTTTTTTACTATATTTTTTAGACAATTAGAAAATCACTTGATCAAAATATTTTGGACCATCCAAGAGGAGTGATTTTCCACCTACCTAAAAAATAGTAAAAAAAAATTCCAAAAAATATAAAATTTGATCTCCAAGTATATTTTCATATGATTATAATATTGAACGGTTCGGATTTATTATTTGGACTTTGAAAACGGAAATATGAATCCAATACACGAACCGATCTGCGCATTGCAATGTACCATAGCCTCACTCGGATACAAATACATATAGAAAACATATATCAAATTTTAAAATCAAATCTGTCATAAACGGATACTGATACAGATATGGAGCAAATAATTGACAAATATATATTCAAATACAAATACAAAACAAAATAAAAAACTCTCCCACATCTCTGAAACTAAATTAGAAACTACCACATCAGATTAGAAACTCTAATAGTACCACCAAAATCAGAGTTTGAACGAAGTGAATATTATAATCCGAACAAGCAAGTGAGCAACACTACACGGTTTGAAAAATTAATCAACTGATTAATCAAATTTGGCGGCTGAATAATTGATCTCAACGGTCGACTAATCATCCAAATCCATAAAATGCCCTCACAGATCGTATTTGATACGTATCGAATAATATATCGTACATCTACAGTGGTTAAATAAAAAAGAAATTAACTACAGTTGTATGTCATTAAAAGAAATTAATTTGATACATAATTTTAGGCACTATATCCCCGCACATCTGCATTGATGCTTTTTTTTAATTGTTAAATCCTACGTGATAATTTCTAATTCAATTTCTAGGTTGTATAACGATTGCTTATTTAGCAATTATTCGGAAGAATTTCTTAATAAGAGCATCTGCATGGGTGCTTTTTTCCGAATTTGTTTTCAAATCTAACTAAGCTACATTTTACGAGAAGAACACTTCTTTAAATCTATACCTACTGAATAGTCAAATTAAAGATTTTAGTCCGTCTTCAAGTGATGTATATTTAGATAAGGAACTCTGACCTCTTCAACTATTAAAAGGAACACAAACTAATAGCGCAAGTTGGTTTGTTGGTCGGCGACAGCAAAGTCAAAATCAATGTTGCGAGAAAGTATGCGTTTGTCAAACAGAGAGTCACTGTCCAGCAATTAATTATATTTTTACAGATAATTTGATATTCGAGTTTAATATACTAAATATTCATATTAAACTATTGTAAGATTTTTTACGTACCTGAGAGAATATATATATAGTATAATAATATCTGAATTGATAACTTTTTGCCTATCTTGAAAAAAAACACATGCACCTACTTATCATTTTGTTTTTTTAATAAGAAAATAGATCTTTGAATGTACATCATCCGGTTAGAGAAATAAAAAATAACAAATGGTTGTTCTTTATTATAGTCTAATTTATGAAGATTTTTCAGGGCAAAAAAATCAATGAACTTCGAAGAATTTATAGAAAATTCTATAAAAATTTAAAAAGTGAGGCTATGGTACTATGCACATTACTTACAAAATTCTATCGGTCGGTTCGAACCGTTCAACATGATCTCCATATGAATATGTTCTTACAAACTAAATTTTATATTTTTTTTAATTTTTTTTACTATTTTTTTAGATGGATAGAAAATCATTGTTTTTAGATGGTCCAGAATTTTTAGATCAAGTGATTTTCTACCCATTTTATAAAACAATAGTAATAAAATTCTAAAAAATATAAAATTTAGCTTACGGGGACATAGTCATACGGATCGACTGTTAGGACTTTCAAACTGAAAATTTGAGTCTATAACGCATGCCAATATGTGCTATGCATAGTACCATAGCCTCACTCAAAATTTAAATATCAAACAAATTACACTTGATTAGAAAACATTATCATTTCATAAATATCATTAAGTATAAATATTTATAAAATTAAAACCTGAAATAATTAGAGAAAAAATATTAGAATATTAGATCTTCGTGATATGAATTTGTGAATAAATCGTAGTGCAAAAGATTCAATCAAATTTAAAAATAATTAAATTTTTTATGAACACCTAAAAGAGTCAAAATATATATGAGATGAAAGTTTTGGATTCTAGTTTTTAAAGAATCTAACAGCATCTACATCCTAGCAACTCAAATGAGTTTCTAAATAACTATTAACTACTTTTTAGAAATTAAGGTCTCTAAAATTTCTAACTCTAACATTTCTGAAATTAATTTTAGAGTTCCTATTAAGCCACATCAGTAACAAATTAAAAAATAAAAATAATGTGAGCCAATAATTTAGTCAGTATGGAGTTTATAAATAATTTCTTAATAAAAAGCTTTACTGTATAGTTTCTAAAATAAGAAACTCTCTCACATCTCTGAAACTGAATTAGAAACTACCACATCAAATTAAAAACTCCAATAGTACCACCAAAATCAGAGTTTGAACGAAGTGGATATAATCCGAACAAGCAAGTGAGCAACACTATACGGTTTGAAAAATTAATCAACTGATTAATCAAATTTGGCGGCTGAATAATTGATCTCAACGGTCGACTAATCATCCAAATCCATAAAATGCCCTCACAGATCGTACTTGATACGGATCGAATAATATATCATACATCTACAGCGGTTAAATAAAAAAGAAATTAACTACAGTTATATGTCATTAAAAGAAATTAATTTGATACATAATTTCGGGCACTATATCCCTGCAATTAGATTGATTCTTTTTCCATTCACATCAGCAGTGCGAAATGAATATGAGAGCGAATAAAAACAAAACATTTCGCCAGCTGTTCAAATGAAAGCGTTTTCTTATTAAGAAAATTTGCTAAATAAGAAATTGTGCATATTCCTAAAATTAAAATAGCAATTGTCATGTAGGATTAGAAATTACAAAACAATCACCATTGGAGATGCTTTTAGGTCGAATGCTTGTGCAGTTGTGCATGCTAAAAAAGCCGATATTTTTATTAAAACCCCCAAAAAAAAACAAATTATCAAATCTGCTCCCACTCCAAAGTTATAATTATTTCTACCCTAACCGCCCGTGGGCTGGGCGGTCCACTTTTCCCACCTTACCGCCCAGCAACCGGGCGGTCCACTGTGCATAGCTGACCGCCCAGCCACTGGGCGGTCCAATTTCCATAGCTGACCGCCCAGCAGCTGGGCGGTCCGCTAGTGTTTTTTTTTTTTTTTTTTTTTTTTTAAAGATTAGATTAGAGACAATATGAATATAAAAATGGTGAATTCTTAACGCTAAAAGTTCGAATTTTTTTTGTAAATATTAGTTAGATTACTTCTGTGAAGCATATTTATACTAAAATACGCTAAATTACTTGGAATTATGTTAAATTACGTTGAGTTACACTATATTAAGTTAAATTACACTAAATCACATTACATTACGCTAAAATACGGTAAATTACATATGAATAGGGACGCTTCTTCACTGAAAAGGCGAAAAAACGACGACGAAATGAAAATCTTAAGTAATTTACTCAATATGTAATTACTTAAGTGAGTTATACTAAATTACTCAATACGCTAAATTACTTAAGTGAGTTATTCTCAAGCTTTCCGAAAAGTGCTCATTTGCTGAAATCGGACACTAAAATACGCTAAAATATGCTAAAATATGCTAAAATACTCTAAATTACGCAATACGCTAAAATATGCTAAAATAAGCTAAAATACGCTAAATTACGCAATACGCTAAAATACGCTAAATTACTCAATACGCTAAAATACGCTAAATTACTCAATACGCTAAAATACGCTAAATTACTCAATACGCTAAATTACTCAATACGCTAAAATACGCTAAATTACTCAATACGCTAAATTACGCAATACGCTAAAATACGCTAAATTACTCAATACGCTAAATTACGCAATACGCTAAAATACGCTAAATTACGCAATACGCTAAAATACGCTAAATTACTCAATACGCTAAAATACGCTAAATTACTCAATACGCTAAATTACTCAATACGCTAAAATACGCTAAATTACTCAATACGCTAAATTACTCAATACGCTAAAATACGCTAAATTACTTGGAATTATGTTAAATTACGTTGAATTACACTAAATTACGCTAAATAACAATAACTTCGCTAATTATGCTGAAATACGGTAAATTACGCTAAACTACGCAAAATTACGCTAAAGTAGACCGATTCTGTGCCATCTTTCATGAATCATAAAAAATAGTAAAAAAATTTCAAAAATAGTAAAAATTAGTATTCTACAAGTTCATTATGTAACTAATTTACTGAACTACTTGGATTGAATAATAGAAATGAAAATCTTAATCGGAAACTTCAACTCAAGTTTTGAGGGTCTTCCCTTTGTTTTTTGGCGATTCTGAATTTTGGAATCCAGCATAGCTGGCACGGACGCATGCGCATTTTCGCAAGCTTTCCGAAAAGTGCTCATTTGCTGAAATCGGACACTCGAGCGCCGTTTTATGACCGTTTGAAGTTTCATCGTCGTTTTTCGCCTTTTCAGTGAAGATATCGTCCCTATTCATATGTAATTTACCGTATTTTAGCGTAATGTAATGTGATTTAGTGTAATTTAACTTAATATAGTGTAACTCAACGTAATTTAACATAATTCCAAGTAATTTAGCGTATTTTAGTATAAATATGCTTCACAGAAGTAATCTAACTAATATTTACAAAAAAAATTCAAACTTTTAGCGTTAAGAATTCACCATCTTTATATTCATATTGTCTCTAATCTAATCTTAAAAAAAAAAAAAAAAAAAACACTAGCGGACCGCCCAGCTGCTGGGCGGTCAGCTATGGAAATTGGACCGCCCAGTGACTGGGCGGTCAGCTATGCACAGTGGACCCCCGGCTGCTGGGCAGTCAGGTGGGAAAAGTGGACCGCCCAGCCCACGGGCGGTTAGGGTAGAAATAATTATAACTTTGGAGTGGGAGCAGATTTGATAATTTGTTTTTTTTTGGGGGTTTTAATAAAAATATCGGCTAAAAAAGCGTGTCAAATTTTGAAAGAATTTTTTATTTATAAAAATATTATAATTAAAATAAAAAAATAGTATCTTAATTTTTGGAAGCTTAAAAGAATCGGGAAAAATAAATAATTCAAAGTTTTGATTCTTTTAATAAACATGCCTGGAATCCCAAGAGGCAATCAAGATAATGAATTTGAAGATAATTTATTTTAAGACTCAAAGTTTATCCAATTCACAGAGAATTCAAGACAATCAGATTAAAAAAAAATTGAATCGATAACAATTTTACCAATTTAAAGTTTGAATAGGTAAAAATTATGCATATCATTTTATGCATGAAAACAAAAAATATTCTTTTTTCTTCTCTATATTATTTTATAATATTTTATATAAATAAAAAAAATTCAAATTTTAAACTATTATCGTCTCAAGACTTGTTAAAAAAAGATAGTTGTCGGCTTGTCGAATCTAACACGAGTAAAAATTAAGAATTTAAAAATAGAAAATAAATTGTTGTCCGTAAAGTCTGATATTGTTTTTCAAATAAAAGAAGAGTTCAAATATCTCACGTTTTTCGTGTCTTACTCGTACCTCACATTTTTATTTTTGTTTTGAAAATTTAAACAATCGATACAAACTGCTTAACATGATCTCTAAATTAAAATGTGCACTACGGTTTACGACGTCAAGTAAAGAGAACCAAATCTCTTGCCCACATGTGAATTAGTCGTCCGATCTACTTTCGGATTCGCGTTATGCTGAAGCGTTTGATGGAAAAGACTACTTTGTTAGCTCTTTTGTTCCCTTGGGACTCTCTCTCTCTCTCTCGTCCTCTCCTTCCGCCTCCTGCGTTTCTCTTCTCCATCTCGCTCTCCTAGCTGCGTCGCTTCCTGCTCTCTCAGACACACTACGTTCTCCCAGTTGCGCTTTGCCTCGCCTTGGCACAGCACAGCCGACATATTTACCTTCTTTCTACTCATGTCGCCTCCCTGCACTCTTTTGGTCCCCTCAAGTACGTAGTCCCCTTCAGTTTTATAATTTCTATTTCTTTCTCATTTTTGAAAATTTTCTCAATCTTCGTCATTTTTGCTATTACAGTAAAATGTAAAATATCGATGTACATTTTTGCTTCGTAGGAAATTCACCTCATAGATAAATTTTTTAGTCCCACAGAGACATTTTGTCAATAAATTTTAGTGGGTATATTATTTGAATTTTATTACAAAGAAGTTAAGATTTTCCCTTTCCAGCTGATCTGAAGGAGTGCCGATCTTTTTACATATTCTCCGGCTTCATAAAATTGTTGAATTGATAAACCAATATGTCTTTCTCGTAAAAAACAAAATATTCTCAGCCAAGTGGTGC
Organism: Carex parvula; assembly: GCA_025461045.1. Classification (NCBI taxonomy): domain Eukaryota; kingdom Viridiplantae; phylum Streptophyta; class Magnoliopsida; order Poales; family Cyperaceae; genus Carex; species Carex parvula. Next base: position 381,837 of record JAJGRW010000485.1, read on the forward strand.
CCACCTTTCAAAATGCATGACCACTTGACCACGCTTCAGACCTTGGAGGTGCCTACAGAGTGAATTCGTATCCTCTGCATTAACTCAAATTTTGAGTTAAGATCTGAACCGTCCTATTGAGATCCGCACTAATATTAAAATGCACGTGCATTATAGGAGTGGACAGGATGGTCCGAATTCGTATCATACGGTCCATAAATTAACTCAAACGGTGCGTTAATGCAGAGGATACGTATTCGCTACAGAGTACAGACGGGAATTCGGATCACCCCAGGTTGGCTAGTTCCGAAAAAACTTACCTGTTAAAATAAAGGGATCGACTAACAGTCCCCCCATTCAGTCCCCTAAACGTCCCCCTAACGGTCAAAGTACAATTGTCAGACATCTATTCAACATTTCAACATATATTAATTCACATACAAAATTGAAAGTATTCATACCTAAGATATCAAATATTCATATATAATTCATCAAGTATTCATACCTAAAATATCAAGTATTAATTCACATACAAACTGGGGACCATTACTTTTCGGGGGCAGTAACTGTCAGACTGCATTGGGGACCACAGCCAAAAAGTCACGTAGATCACACCACCAGTGCTACATTCATTGATTAAATTAATTCACATACAAAATAGAAAGTATGAATACCTAAGATATCAAGTATTCATATATAATTCATCAAGTATTCATACCTAAGATATTACACGTTTTTCAAGGTGGTTTTTTTTCTCTCCGTTCAATCTAACCAATTTTTGGGACGATCTATGAGAAATTTTGCAAATTTAAAACTACGAACGTGTTCTACACAATTTTCTCTTTCAAATGAGATCCATGATGACATACTTTTACACGTTTTTCAAGGTATCAAATATTCAAAATGGAAAGTATTCTTCCAAAATGAAAAGTATTCATACCTAAGATATCAAATATTCATATATAATTCATCAAGTATTCATACCTAAGATATCAAGTATTTAAAGAAAAAACTGGACTCATCTTTTACACATTTTACACGTTTTTCAAGGTGATTTAATGATTGACAAAGTTAGTTAGAATGGGAAAACGTTTAGGAGACTGGAGTGCGGGAGACAACATCTTTACTCTAAAATAAATCCCCCATACATAAAAAAAAACAGTTACATAAAAGAAAAGGTGACAAAATAAATTTACTTCCTACTATTCTTTCCAAAAAAAACACACATCACATTCGGTAGTATAGACGTATAGCCATTTTCGTTGTACAACTCACGCAGACAACGTCTCAAAACGGGAATAATGAATGAGCCCGGCCTAGTTAAAGCCCAAATTAACCCAAGAGCCCAAGTTTTCTTCGATGCTTCCTGGGCCGACCGGGGACAATTTGGGTATCGCAAGAAATCAAGAATTGATCGATCGTCTTTTTGGTTGGATGAACAGGGAGAAAAATAGGTAAGAGAGAGAAGCAAAATTGAGCTAGGGCTTTGTACAGAGCTCTCTCCGCGACTATTCGATTGGGAAATTTGATAATTTTTTAGGTTCGTTTTAATCAATTTCTCTCTTTTCTTTTAGTTGATATCTTCTATTTGCATGCGATTATCTTCGTATAGTTTTATTGGTATAGTTTTATTGATTTGTGATATCTCTGAGGCGCTTTGCATAGGAAGCGATCTTACGTGCGATGTTGTATTGATTATAGGAGTAGAAAAGAATCTCATATCCACTCGAGTAGATTATCGTCTGTAATTTGGAAATTCAATTTTGTTAATTTTTATTAAATTTACGTTCACAAGTTAACATGCATAGATATAGATTAGATTGAGAAATTAGGGCTAATTTTAAATCTACGTCTTTTTTTCATCAAGAAAGTAGAGTTTGTAATGTCAATTAGTAAAAAGATTATGGTTAAGTATCCGTGTTACCATTAAGCCTTTTCTTTTGTATTTCTCGGTGGTCTAATGACGATACAGAAAATTTGCAATCCCAAACAAATTGGTAGTGGGTTTGGTCCGTTGTGGTAAAAAATGGGAAGAAAGAGGGCAGCAAGTCATCCATTTTGGTCTGGTGTTAAAATTGGAAGCCAAGAGGTAGCAAATCAGTTATAACTATATTTCTATTAGATCTGTCATTAGTTAAAATATTTCCAAAGTATTTTGAGTACCAAATTAATGGGATATCTATATAGAGAAGTACCTCCGCAGTAGAATTATCCTATATGGTTTTAAAGAGCTAACGGCTGTTTTAGTAGCATTTTTGACGGGGCAAGGGTACAAAGTTTATGATTTTTTATATTTATCACTACACGACAGAATTGAAAAGCGCACGAGAACGTATTAGATAAGATGTACCACTTTAGGGTACAATTTCACCATGTCGTGATGTTTTAGTCCCAGATGAGCATCAGTCCAGCAAAAAAAAAATGGATAGAAAAATAATTGCAGGAAATTTTTGAATGGCATATCATTTATTCAGAAATCATTTGAATTAATATTTTGTTTATGTGATTTTATTCTTAAATTTCTTTCTTATTTAGGGCTTTCCTTCTAGTCACATCTTAAGATTGTAACTCACCACAATATTTATTTTTGTAGGCTGTAGCTCGTCTTTTGCAAGCCGTCAGTTCATTCGTGACTGACCTCACTGAATGCCCGTCTGACGGGAAGACCCAAAAAATACAAAAGATTATAAAAATCATAAACCAACCGGTGTTGCCCTCAAAGGAGCAGTATGTCTCTGCCAACGACATCTATGACGACTCTGCGATGGATTCCGAGGAGAATGAAATTGCTGACGAAGATGATGATCGCAGCCACAAGCACCAGAGACGCGAGTTGTCCGGGCTTCCCCTGCCAAATGAGAACAGAACCCCCGCGGAAGAACCCTCCACTGTACCGCCAACCAAGAAACGGGTCAGGCCCTTTGATCACTCTTCCAAGTTCGACAAGAGGCATTTTCGGTCAAACAATCCATTTCACAGCCGAGGGACAGTGGGACCTTCCATGATGAAAATGGACCTTCCTCGTCAGCGATGCCCAGATTTTGTGGAGCTGGGTTATTGTCTTAGAGGAGATATGTGCCCCATGGAACATGGCGTCAATTGTATTATTGTGGAAGACATTCAGGTTTGGATTTGAAATTTCATTTATGTTCCATACAATTTGTTATAGATATATGGCATATTAACTTGGATGCACCTAGTAAGGGCACCAGAAGCACTTAGTTTCACCTTCTTTTTATTGGCTCCTGTATTTGTGTTCTTTATTGGCAATTTTCATGATTTGAATGCACAAAGAGGCTATACTGAGGCTGATTTGTGTCAAGTCATTTTATAATACTGTGTTATATATTATTTTTTATGAAAAAAGGAGTACAATTTAAACTTATAGTAAGGCTTGTTTAATCAGTTGCACTTGGGGTAATCCTAGCTGTCAAATTAAAGCCCTATATTTGGTAAGCACTGGCTGAAACAGAGGTGTGCTGTTTAGGTTTAGACATGACTGAAACTGACCTTTTGTCTTCCTATTATTTTTTCAGAGTCTTCTCCAACTGAAACTGACGGGAGTCCAACCTGGTACGGTACCTAAACCAGTTACTCTGAAAGACCCTTTGAGGTTGAATGGTGTGCTCGCATCTGCCGTCACTGCTCCAGATGCTGATGCGTACGACCCTGATCAACCTTTATGGGCAAACGGCCAGTCGGTGGCTTCTCCAAATTATACCACTGCTGGTACCGCCACTGCTCCAGATGCTGATCTATACGACCCAGATCAACCTCTATGGGCAAACGGCCAGCCCATGGCTTCTCCAAACCGTACTAGTGCGGGTACCGCCACTGGTGCAAGTACCAATAACCCCTCTTATCACCCTGACCCAGGCCCGTCTGTGCTGGGTCGTATAGGAAACACCAATAAGAGTCGTGGTGAAAAGGAACCCAATACTAGGCCAGACCACATGCACGGGGATTCAACAAGTACTGCCAATACTGGTGCTGGCTGTCAGAGAGCTTCATTTGTCTAGCAATCTTCTATTGGAATGGAGATTCTAATTTTTAGAAGCACAAGCTTATTTGTTTCTGTTCCTTTAATTTTTATGTGACAACTATTATCGGCCAGAATAGTGTGTGGTATTTTTAGCTATTCTTGTTCTTGTATTCAAAAGGTCAAATGACTTGATAGTTTTCAAACGGCAGTTGATATTACCAGTTTCTTTTTTGGTTCTACAAAACCAGTTATTATTCTTTTAATAAGTGGAATCCCAAGCGTGTCAAGTAATATTTAGTCTGGTACATTGCGAATGATGATCAACTGCTTTCTATGGCATACAGTGGAAATTATAAAAATTTATAAACGAATGCTTGGATACTCATTTTTTAAGAATTACTTATCTACAAGTGAAGAATTAGTCAGGCAATATCCTCGTCCAATGAAAGAGATAACATAAATGTTTAAAGTAGTCCGGTATTTTGTTGCCATTAAATCTATACTTGGAAAGTCAGTCTTTATGATATTGAAGTGCGGTTGATAATTAAGTGATCTTGTCCCTTGAGGAAAGATAATTTAAATTATGTTTTACAAAGATTAAAAATAGAACATGCCATAATGAAAATATAATAATAAGAATATGCCAAATAAACGCCGGTTCTTTAATGTTGACCTCATTGAACTAACTATTCATAAAATTCATAAAAACGCCGGTTCTTCTCTTCTATTGGCTTTTGCTCTATGATATTAGACTCTTTGTTTGAATCTTTAAAATATTGCATTCTCTAATTATAATGGTTTTCAATTCCATAATGCAACATCTTCCGAAAAATCTGTTCTCAGTTACAGCATATTTAAATAAAAATTTAAACATAAGATAAAAAGGTGATAACTTGTTACTACTTTTCTCCTAAAATTCATACACATCAGATTCGGTCCTAAAGCCCACTTATTTTCGTTATTTCGGAGTAGCAACTCACGCACACACCGTTTCAATGCAAGAATAATTAATGAGCCCATATAGGCCCAAGAGCCCAAGTTTTCTTCGATGCTCTATGCGCCGACTGGGGACAATTTGGGTATCGAAAGAATAGATCTTCTGCTTGGTTGGATGAACGGGGAAAGAATAGAAAAGAGGGAGAGAGCGGCAAAATTGAGCTAGGGCTTTGTACCGAGCTCCCTCCGAAACCATTTCATAGGGAAATTTGATAATTTGTCAGGTTCGTTTTAATCAATTTCGTCTCTTCTCTTTTCTTTTAGTTGATATCTTCTATTTGCATGCGATCATCTTTGTGTAGTTTTCTGTTGATTTGCGATATCTCTTGAGGCGCTTTGCATTGGAAGCGATCTTACGTGCGATGTTGTATTGATTATAAGAGTAGAAAAGAATCTGATATCCACTCGAGTAGATTATCGTCTGTAATTTGGAAAATCAATTTTGTTAATTCGTTTTAAATTTTACGGTCACAAGTTAACATGCAAAGATTAGATTGACTTTCTTGAAGTTCGTGACATCTCTCCTATCTATTTTTTTTTGCAAACATTACGGACAGAAATAGGTGTTCAGGTGTTGTTAACCTTAAGATTGAGAAATTAGGGCTAATTTTGGATCTTGGTCTTTCTTTCATCAAGAAGGTAGAGTTAGTAATGTCGATCAGTAAAAGATTATGGTTAAGTATCTGTGTTTACCATTATGGTTAAGCCTTTTCTTTTGTATTTCTTGGTGGTCTAATGACGACACAGATAATTTGCAATCCCAAACAAATTGGTAGTGAGTTTGGTCCGTTGTCGTTAAAAATGGGAAGAAAGAGGGCAGCAAGTCAACCATTTTGGTCTGGTGTTAAAATTGGAAGCCAAGAGGTAGCAAATCAGTTATAACTATATTTCTATTAGATCTGTCATTAGTTAAAATATTTCCAAAGTATTTTGAGTACCAAATTAGTGGGATATCTATATAGAGAAGTACCTCCGCAGTAGAATTATCCTATATGTTTTTAAAGAGCTAATGGCTGTTTTAGTGGCTTTTTTGACAGGGCAAGGGTACAAAGTTTATGATTTTTTATATTTACCACTACACGACAGAATTGAAAAGCGCACGAGAACGTATTAGATAAGATGTACCACTTTAGGGTACAATTTCACTATGTCGTGATGTTTTAGTCCCAGATGAGCATCAGTCCAGCAAAAAAAAAAAAGGATAGGAAAATAATTGCAGGAAATTTTTGAATGGCATATAATTTATTCAGAAATCATTTGAATTAATATTTTGTTTATGTGATTTTATTCTCACAATTTCTTTCTTATTTAGGGCATTCCTTCTACTCACATCTTAAGATTGTAACTCACCACAATATTTGTTTTTGTAGGCTGTTGCTCATCTCTTGCAAGCCGTCAGTTCGTTCGTGACTGACCTCACTGAATGCCCGTCTGACGGGAAGACCCAAAAAATACAAAAGATTATAAAAATCATAAACCAACCGGTGTTGCCCTCAAAGGAGCAGTATGTCTCTGCCAACGACATCTATGACGACTCTGCAATGGATTCCAAGGAGAATGAAATTGCTGACGAAGATGATGATCGCAGCCACAAGCACCAGAGACGCGAGTTGTCCGGGCTTCCCCTGCCAAATGAGAACAGAACCCCTGCGGAAGAACCCTCCACTGTACAGCCAACCAAGAAACGGGTCAGGCCCTTCGATCACTCTTCCAAGTTCGACAAGAGGCGTTTTCGGTCAAACAATCCATTTCACAGCCGAGGGACAGTGGGACCTTCCATGATGAAAATGGACCTTCCTCGTCAGCGGTGCCCAGATTTTGTGGAGCTGGGTTATTGTCTTAGAGGAGATATGTGCCCCATGGAACATGGCGTCAATTGTATTATTGTGGAAGACATTCAGGTTTGGATTTGAAATTTCATTTATGTTCCATACAATTTGTTATAGATATATGGCATATTAACTTGGATGCACCTAGTAAGGGCACCAGAAGCACTTAGTTTCACCTTCTTTTTATTGGCTCCTGTATTTGTGTTCTTTATTGGCAATTTTCATGATTTGAATGCACAAAGAGGCTATACTGAGGCTGATTTGTGTCAAGTCATTTTATAATACTGTGTTATATATTATTTTTTATGAAAAAAGGAGTACAATTTAAACTTATAGTAAGGCTTGTTTAATCAGTTGCACTTGGGGTAATCCTAGCTGTCACATTAAAGCCCTATATTTGGTAAGCACTGGCTGAAACAGAGTTGTGCTGTTTAGGTTTAGACATGACTGAAACTGACCTTTTATCTTCCTATTATTTTTTTCAGAGTCTTCTCCAACTGAAACTGACGGGAGTCCAACCTGGTACGGTACCTAAACCAGTTACTCTGAAAGACCCTTTGAGGTTGAACGGTGTGCTCGCATCTGCCGTCACTGCTCCAGATGCTGATGCGTACGACCCCGATCAACCTTTATGGGCAAACGGCCAGTCGGTGGCTTCTCCAAATTATACCACTGCTGGTACCGCCACTGCTCCAGATGCTGATCTATACGACCCAGATCAACCTCTATGGGCAAACGGCCAGCCCATGACTTCTCCAAACCGTACTAGTGCGGGTACCACCACTGGTGCAAGTACCAATAACCCCTCTTATCACCCTGACCCAGGCCCGTCTGTGCGGGGTCGTATAGGAAACACCCATAAGAGTCGTGGTGAAAAGGAACCCAATACTAGGCCAGACCACATGCACGGGGATTCAACGAGTACTGCCAATACTGGTGCTGGCTGTCAGAGAGCTTCATTTGTCTAGCAATCTTCTATTGGAAAGGAGATTCTAATTTTTAGAAGCACAAGCTTATTTGTTTCTGTTCCTTTAAGTTTTCTGTGACAACTATTATCAGCCAGAATAGTGTGTGGTATTTTTAGCCATTCTTGTATTGAAACGGTAAAATGACTTGATAGTTTTCAAACGGCAGTTGATATTACTCGCTTTCCTTTTTGGTTCTACAAAACCGGTTATTATTCATTTAGGTTTTGTTATGCATCGAGTTTCACCGGATTATTTTTTTGTAGTATAAAAATAAATAAATTCATGGCATTAGAATCTTCTTCATGTTGAAAATAATAATCCCGAAATTTTTATTAACACCCTCCAAAAAAAAAATAGTAAATCTACCCTAGGCATTTAAATTTTTTTTAAAAAATCATATATAAAAGCATAGCTAAAAATTAGGATGAGACAAGCCTAATAATGAATGTAGTTACAATTTCTTTAATAATATTCACTGAAGAAAATAATTTAGAGAACTAATTAATTTTACAAATTTTGTATGTGCATTAGTTATAGTTCCACACATTGAAAAATATTTATTAGTGAAGGATAATTTTTAACTTTACGATTAATTTTACAATAATTAATGGCGCATCCAACAATTGAAAATATTTAATGTCTTGAAATATATTGGAAGGTTTGAAAGTCAACTAAATATCAATTCTTTAAAAAAAAATAATTGTATAGCTCCGTCTAGCTTGATTAACAAAGGGTGGAAATAAATGAACTCTTTGGCTTTTTTTTGGTACTTTGTAGTCTTTATTTTGGTTCCTTCTTTATTCATACTTTTCAGTTATTTATTTTATATTTAGTTTTTAGTGCATTAAAGGAATATATAAATTTGATAGTCCTCTACAGAAAAATTGTCAGGCAATGAACATGTGCTTATATTCTTCTTTGTAACTAATACCTACAAAATCTTATTAAAATCAAGCTGCAATTCTGTCCTTACTTCGTGCTAATAAATATCAATAAAATAAATATAATAATCTACCCCAAGTCCCCAACAGGCAAGAGGTCTAATTTTTTCTTTTATTTTATCCTACGGTTCTTATTTATTTACATCATATAATATTACCTGTTATGGCCCACTCGACTCTCGTGGCTCGTTTCCGATGTTAGGTCTGAACGTATTAAGATTCGCACAAATTAAGTACGCATATTATACATATCGGACGACATCGACCAGTTATCAAATCAAATTATCAAGTGCGTACGAATCTTGATACAAATCAGACGGTCCGATCAAACATCGGACCCTGCTTCTTTCTCACCCATCCCCATGAATAATATTAAAATAGATAGTTCTAAATTGAAATTATAAATAAATAATCAATTAGTATAATAAAGTTCAATGAGAAATAATGTTGATTTAGTGCAAATGTAAACCTCATTCTTTAATGACAATACTTATGAATTTTTTTGTTATGTTGCTTCAGGGGGAAACAAGAGAAAAGAAAAAATCATCAAAATAAGTTGTATTTTTTTATTGTTGTCATAGTGTGTGACACATTTTGTTGTCATATTATGACTTTAGAAGGGTTATATGCATTTATGTACATAACATAGAGAATAGAATCGTGTTTAATTAAATGTGATAATTAAATGACAAAATAACATTGCTTAAATGATTAAAAAAAAAGGAAAGAAACAAAGACATGATTAATCAATTATCAACCAATCCAGAAATTCTTTAAATGACATTTAAAAAATAGAAAGAAATCAGGACCAATTAGAAAATCGAGTATTTAACAATCAAATAAAAGAGTTTGAGAAAGTTTTCGAAAAAGATAAGGAAAGAGGAGGAAGTGTAGATTCTATGAGATAGAGAGTGCTAGAGAGATGTCGGCGAGTATGTGTGGTGAGTACGTGTCTATATAAATTTAGACTTTTACATATAAAAAAATATCAAAATAATGCATAGAATAAAAAAAAGTAGATTATTTCATTGGAAGACTGATATTCAATCTAAAATTTATTTCTTAATCATAATTATTGGTGAATCAGAATATCTATATACTTAATAAGAAAAATAAGAGAGATATTTTGTACAAGATTAAAAATAGAATGCGCCACGATAAAAAATAATAATGAGAATATGCCAATTGAACGCCAGTTCTTTGATTTTGGCCTCACTAACAATTCTTAAAATTCCCAGTAATTACTATTGGCTTTTGTTATATGATCTTTGACTCTCTGTTTGGAACTTCAAATGTGACATTCTTTAATAAAATACTTTTCAATTCCCCAATGCAACATCTTCGGAAAAAATCTACCCGCTTTTAAAACATATTTACCTAAAAAAAAGTAGTTACATATAAGAAAATGTGATAAAATAAATTTATATCTGAGTGAGGCTATGTACTATGCATAGTATGCATGTGGATTGGTATGTAATGCAGATTATTATTTTTGTTTTCAAAATTCTAAACGGTTGATCCAAACCGTTCAATATGATTTCGATATGAATATGTGATAAATAAATTTATATCTGAGTGAGGCTATGTACTATGCATAGTGTGGATTAGTATGTAGTGCAGATCATTATTTTTGTTTTCAAAATTCTAACAGTTGATTCAAACCATTCAATATGATTCCAATATGAATATGTGATAAAATAAATTTATATCCGAGTGAGGCTATATATGTACTATGCATAGTGTGGATTGGTATGTAGTGCAGATCATTATTTTTGTTTTCAAAATTCTAACGGTTGATCCAAACCGTTCAATATGATTTCGATATGAATATGTACTTGTAAACTAAATTTTACATTTTTTAGAATTATTTTTACTATTCTTTAAATGGGTAGAAAATTATTGTTTTTGGATGGTCCAAATTTTTTGGATCAAATGATTTCTACTCATAAAAAATAATTAGTAAAAAATTTCTAAAAAATGTAAAATTTAATTTACAAGTACATATTCATATGGAGACCATATTGAAAGGTTCAGATCAACTATTAAACTTTTAAATTGAAAAATTGAGTCTATAACACAAACCAATATGCACTGTGCAATATGCATAGTACGGTAGTACCCTAGCCTCACTCTTTAGTCTTTACTTGTTAATATTCTTCCCCGAAAATACACACATCAGATTCGGTCGTATAGCCATTTTCCTAGTACAACTCACGAAGACACCGTTTCACAGCAGGAACAATGAATGAGCCCGGCCTAGTTAAAGCCCATATAAGCCCAAGAGCCCAAGTTTTCTTCGATGCTTCCTGCGCCGACTGGGGACAATTTGGGTATTGCAAGAATAGATCGTCTGTTTGGTTGGATGAACGGGGAGAAAAATAGAGAAGAGAGAGAGGCAAAATTGAGCTAGGGCTTTGTACAGAGCTTTCTCCGAGACTATTCAATAGGGAAATTTGATAATTTGTCAGGTTTGTTTTAATCAATCTCTTCTCTTTTCTTTTAGTTGATATCTTCTATTTGCATGCGATTATCTTTGTATAGTTTTGTTGATACTTCGATTTTGGCGATATTTCTGAGGCGCTTTGCATAGGAAGCGATCTTACGTGCGATGTTGTATTGATTGTAGGAATAGAAAAGAATCCGATATCCACTCGAGTAGATTATCGTCTGTAATTTGGAAAATCGATTTTGTTAATATGTTTTAAATTTACGGTCATAAGTTAACATGCATAGATTAGATTGACTTTCTTGAAGTTCGAGACATCTCTCCTATCTTTGTTTTTGCAAACATTAGGGATAGAAATAGGTATTGAATTGCTGTTAACCTTAAGATTGAGAAATTAGGGCTAATTCTGAATCTACGTCTTTTCTTCATCAAGAAAGTAGAGTTAGTAAGGTCGATAAGTAAAAGATTATGGTTAAGTATCTGTGTTTACCATTAAGCCTTTTGTTATATATTTTTGGTGATCTAATGGCGATACAGATAATTTACAATCCCAAAACAATTGCTATTGAGTTTGGTCTGGGGTAAAAATGGGAAGGAAGACGGTAGCAAGTCATGTAGTTTGGTCTGGTGTTAAAATTGGAAGGAAGAAGGTAGTAAATAAGATATAACTATATTTCTATTAGTTCTGTCATTAGTTAAAATATTTCCATAGTATTTTGAGTATCAAATTAATGGGATATCTGTATAGAGAAACACCTCGTACCTCTGCAGCAGAATTTTCCTACTTGTTTTTAAAGAGCTAACGGCTCTTTTAGAGGCTTTTTTGACACGACAAGGATACAACGTTTATGAATTTTTTATTTATCACTACACAACAAAATTGAAAATTGCACGAGAACGTAGTAGATGAGATGTACCATTTTTTGGGTACAATTTCACCATCTCTTGATGTTTTAGTCCCAATGGAGCATCAATCAAGCCCAAAAAAAAGTAAGAAAAATAATTGCAGTCATTGTGGCAGCGGGGAAGAATTTTTTAATAGCATCCCATTTATTCAAAAATTATTTTAATTAATATTTCGTTATGTGATTTATTCACACAATTTCTTTCTCATTTAGGGCTTTCCTTTTAGTCACATCTTAACATCGTAACTGACCACAATATTTATTTTTGTAGGCAGTAGCTTATCTCTCGGAAGCCGTCAGTTCCTTCGTGACTGACCTCACTGAATGCCCATCCTACGAAAAAACCCAAAAACTATATACGATTATTAAAATGATAAACCAACCTTTGTCGCCCTCAAAGGAGGAGTATATCTCTGCCAACAACATCTCCGATGACTCTGCGATGAATTCTGAGGAGAATGAGGTTACTGATGAAGATGATGATGATCGCAACCATAAGCACCGGAGACGTGAGTCTTCCCGGCTCCCTGTGTCAAATGAGAACAGTACCCGTGTTGAGGAACCCTCCACTGTACAGCCAACCAAGAAACGGGTCAGGCCCTTTGAGCACTCCTCCAAGTTCGACAAGAGGCGTTTTCGGTCAAACAATCCATTTCATGGCCGAGGAAGAGGTAGAAATAATAATAACAATAACCACAGCCACCCACTAAAGTGGGCCCCGCCACCTCTCGAGATGCATGACCTGGCACTGATGGCATCGTCACGGGGTGTGAATGGATCATGGGGAGGGTATGGTTTTGTACCTGGTATTGGAAATGGGATGATGGAGGCAATGCACCATCCACGTCCAATGGGGCCTGGGATAGTGAGGCCTGCAATGATGGAATTGGGCCTTCCTCGTCAGCGGTGCCCAGATTTTGAGGAGTTGGGATATTGCCTTAGAGGAGATATGTGCCCCATGGAACATGGTGTCAATCGTATTGTGGTGGAAGATGTTCAGGTTTGATTCTGAAATTTCAATGCTCCATAAAATTTGTTATAGATAAAAGGCATATAACTTAGATGCACCTAGTATGGGCACCAGAAGCACTTAGTTTGACCTACTTTTGGCTCCTGTATGTGTTCTTTATTGGCATTTTTCATGCTTGGGTGCACAAAGAGGCTATACTGAGGCTGATTTGTGTGAAGTCATTTGTAATACTGTTGTATATTTTTTCAGAAAAAGAGTACAATTCAAACTTACACTTAAGGCTTGTTTAATCAGTTGCAATCGAGGTAATCCTAGTTGTCACAGTAAAGCCCTATATTTGGCAAGCACTGGCTGAAACTAAGTTGTACTATTTAGGTTTAGACATGAAAGAAACTGACCTTTTATCTTCCTATTATTTTTCAGAGTCTTTCCCAACTGAAACTACTGGGAGTCCAGCCTGAACCGGTACCTAAACCAGTTACTCTGAAAGACCCTTTGAGGCCAAACAGTGTACTCTCATCTGTTATCACTGCTCCAGATGCTGATGTGTATGACCCAGATCAACCTCTATGGGCAAACGGCCAGCCCATGGCTTCTCCAAACCATACCAGTGCAGGTACCGCCACTGGTGCAAGTACCAATGACCTCTCTTATCACCCTGACCCAGGCCCGTCGGTGTGGGGCCGTATTGGAAAGACCCATAAGAATCATGGTCAAAACAAAACTAAGCCAGACCACATGCATGAGGATTCAACAGGTATGGGCAATACTGGCGCAGGCCGTCATAGAGCTTCACGTACCCTTTACATCAGTGGGGTTCCTCAGAAGGATAACCGGCCCGAGGCACTGTTCTCTCACTTCAAGAAATTTGGCCGTGTGATTGACATATACATTCCATCAAACAGCGAGAAAGCGTTTGTCCAATTTTCTAAGAGAGAGGAAGCTGAAGCAGCACTTCTTGCACCTGATGCAGTCATGGGCAATCGTTTTATAAAGGTTTTGTGGGCCAACCGTGACAGGTTCTCTGATGAGGCGGGCCCAATGGGGTATCATCCAAAGCCATTGCCTCATATGTCTCAGGCTCCAATTTCTGATAAGGGCAAGGGGGGTAATTTACTAAATTTAACAGATTTTGGTGAAAAAGGGCGAATTGGGTCTTCTTCGTCTGAGGCAGTGGGTACAACCCCAAAAGTAACACCAGTAAATGGACCAAAAGTGGGGGCACAGAAGCCTGAGGTGGAATTGGAACCTGCAGTGCAAAAGAAGCAGGAGCTGCTGGAGGAACTTCGTAAGAAACAAGAGATTTTGGCTCGTAAACGGGATGATTTCAGGCGACAGCTCCAAATGCTTGAAAAACAGGTACTAATATCTTACATATTTTTTTATTTTTTATCAGCCATATGGAATGAAATATGGAGGCTTTTGTTGTGGACCATAACATTGATGGGTGCTTTGTATTATTGATTTATCTACCGACAGGTGCTAATTCTAACCAGCAGCAAACATGCATTATGTTAGGTCGATACCAACTTCTATGAGCTCAATGCATTAATAATCATCTACAATTTCCTTGAAACCCTCAAATGTACAATATTTGAAAAGAGAAGTACATGATTTGTAACATATAGTACTGTAGTTTACAAACTGTAACCATTTTTATACTAAATTGTCTGTGACTGGAAAATTAATAGGCAAGTGGTGGGAAAAGAGGTGAGAACAGCCCAACAATGAACAGAACTGACACAGTTGGTGAGTTGCCAAAACCTGCCGCAATTACTCCGAAAAATGGGAACATGATGCGGCATGAAGCCATGCATACTGCAACGAGAATCTTGAAAGATCCGCTTGTTGGTCCTCCTAATTTTAGAATGAATAGATTCAAGATAGACAACCGTCCAGTGCAGTTCCGTATCCTCCCTCCTTTGCCCGAGGACATATCTGATGTAAGTCCTTCCCCCGACCTCTATTAGGTTTTAAGCATGGTCCTTTACCAAATCCAGATCTGATGAGGAGAATTACTGTGCTTGATTTATTACCATTTCAGTCTCATCAGCACTGGTTCTTAGCATTTGGTGTCCTATCTATTGGTTTTTCTGTCCTTTGGGCTCTTATTGCATAAGTGATAATTAATGTGGATATTGAGGGTAAATTGTTTGAATATGGTAACTGTAATATTGAATTTGAAGCAAAATTGGGATAAACTACAGCTTATTTCGTAAGTTCATGATATGGGGTTAGTTGAGAAAACTCTAAATAAAGCGTAAGCTTTGTTTCATAACATTCTTATTCATGTATTATACTTCTTAACTCCAAGTACTTAATTCAGCTGAAGGCAAGGCAAGTATGTACTTCTAAAAGCCAAATCTAAAACTCGGTTTCATATTGACCATATGAAAACAGGGGAAAACATACTACAGTTGGTCTGGTACTGTACTCTTTTTTACCTGTAACTGTATGATTGATTTTATTTTTTTGTCCTTTTAAACTCTGTCAGATATCAGTATTGAAGGAACACTTTTCATCTTTTGGCGAAGTCACTTTAGAGGTCGATAAAAAGGGAACAGAAAATGAGAAAGAAACAGAAGCACGTGTGACCTATACCACACATCAGGCAGCTGAGAAGGCTTATTTTTCTGGCACATCACTTAGAGGCCACAATCTGATGTTTAAGTGGATCCCAGCTGTCAGTAACAATACCAGGACGAATGGCAACAGCACTGGTCCTGTGCCTCATGAAAACCTGAACCCAGTTACTGCTGTCTCATCTAGTCCGACTTCTCCTGTCCAGACTGAAGTGGAGAGATCTGTGTCGCCTGCTGGTGGTCCCACGGAACCTGTGGAGAGAAATGATGATACTGATGATCTTTGTGACAGTAGCACTAATGACAGAATGGATGATGCTGATGCAGCAAACTCAGGTACAGTCTTGTATATATTTTAGAATCATAAAATGGTTGAAAGTACAGCTTGGTTTTGTCTTTTGTTTCTATTTTGAAAATATACGATTGTTATCGATAGCTATGCTGTTTGCTTTAGCATTATTAGTTAGATGGGCTCAGGGGCGGAGGCATGTTGTCACAAGGTGGGGCGCTCCCCCCCCCCCCTCCCCCCAAATAGAAAATAAAAAATAAACTGTAAACATATACTATTATAATTATACCTGTCATAAAACTAACTGTTAAATATACTTTTTTTCCAAAATAATTACAAAATTATGACCCACCGTACCTTATATGTTGGCTCCGCCCCTGGTCGGGGTGGCACTTTGCTGGTATTTTACCAAGACAACTCTTTATCTTTGTGAAATTGTTTGGTACTTGTGGCCAGAGTTTAATGTTCAGTGGCCTGAACAAAGCAATCAACTTTGATTTATAAGGACAGTATTTCATGTAGCAATGTGTACCTGCACCTGTTGGTGGTTCCAATCACACAGTTAATTCTATATTATTGCTTGTATTATTAGCAATTTGAAGTTCTGTTTCCTATAATATCATTTACAATATCTCACTATAATCTTATGATTTCTTTGTTCAGGTGTTGTCCAAGACTAAATTTGGCGCTACTAAAACTGAAATGGCAGCTCATCGGACTTGATTATCATTTAGAAGATATTATTTAATTTTCTGAGTTAGTCCAAATTATAAAGGCATGAGAGGAGGTGAGAATGGCCAGTTACCACCTCTTATGACCTTATTGGTTTTTTAGAAATGTTCTCTTCCTTTTTTCTTTTTGAAATTGAAATTTCTTTAGAAAAGATTGTAAGGTCCTTCGCAATTTAGCTGGTACTTTGTATACAGATAACCCCCTCTGTCAATTAACAAATATTGTTGAGCAACTCTAAAAGTGGTGTTCTTCAAGTTCATTGCAATTGTTATTTTAGGGGTGTTTCTGATATGTTATGTAATTTAGCTTTTGTGTTAGCTGGCAAGGTTGATTGGCAAAATGAAAAAGAGAAAAAAAGAAAAGAACAAAAAGAAAGAAAAAAGATGACAAGGAAAAAAAAAAGGCCAGCAAAAAAAAAAAAGAGAGAGAGAGTAAAAAAAGACTGATTGAAGGGGGAAAAAGGAGAAAGGAGAAAGGAAAAAGGAAAAAGGAAAAAAAAAAAAAAAAAAGAGGAAAAAATTTGGATTGAAGGGAAAATATAAGTTTAGTTTTGGAGAAGTAACAGTTAAAAATGAGAGGAAAAAAAGAAACAAAACAAGTCTTGAGGAATATCTGAAATATAAAAATAGGGGTCATGTATTGGAAGGAGAGAGAAAGAGAGAAGAGGGGGGTTGGGACTTGGGAGTATTGTCATTAGTCTTTCAGTGCTAGGACAACTTTTCATATTATGAAAAGTTTAAATTGTTGGTTCTTTGTTGTTTCAATTTGTTTTCACTGTGAAATTTGGCGGTTCATTGTGCTGCCTATACATCATAGTAAATTTGTAATTAGAAATGCGGATGTTAGATCCATATAGTTAGATTACAGGGACTAGATGTATACATCAGTTTTTGCAGATACATTCGTTTTATATCACAATTCTTTCTGATTGCAACAAGTATTGCAGATAAATCTCATATTAAATCTGAATTATTCTGCTTTAGTGAACAGATTCTTCGTTTATTCCTACATTTAGTTAACTAGATGTTTGAGATGAAAACGGTTATTAATAACAGATTTGCAAAATGCATCGAATAATTTAAGCATTATATTAGTAATTATTGAATGCTTCTAAATGTTATTTGCAATATTAGAAAAAGAATTATATTCAATTTTGTTAGAATATGTATTATGATCAAACAATTTTCAATCTTGTCCAATCATTTTCGAATGGCAATTTCATTATTAGGTATAAAATTGTTTAGAAGGCAAAGTTCATTTTTATTCAGTATCATACTCTTTGAAAACTTCTAATTGTGATTATTTTAAAATGTAGATCGTGAGAAAATTTGTTCAAAATTAGATGTATTTGTTCCCAACAGTTTTCGTGCCACTGAATGCCACGATCTCTCTTTTGTGTTTATATTTTAAAATTCAGAATTCACATCAAATGCAAACTATTGATCTTCTTTCATGATGAATGACAGAATGAGCCCACATAAGTTATAATTTTAGAATTTATATAACTAAGTTATTTATTTTATGAATTTTTTTCTTGTTCGAAGTGAACATTTAAATTATAGAAATTTTATATAGACACCACAAACTTGTTACATCTCTAGAAAATAATGGACTACGCTTGTTATTAGAGTATCTACATTCCAGCAACTCAAATGAGTTTCAAAATAACTGCTAACCTCTTTTTAGAAATTAAGGTCTAAAATTTTTAACTCTCACATCTCTGAAATTAATTTTAGAGTTTCTATTAAGCCACGTCAGCAACAAATTAAAAGGCAAGAAATAATTGAGCCATCATTATGTAAAGGTTGTGGGATTCCCTCTCACTTCTAAGTTCTAACATCTAAATTATCTATCCCGGAGTTTTGGACTTTAAATACTAAATTTTTAATTCAAATGCACACTTCAATTTTGATATATTTTTTTTAAATATGCATAAACACTCGTCGCGAACTTATAAAAAAAAAATTCCAATAGTTGTTATGCCATTTTGGATAGCTGTTACGTGATTTGATAGCTATTTCAGATTTCCAAGTATTTTGACAGATACAGACATATAATTAGGATGTATTCTTCTTAATGACATATTGCACACAAATCTTTCTTAAAATGCCCAATTAATACTTGTTTAAATTTAAATACAGTTTTTCATTTTTCTCTTCTTCTTTTTTCATTTACGTTTTTGCTCTCTCTCTCTTTTAAGTTTCCTGTGAGATATCTCATATTTTGCGTCCTCTGAGATATCTCATATTTTGCGTGACTTTATGGAATATCTCAACAGTTTAAATACTTTCTACACGAATGTCAAAGCACAAATAATACTGGCCCCTGTGCTATCCCCGAATAGGCAACAAAAACGTTGGTCACGCAAAATATGAGATATCTTAGAGGATAGGCACTCGGTCCGATGGGCATCGGACCTACTTTTGGACCCAATTAGCTCCAACACCTTCGATCCGCATAAAGATCTGTGCACACAAAAAATGAAGCATACACACACGGATTTTAAAGTGAAGCACACGTGTCTTAATGCGGATCGGACGGTGACTGAGTCCATCGAACCAAAGTAGGTCCGATGGGCATCACCTTCCTTGTATAAGTAAACAAATTACGGTAGGCTCTTCGCCTTCCTTTCAAATAAATAAACAAATAAATGCAGATCTATTCAGTTCAGAATGCACACTTGTATATATAAAAACTCACTAACAGACTAAAATTCTCTCTTTCTGACAATAACTGTCACGTGATTTTGAATAATCGTTCGTGTCAAATTGACGGTCATTTTGAAACACGGGCTTTGATGACATACATACAAGGTTAAATGGATACTTGATAGTTAATACACTCCTCATTTTCTTTTTGGCAAATTGTCAAAATTACTAGAATATTTTTTTATCAATGAACGTTACCCTTCAATAGAAAGCCCAATTAACAATTAGGTATCACTTTACACGGGATCCCGTATAACTTAAAACAGGAAATTAATTCAAATTTCAAAATAAACTTCATATGTTCGGTGTAGGGTAAATGCTGTAATAGACTAATAGTACGAAGAAGTTTATTAAGACATCTCCGTTTTGAAGAAATATATATGACAAATGTTTTGTAGCTTTTGCTAACAAGCTGTACTACAACTAAATTATTTAAGCCTAAATATCCTACGACATGAAAAAATGCAACATACCGCTATAATAAAGGGTTATAATGACCCTTCTCTACCCACAGGACAACCCTGACAAGAATTAAACAACTTAAGGTCACAGTTGAACTAGTTAGAGGGCCAATATAATTTTATATATAGCGTTATCAACATTTTTGGGATAAATTAACACGTAACAACCAGCATGTGCGTAAAATAAATCATCAATGAGCACAAGCTTAAAAATAATTTATAGTTCAACTTAATAGATCATCTTGCAATGAAAAAGAGACGAAGCTCTGTTAGGGAATTTTACTTCCCACAAAAAACCTCAACTAACTTTAAATACATATCTCGGTTTGATAAAAAATCCACGAGCACATCAGTCAAAATTTCTGTTTTGAATATTATTCACCCAAAGAAAAAGAGATTCAAAAAGTAAGGCAAAGTAACTGTGATGGTACTGTAATTTTTCACTTCACTTGGCAAATTTATATGTCAAGGAGTAGGCGGCGGGGGTCCTCGACAACATCCTTGATCCGTCTCAAAAAGAATACGGCTTCTCTACCATCTATGAGCCTGTGGTCATATGTCAGTGCCAGATACATCATTGGCCGCGATACGATACTCCCATCAACTACCATTGGCCGGGGCACTATTGAGTGCATCCCTAGAATTGCAGACTGCATAATAGAGAAATTAATAAGTGCTGCATCCAAAGAAAAAGAACTACACTATTATTGTTGGGTGTTTTAGGATTTAGTATTTAATTAACCAAACAAAATATAATTTTATGTTGATAGATGTAAAATTCAAATCATTGTGGGAATTTAGTTGTCGTTTGGATCAAAAGGGAATGCTTGACATAGGAAAAATGTTAGTAGTATAGTAATCTCCTACAAGAAAAAAAAAGGCCCTTAAAAACTTGTGGTGAGAAAACATCTCAGTTTTCTCAATTCCTTTTTCTTTACCTTCTTACTTTCAAACCACTAGAAGAGAAAAGGATTTTGATTTACCTGAGGTGGGTTGATAATGGGTGTACTGATAAGGCTGCCATAGACACCACCGTTAGAAATGGTGAAAGTACCACCAGCCATCTCATCAATAGAGATGGTACCTGCATTTGCCTTCGTTGCCAGCTCATTTATCTTCTTCTCTATATCAGCAAATCCCATGTTCTCTACATTTCTCAACACTGGCACCACCAATCCCTATATTACAACAAATAAAAAGGAAAAGAAAGACCCCAATTCAGATGATAAGTCTCTGAAAGTTACTTTAGAAAGAGCATTCCATGGTTCTTTCAATAAATTATTTTTTTGTAAGAAATTGTTAAACATGAAAATAAATCCAACTAAAACCATAAACAATAACAAAATGCAGTACAACATAGTACTTTTTTGTACAAGTACGAATTAAAGTACTATATTATGAAAACCTTTGGAGTGCCAACAGCAATGCTGATATCAACATAGTCGCGATAAATGATGTCATCCCCATCTATAACAGCATTGACCACTGGTTGGTTTTGGAGAGCAGTAACAGCCCCCTGAAAGCAAGTTCAGATACAAAATTAAGCTTTCCATCTCAACTAAACATTGATATTCGGTCTATTAATATCGTTTGCTTTTATCAACATCAGTAAATTATGAATAAATAATGGTCATAAATATCCAGCACATGTGATTACTAATGAGTCTTTCTCATTGTCTTTGATAACATACATCAACTTTAATTTATTATTAATTGAATGGAATGATAAACTTTGTATTTACATGTCCCTTTTTTCCGATGAAAAGGACAGCAAAGCTTTCTAGTGCACTAACTAAACCTTTGGGAAAGATGTAGTTCAAACAAATATATGTAACCAATTTATAAAGATAATATGCATGGTTGAACTTACCTTAACGAAGCCAGACATGAGACCCAATTTCACGCCATGTTTCTTTTGGAATTCATCCTTGTACTCAGAACGTAGCTTCATCAAGTTCGTCCTTTTATGATGAGACAAAAAAATAAGAAATAAGATAAAGTACACAAAACCGACTGCCACTAGTAGCGAACATAAACACTTACATATCAACTTCATTGAAGGTGGTGAGCAAAGCAAAGGTGTTCTGAGAATCCTTCAAACGAGTTGCAACACGCTTCCTCAGCCTTGGCATTGGTACCTTATGGATTTTAACAATAGGAAAAGTTCATCAACACAATTCTGGTTTACTAAAAGATTTCACAGCCACGAATATGCACTTGTTCCAATAAGTACTTCCAACAAAAGTAAATCAACACAATTTCAGTTTAAAATGTGAGCATACAATTTGACTGACCAAAACTTGGTCTACAATATGATATGTTGTCAGCACCAATGATACAGTAATTAAAAGAAGTAACCTAAACATAAGTAAATAATCCCAATATGTATTACAAAAGGAACAAGTCCCCAAGGCCAAAAGTTAAAAACTTATTTCTAAGGTCAGTTTGTATTAACTCATTTTGCGTCCTTACCCGTCTCTCTCTGTCCTTCGGAGGCAGTTGAGGCTCAGTAGGAGAGGTCTTAGGTGGGGGTGGGGCCACAGGCTTTGGTTTCTCAACTTTTGGCGGTTCAACTTTGACTGGTTTCTCCTCCAACGGCTTTTTGGGAATACTTTCTTTTTCAGATTTCTCCTCTGAGGGGGCAACATGCGTGTCACTTGCTGGGGCATCTGACTTTGAAATTACTGCAATCTTAGTTCCAGGTGTAACTGTGTCTCCTTCGCTAGCTGTCAACTGTTTCATATTCGGGCACGTAGAAAAAGAATAAATTAGGCAGAGTCAGATATAACATGAGATTTTATTTTCTGATACAAGGACCATTTAAAAGAAAAAAAAATTGCTAACCTTCTCAATAACACCGGAAAGGGGGCTTTGGACATCAATAGTAACCTAAATGTAAAAAAAAAAAAAAAAAATTAGAAAACGAACATAGATGTTAATAACTTCTCCAAAGAGAAATATGCACTTCTTATTAATTTACCTAACAGATGCTACAATACCTTGTCAGTTTCAATTTGTGCTATCGGCTCATCTTGTTCAACCCTATCCCCTGGTTCTGTTTTTTAAAAGACTTGCACATTTCAGCATAATATAAGATAAAATGGGAGTGGGATATAGGTAAGAGTGATAATTAAGTGGACAGAGAGATAAAGTCACATACTCTTCAAGAATGTTGCAAGTGTTCCATCAGTGATGGATTCACCCATGAATGGTACCACAGCGTCAGCAGATTCACCTTTTAATCAAGATTATAGAATGAAGATGAAAATAAGCAGAAAAAGAAAATTAACATTCTAGATGATGAAGATAACATTGATATTTATGCAGCGTCATCTTACCACCATCGGAAGAAAACAATCTACTCCAACGCTGGTAGGGAGATGCATTGGGAAGTAAATTACCAAGAGGCCTGAAATTAAATTAAATTTTTAAATAAAATAGTAAGAGACAACAAAAGCAACTGCCATGCGACTAGAACAGGTACCCCAGTTTATCATATTCAGGAACCTTCGATGGCATATTAATTTAATTTTAACAACCAATTTGCACCAATCTTTGTTTTTACATGAATGTGGAAGTTCAGCTACCGGTTACAATTAGAAAGAAAAAAAAAGAACAATATACCTTGTGAGATTCACATGATCCGAGCCAACTGCAATGCAGATGTACCATCATTAGTAAATATATAACAGTTCCCACAAAAAAGAATAAGAAAAAATCACTATAAAATCCAAAAACCTTTGTGCCACTGCAAACAAGTAGCACCTGACATAACATTATCAAACAGTTCATGTACAACGAAACACGACGAATAAGGGGTTTCCCATTTGACTAAAACAAAGAGAGTGAAGTGCAGCGAATAGTTGTTTCATGATTTTGGGTACAACCTTAACACGTCTCATTCAGAAGTACATGTATTTTTTTTAGGCTTACAGGAGTAGACATGGAATGCACCAACATAAATAAAAAGGCATGGAAGTACAAAACCTGGGAAAATTTGATAGCTGAATTGTCTAACAGGTCTGGAGCTTCTGACGAAGAGCAACGCCTATATACATAAACAAATTTTGCAGCAACTAAGCTTTTCATAGCTTTTACAGTCTTTTTAAGTTTTTTTTTTTTTATATCTAAAGCAATTAGCTGAACTTCTCAAACAGCGCATTTTTGGACATCCCAATCAGGCCTTTCATATCTGCAGCCTGATCAACAGTTTATGGCTATTTAAAAATAATATATTGCCATTTGATTGATTAAATTGAATGGAAAATGTGCAAGAAACCCTTGATCCTTTTGCGCAAGGGTTTAACCAGAGCTGGAAACAACAGAAGAAGAAAAATGAGCTGGCTTACAAATAAACATCCATTATGTTTAAAAAAGTAAAATATGCAGTCTCTTCTTGTGTAGAATTTATAGCAATATATGCAAGGAAATATGTTGTGTTTAAATTCCCATTGTTGACCCGAGGAATCCATGCTGCATGAACTTAGATTACAACATTCTACCCAGTCTCCTAAATGTATTAGATCAATTTCACAAAAATTGCACGACTTTTAGAATGAATTCATATTTACCCAAAATTCGAGCCAAATAAACTCAGTTCATAACTACAGAACAAATATCGACAAAAGCAGTATGATCTGAGCTGATAGCAACAAAACGAGCAGAGTTTAGATCTATACATTCAAAATTCCTTATCCGTCGTATATTTTGAAACCATCAGATCTCATTCAAATCTAGAAAAAAAAAAAAAGCGAGAGGTAGATAGAGGGAGAATACCGCGACGGGACGGCGAGCGAGTCGAGCGAGTCTAGAAGCCATTGGTTCTTCCCTTCTCTTCTTTTCTAAACTTTTTATTAGAGGAGATGCGTTTCCTTTACTCCCCCCTAGGGTTTCTCTAGAGAACGGTGGGCTCCTTGCGAAATTTGATGTCCTTTACTTCCCCCCTAGGGAGGATATCGGGAGTCCGGATCCCCTAAAGTAACCCAATTTTTGAGTTTAGACGTGTACGGTGCCTATTCGGTGGTAGCGCAGGGGGCCAGTATTATTTGTGGGGTCCAGGTTCTTTAAGATTCGTGTTAGAGCACCTTGAACGGTTTGGATCGAAACTCAAAAATTGGGTTACTGCACTGGATCTGAATTCGGATATCGGTCCGTTGCCTCCTCGTTTGCCTTTTTCCTTTTTCACCCCTCTTCTTTCCTTGTTTTGCTTAGTCTATTCCTTTTTTTCTCAATGGTCTATAATTTTTCTTTGTTTTTGTCTTGACCAAACAACCGAAATTTTTATTGTTACCATAAGAAAAAATTCAAATTAAATCGTTACTACTCTGTTGGGGCCCTTATCAATTCTACCATCCTCGCTAACCCAGTTCGCGCACCAAATAGGCTGATGCGCGGACTGGGTTGGCGCACCAACCTCTTCTGCCTATTAAGGCACCAACTCAGTATACTGTGCTCATTCCATTCGACCCAAGGCAGCAGGCAGCAAAGAACATTCTCGCAAAGACCAAAGAGTAAGTTTTTTTCACTCTAGTCCTTTATATTTTTTTAATTATTTAATTACTTTTTTAATTTTTTGTAAATTTATTAAATGTTGGGTTTGTTCTGTAATTCAGGTAACTATGATTGTAATTGCTTGTTATTTTGGTGGTGAAGTATTATAAGGGCCCAATGGTGCTTATTACAGTACCCAACCCCAGAAAATATTCAATATCGGCCCGAATTTAGATTTCAGCGGTATAGTTAGGGAAGTGTACCAGGAACTTGGTATTGACCCGAATTATTACGAACTGGTAATTTCTGCCAGGATTAATATTGGCCAAGGCAACCAAACATGGTTCCAACAGCTCCCTGTACTAGACGATAGCAGTTGGGGGTTGTATACCCAAATGATATTGAATTTGACAACACCTTTCAAGTTCCTAGAGTTATATGTGGTTGCCAATCCCAGACAGAACCCTAGACAAAACCGTAGACAGAACCCTAATCGGGGCATGGATCATTCAGTGACGGGTCCTACTCGGGCCCTAAATTTAGCGGGTACTAGTCGATCCCCATCCACGGGGGCTGGTACTAGTCGGTCCCCAGACACAGGGGCTGGTCCTAGTCGGTCCCCAACCGTGGGGGTTGGTTCTAGTCGGGGCCGATCTCGGGTTCCATCCTCCAGCTCTAGCCGGAACCGATCTGAAACTCCAGAACCACGTTATTATACTGACAATACAGACGAAGATCCTGAAGAACGGGAGGCAGAGGAAAATTGGGATGCTAGTGACGACGGTGGGCAGATAATAGATCACAGTGATGAGGAAGACAATCGTCCCGTGCTGGGTATGCGAAAGTGGCCGATATCGGGTCGTGGAGAGAGACACCCGTTTCCAGCTTTTCATGACACTTCAGGGTTTGAAGAGGCTGACCACATTTTTTTTGCGGGTTCAGAGGTTCGTTTTTGAACTTATATGAATTTTTTATTTCTTTGAAAATATAATAATTTAAATTTTTTGAATTTTCAATTAGGTTGGAGAAAGATCAATGGTTTCTGAGGGGATGACGTACAACGACAAGGATCAAATGAAAGAAAAAATCCACTACTGGCACATAGAGAAAAATATCGAGATCATACAGACACACAGCGACAGAGTAAGGTTGAGGTTTAAGTGCAAGAGCGACAAGTGCAAGTGGAGGTTGGTTGCGAGGGCCACAGGCTTTGGTAATACTTGGGCCGTCTCGAAGAATGAGGTACCGCACACATGCCACGCAGATGCATCCAGGTCAGATCATGCACAGTTGACGTCCTCTATGGTCGCCAACTGCATAAAACTTTCTTTGGAAAAAAAATGCTGATATTAGTATCAGAGCTATCAGGGACCTGGTTGCTGAAAGGTTTGAGGGCATCGTCCCAAAATACAACAAATTGTGGCGTGGTAGAGAGTTAGCGATTGCCCGGGCATTTGGTAGTTGGGAGGGGTCTTACAGGCTTATTGTCCCTTTGTTGGAGGCAATAAAAAGGGCAAATCCCGGAACTGTGTATGAAGTTGTTTCTAAGCCTTCACCAAAGGAAGGGTACCGGTATTTCATGAGGTTGGCATGGGCATGGGGACCGTGTATAGAAGCAGTAGGTCACCTCAGACCCGTCATCAGTATCGACGCCTGTTTCTTGTCAGGTAGATACAATGGCAGGTTGTTGATTGTCACCGGATATGATGCGGAGAACCAGTTAATCCCACTAGTATTTGGATTAGTAGAGAGCGAAGAGTTTGAGAATTGGGGGTGGTTTATGAAGTGGGTGCGGGATAATGTAATTGGTAGTTGTAGGTTCATGTGTGTGGTCTCTGACCGGCACAAGGGCATAAAAAAAGTGTTCATTCAAGATGATTTGGGTTGGTCAGAGGAGAACGGGCAGTGTGCCCACAGGTTCTGTTCTCAACACGTGTTTGAGAATTTTGGAAAACACACTCAGGATAAGGTTGCTTCTAAATTCTTCAAGATGATGGTTAAAAAGAAGAAGCAAAGAAGATTACAAGATGGCCTTGATGCAATCGGAAGGCGAAATCCTGATTGGCTGACATACTTGGATACATGTGGGAAGTATAATGAAAATGACGAGGAAGAACCAGCTAAGCCATGGAAGGTTTATCAAGCTATGGAAGACGGGAGTCGTTGGGAAATAATGACCAGCAATGGTTCTGAATCGCTGAACAATGTCTTCAAAACTTCTCGCAGGTTTGTTATTCACAATTCTCATAGTTTACTATTAATGAAATATTTTAGGTTATCTTTATTTTAACTGTAAATTGTAATTCTCGTAGGTTACCCGGTTGCTGCAATTATTGAGGAGACGTTTTACAAGTGTGTCACATGGTTCGTTGAAAGAAGAGAGAAGGCCGTGCAATGCCAACAAGAGGGTCAGCTTTTCTCCACTCGTACGCACTTGAAGCTGAACAAGCACATCCGGAAGACTAACAAAATGAGCGCGGTTCCATTCAATAGATCCGGGGAATTCATGGTGACATCACATGGTGAGAAAATCCCATTTGACATAGAGGCAGGCAAATGGGTGTACACGTCCCGAGACTGTAGGTACAATGTCGTTCTGCAGAACTACCATGAGGTGCAATGCTCTTGCCAAAAGCCTCAGCTCACCGGAATACCATGTGTTCATGTGATGGCAGTGTGTCAAATAAGGTACGAATGTGTGTTAAAATTTCATAATAATCTTGGATGATGAAACTTACAAATGTGTGAAAAATATAGGAACTACGATCCAAATGTCTTCGTAAATTACTATTACAACATCCAAACGCTTATCGACACATGGAGTGGAGAATTCCACGTGTATGACAATCAAGGTGATTGGCCACCGCACGAAGGGGATATCTTAACGCCAGAGCACCGGTTAGTGAAGTTGGGTCGGAGAAGACACAACAGGATCCCAATGTGGATGGACATACTGGAAGGAAGGACAAGGGGTCACGAGACCAACAGAGCTACCCTCGAAAGGAATGCGAGAAGAAGAAGGGATGCTAGGAACCGTACCCAATAATGTCATGGTTAGGGCTTTCTGTTTATGTATTAAGGTTAGGGTTTTCGGTTATGTATTATGGTACAAACTTTCTGTTTTGTATTAAGGTTAAGGCTTTCGGTAATGTTTTATGTATTGTGTGTTATGTTTTAAGATACTATGACTGCGGAATATGTATCGTTGTGTGTTATGTTTTATCTATGGTGTGTTCTTATATTTTAATGTATTATGTATCGCGGGATATGAGATCTAAAATACGCAACATAAGAAGTAATATGAAAATAATATCTAAATACGCAACATAAAACTAATCGAAATAACGATCTAAAATAATATCTAAATACGCAATATAAAAATAATACTGAGTTGGTGCCTTAATAGGCAGAAGAGGTTGGTGCGCCAACCCAGTCCGCGCATCAGCCTATTTGGTGCGCGAATTGGATTAGCGAGGGTGGTAGAATTGATAAGGGCCCCAACAGAGTGGTAACGATTTAATTTGAATTTTTTCTTATGGTAACAATAAAAATTTCGGACCAAACAATGGGTTCCTTATTTTAGTGAAAATTAATATTTCAGGAAATGAAAGCTGTCAGCATAAACTAGGCCATTTCATATCTTTGCGAATCTGAACTTTCCACGTCGATCAGGGCCATTTATATTAAACTCTACCGAAATATTTGTTATTGTCAAGAGTCAAGACTCAAAGGTCGTTTTTCTTTTTAAATAATTAGGAGTTTTTTTTTGTTTTCTTTCTTTGTTTAAGGGTTGCACAAATTGGCACCCTTTGAGCTCCTTTTGAAATTTCTTTATTTAAGGGTTGCACAAACATTACGGTTCTTTTTCTTTTGTAATTTTATGTAAAGTATTTGCTGTACACCTGGAGCTCCTTTTGAAATTCGTTTCTGTCAGTTACTGTATAAAATATTAATCTTTTGTTCGTAACTTCTAGAAATCTCACATTCTTTGTTGACCGCTGATCAGTCAATGCTTCTCTTAGATTTGTTTTGTCAATAAGATTTCTGGAGTAGTCCATAGTGGGAAAAGTTGGCCAGTGCGCGAGTTTTATTTTATTATATACTGTGCCATATTTCTTTTTCTTTTTTTTTTCACTTCAAACAGGTGAAATGATGGGTTTATTTTTTGATGAACAGCGTACAATCATAAAGAAGAAAAAGATTCAAAATGTTTGTTGAGCGTGACATTTACAAAAGCAGAAGGAAATAGCATGACAAGCAATTCATACTTAAAGTAATTGTCTTTTAAAAAAAAAATACAGCCTAAGAAGTTCAAGTCTTTTCCTCAAAAAGAAGAAAAAAAGTTCAAGTCTTTTTACAGGCTCATCTGCCCGAGATTTTTATTAATATCCAAAGTTTAATAGAAATAATCGGACATTTTTGGCAAAAAATCAAAATTCTGAGCATAAATATTAATTTCTGTTAAACTTTGGATATAATAAAAAGAGTGAGTCTACGGTGCTATGCATAGCACGGATGGGGTCCATGCTACGGCTCAAAATTTGACCTTTCAAAATCTTAACGGTCGATCCGAACCGTTCAACATGATTATAAAATGAATATGTACTTGCAAACCAAATTTACATTTTTTCGAACTTTTTTACTATTTTTTCGAAAATCACTTGATCTGAACATTCTGGACCTCCAAAAACAGCCTATCTAAAAAAATAGTAAAAAGTTTCGAAAAAATGTAAAATTTGATTTGCAAGTACATATTCATTTTATAATTATGTTGAATGGTTCGGATCGACCGTTAGAATTTTAAAAAGTCAAATTTTGAACCGTAGCACAGACCCCATCCGTGCTATGCATAGCACCGTAGCCTCACTCTAATAAAAATATCGGCTCATCTGCCAATGCCAAATTGCCAATGAGAAAGATAGAGAAAAAATTATTTATAAAAAAGGAAAGAAAGGAAACTTTTTAAACATTCAACAGGATACCAACCTGGAAGAATTTTCCTAATCCTTATCCTCTACAGCGTGTAATACATTTTGAGCATGAATCAACCGTCAGATCCTTCATTGATTCGTGTAGGCTTGTATACCGTACTATGTGCTTTGTAGAGGATCACAGAGTAGAATTTGCCAGTTGTTTCACTTTCCCCATCGCAACCTATTTCGTGGCGGCTAGAGCTCTCCCCAATTAACACACGCCATTATATTCATTCGGTTGCCATTTATATTGGACTTTGACTTTAGTTTAAAATTAGATACAGTGTATTACGCTGCTGGGCAATATTCTTGAAAATTATACAAACTCACATATTTGTTCAATCTAACTCTATAACATATCAAATATCTCTAAAAATAATTAAATAATATTTTTTATAAGTTTAAAATTTATTTTAAATATTAATCAAGAATATCTTGACCATTATGCTCTTCATTTCTATCGCTTTAGTCTGTCTGAGTTCTCTTCTCTTTAAGGCGTCAAACCTCCCACCTCTCTCTCCAAACGTGTCAAATCACAGATTTCTCCCCGTCTTCCCTCGTCGCCTCCCTCTCATAAATTTTTGTCACCCTTTTCCATCTTCGTTTGGAGAGAGAGGCGAGATATTTGACGTCTTAGAAAGAAGAGAACTCAAACGGACTAAAAAGACGGAAACAAAGAGGCATAATGGTCAATATATCAATTATTTTTGGAGGTATTTGATATGTTATAGAGTTAGATTGGACAAATATGTGAGTTTCTACAATTTTCAAGAATAAATATGTAATTATTGGTTTTGGAGAGATAAATATGTAATATTGAAACTTTTGAGGGATATACATGAAATTCCCCCTAAAAAAACATTGAAATTTATTTTTCGCATTTTATTCGCCATTCAGTTCAGAAACACTAAAAAAATATTTATTCGCGAATAAAACGCGATTTATGTCACATTGGTCACCCCCCCCCCCCTCTTATGGATTTTGAATTTGTATGTAGATTTATAGGTTCATATCAACTTTGTTCTCCTAAAAAAATATTTTCCCCTCTTTGAAATTCTGATTTGTAATTAGAGTTAAATTTATTATTAAAATTATGATAAATTCTTTAATTTCTGATTGGTGGTTTTAATTAAAAGTCAGAGCATTCAAAATTATAAGTTAGATAAATTGTTTTTTATCTAGTACCTGATTAGCTAAGGGATTTCTGATTAATTATTTAAACTCGATTAGCTATTTTTTCGCCCTCTCACCCTGACGGAAATCCTAGATTCGCCCATGTTGATGAACGCTAGCTTTGATAGATTTATTAACTAAAATTTAAAGAAAAAAATTAAAAGTTTATGAAATGAGTATCAAACAATACTATCTAAAAAAGCGAGGCTATAATACTCCGAAATTTTTATTTATACCATTTTAAAAAAATAAATAAACCAAATAACCACGGTTTTCTGACAATTTTAATACTAGCACGGCCGCAGAATGCCGGAGCGGACCCATATGAGGGAGACCGCAGAATGTCGGAGCGGACCCTCGTATGGGTCCGCTATATGCCGGAGCGGTCCCTGTGGCCGCTATATGCCGGAGCGGGCCCTTTATTTTTTATTTTAAAAATACGAAATTGTTATTTGTTAAGAGTTATTTATTTAATTTCGAATGTTGTTTAAATTGATTTTTGGTCGTATCGTATTCGTTTGGAATATTTTCGATATTTTAGATATATGGTTTCTTTGAAATTCTTTTGTGTGCTCTGAGATAATGAAATCAACAAAATAAATAAATAACAACAAAATCAAACAAACAAGAAACTAATTAACGAAATAAATAAGTATCTGACAAAACATCTACCAATACTACAATAAGAATATAACAAAACATCTAACAGTACAACAAATGAAAATCTACGGCTCTGGACTAAACACCGTCCTCGCCTTCTTCTTCCTAAACCCCCGACCCCGCCTGCAGAGTGGCGTCTCGTCAGTATCTGCGGAGGATGCAGAGTCGTCTGCCTGGACATCCGTAGACTGAACCGGCTCCTGGCAAACCTCCTCAATCTCAGATGTCTGCTGGACCCCAGGACCAAAAACTGTGGTCTGTCCAGACTCAGCCTGCGTGAACAAAAATGCCTGTCTGGCAATGGAGTCATCGTGGAGGGAAGGGTGAGGTACCTGCTATGAGGACTGGCCAGGGAACTGCGGGATGGGCTCTGTCTGAACATACCCTGGCTGATAGGCAGGAGGTGCTGTCTGAGTGGGACTGTAACCCGGGGAATACAGTCCATCTCCCTCTGTGCCAAACTCAGTGGAGATATTGAAGCCCAGGTCCTCCTCGTGTCCACCCTGTAGTAACTTACAAATTAGATAATGTATTGAATAAGAAAAAAATCACAGTTATGTATTTTAATTTAAATTATACCTCGGTAGGCATCCTAGCCTGGGATCCCATGGCCTCATGTGCGGCTCGGCGCATCAACTCGGCACCTCGGTCGAACGCCTGACCGACCGTCTCAGTATCATGGACGGTTGCAAACACGTCCTCATCACCAGTGTAGGGGACATAGACATCGGGCTCGTCAGATATGTCGTCGACCGCATCAACACCACCCAAGCCAGCGCACCTCAGTAGAGAGTCGAGGCGCGCCCTGTACCCACACTGGCACACCGCGGGTACGTTGTGCTTGAGGATGACCTTCCCGAGCCTCTTCCATCCCCTGGTGACGGCCATCGTAGCCCCTATGACGCAACTCTTGACAAGATATAATGCCTGAAAATTGAAAAAATTATGAAGTTGTACAATTGTAAATATTAATAGTTTTGAATTTGAAACTTCAAATTAAAAATACCGTGGCTGCGAGAGGTGCGCCGGCGGGGATAATACCGTGGATCCGTCCTCTATGATCCCTCGACTTCGGTACCCGCTCATGCGGGTTGTCGGCGATGTATCCCTCAAGAAATATGGTGTACGCGCCGTGATCCTGGTACAAATCTCTGTAAGGTCTATACGAATTATAACAAATGTTAGATATTCCAATCAAAAAGCTATAGTTGAAGTTTTGAATTAATAATTTTTTTATAAATATGACAAATTTACTTACCCCAGTGGCAGCCTCTAAAATCTGATCCGCATTCGGGTACCACAAGAAGTCGCTGACCCTGTCGGTGCGACTCCGGATACCCGGAACATCTGCTAATGCTATCTCGATGTACTGAGACATCTCGTACGGCGTGGCTGTAGGGCCATGCTGTGTACCCCTACTGGAGGATGGTCTATCTCTACTGGATGTCATGCTGTATTGGATAATTTTTGGTCAAATATGAGAGTTTGGTATAAGTCCGGTTTAAATTTTGGTTCAATTAAATTTTGGTATAATTCTAATTCTAAATCCTAAATTAATATCTAATTCTAAATGCTAAATCTAAACCCTAAACCGAAATCCTAACCCTAAATCCTAAACATAAACCTAATTACTACTCTACACTAAAAATTAAAACTAGAGAAGAAGAAGAAAACTTACCCGAGGTCGAAGGGATTGAAACTTCTTAGAAATGATATGAAAACTGAAACCAGCGGCCCCTTATATAGGCTCCTGTAGGGGTCCGCTCCGGCATATAGCGGCCCCAGGGACCGCTCCGGCATATAGCGGACCCATATGAGGGTCCGCTCCGGCATTCTGCGGTACTCCTCATATGGGTCCGCTCCGGCATTCTGCGGCCGTGCTAGTTTTAGAATTGTCAGAAAACCGTGGTTATTTGGTTTATTTATTTTTTTAAAATGGTAAAAATAAAAATTTCGGTATAATACTATGCATAGCGCATATTAGTCCGTACTTGGGATCAATATATCACTGTTTACAAAGTTAAATGGTCGATCTGAACCGTTCAACATGATCATCATATGAAAATGTACTTGTAAATCAAATTTTTTATTTTTTATAATTTTTACTTTTTTTTAGATCGGTAGAAAATCACCTGATTTAAATATTTTAGACTATTCAAAAATAGTGATTTTCTATCTATCTAAGGATATTAAAAAAAAAAAAGAAAATGTAAAATTTAGTTCGCAGGTGAATTTTCATATGAAAACCGTACTGAACGAAAATATTGATCTAAAATACGGACAAATATACGCTATACACAGTACCATAGCCTCAGCCTCGCTCTGATTAAGAGATACCTGGCCGGTAAAGAAAACATCACAATTAAAGTATATCAATTTGTTTAATCGACAAGTTAACATTAAATAGTTTAAATGTATATTTTTTGTATAATATTTAAAATTAGTGAAAAAAGAAAAACATACAATGACCGATCTCTTCTACTGTGTTTCGTAACAAATACCTACATATATTTTATATTGAGCCGAGATTTACAGACAAAACAAGTGATCTCTCTATCAGGCAAATGAAGTTTTGTTTTTTTTAACTATTTTATAAATGTAGCACCAAAAAAATTTGTTTGATCTCGGTAGTTTTTAATAAAGTCGAGGTCAAATTTTTTTTTTTTTTTTGTGAATTCGAAAGGTTGAGGTCTAGCTTATTTGTTTTCTTTAATTGTTATAAAGGATCTTTCATCCGAATTTTGAACCCACGACGACCTCCGACACAAAAGTTAATTCTTTACCCAAATTATATTTATATTAAAAAAAAATCCAACTCACATTTTAAATATGCAACTTTTTACATGGAAAACTTTGTTTTTCCGCTGAAGGAAAGGTTGATTATCACTTCTCATGTAATCTCTATTAATTATATTTTGTGATGATCAATCTAATGGTGTGAATATCAAATATATATTGTTAACATATCAGGTGATCAAATACTAAAGTACTAAGTACTAACAGCCTGTACTATTTCTATATTAAATATAAAATGAATATATTGAGCGGAACTATGGTGTTCAGGCATATCAAGTTTTTTTGATAAGCTAAACTTCAAAATTTATCGGATTGATCTCAAATGACGAATTCAAACTGTTGAAACCGATATAATTCGCGAGTGATGTATTTGCATACAAAATTTGTAAGTTTTGAATTAGTTAAGCATAAAGTCAAGTAGTCAAAAAAGAAGATTTACGAGTTAATTTTAATTAATTTATTTTTTGTCACTTTTGACTGCTTGCTTTTATACAAAAATAATTAGAAAATTTATAAATTTTGTATGTAAATGCATTATTTGTGAATCATTGTGCCTGAATTATAAAGTAAAAAGGAAGAAGATAATTATGTATTGAACAATAAATAAGTGAAAAAATTTAGATGGTAGTTACCAATTCTCACGTTTCTTTTTCTTATTCAATTATAATAGTGATAAATTAATATTGATATATCAACTCTCTTAATTTTAATAAACGCTTTTTTTTTCTGTATAGCTGTTTTTTTCATTTAATTTGAGTAATGGTCCATTACACCAATTTTTTGAATGAAAATTCAATAATTAATTTGTTCATCCGATCAAATAAGAGCAAGCAGAATTTTTTTTATCATTATAAATTTCAGTGAGAAAATATTCACTAATAAATATAGATTATAACAAAATTACTATAATATTTTTATTATTTAAAATTTTCAATAATACAACAAAGTCATCCAAATAATAAATATGAATCATCCAATATATAAACTTAGTATACCGGAGCAGGTTCCATAAATTTACAGCTTCGGGCGTTAGCATTGATCGTCTAAATCTACTGTCAATTAGGTCCGATGCAAATCCATTAAAGCATTTAATCGATCATTTAAGGTTTAAATGCTTCTATTTTTTGTATCTCAATCATGTATTCATTTAAAAAAACTTAATAATTCAAAATTTAAAATTTAAAAATCAAAATAAAACCGTTAGATATGGTCTACATCATTTTATCTATGCATGCGTACAAAATTATGACATGAAGAGCTTGTAAAAAATGTACTGATGTAAATAATTTATAGATGTTGATTTCTCAACTTATTGATTCACATGAAAACAAAATCGTCCAAGAGATATCGAATGGAAACAAGAGTTTAGAATTTCCACCTTCTCAATACAAGGTTAAACTGAAAAAGAGGGTCATTGCATTTAACCGTGCTTAGTTTTGCCATTCTAATCATGCAATTTGGCACTGTCAGACCATATGCGCTCGTCGGATGGACAGGATACCGTCAAGCAATTAATCGGGAATAATCAAGAATAATCAGTTATAATTGAAAATAATCGATCAATTAGTCGAAAAAATCCGTGACGGTTTGATCACCACTAATGACTAATCGACCGATTAATCAGCCTAAAGAGATGTTTTTTACAACACTGATCTCAGCATCTCTGATGAAAGCGTCTTTAGTTTGGTCTTTAGTTTGGGAGATCAGTGTTTTAGGCCATCTATTTGGGAGCGAATTAGGAAAATTGGGTCCATTTGAAATCCATGAAATTATCATTTTGCTAACTTTTGGGCTCACCCAAAGACTATTTTTTTAGAAATAAAAGGCAAGTTGGATCCATTTGGAATCCATGATATAATTTTTCTAACTTTTGGGTTCACGAAAAGGCAATTTTTCACAAATAAGAGGGGAGTCCAGATCCTCCGAGGCAGCTCAAATTTTGAGTATGGATTCGGACCGTCCGATCAGAATCGAGAATCGAAATAAATTGTACATGGTCTCTTTAATATGCGTGCCAAAGCAGATCAGACATGTTCAAGTGGTGTCATGTTAAAATGTGCCGATTGTATTCAACTTCAGACACAACACTCCTTACAATACGGCATAGACACGTCTTGACACGGCACGTCTAATACCGAATGCCGTATTCCACCGTATTCTGACCCGTGCATACCGTGCTGTGTTCTCATGTTACATGTTTTTTTGTTATTCACTAGCAAGAGTATCACCATTAAGGAAACCACGGCTGATGATAGGTCAGTTTTCATGTGTGCATGCAGAACTCAGCAAAACTACCATCATTAAAGAATCCTCAACTGATGATATGTCAGTTTTCATGTGTGTAGAACTCAGCAAGAGTTATCATAAAAAAAAAAAAATACCACAATTGAGAAATAAATCAGCTATTATTTCTTTGGAATAATAGGAACTGTTATTCCGATTCCAATTGTTTGAAATTCGTACATGAAATACTTTTTTACTGTTGTTATTTTCAAGAAATACAACAGATTTATTTCCCCACAATTGAGGAGTCCACAGCTGCCATGCAATTCGCACATTTTTAACACCTTTGTTTTTTTCATTTTCAAGTGGGTCCCACTTGATACAGTCACCAACTAAAAAATAATCCAATTCCGATTGGTTTATCGGCAGTCTCTCAATTCGAATTATTTTTGTTTACACGTTAATTAAAAGCTAGCAAAACTATATATTGGAAAGAAGGCCTTAGTTAAGATCCTCATCTAAAAGAAATCTAGAAAGCATAGAAATCAGAGTAAAAGCACCACTATAAAAATAAGCACACTCAAACAAATCTGTTTTTATATTTCTTATCGTTTGTTGTTGCTTGTTTTTTTTATCTATTATTATGGAGATTATGTTAAGCGGTACGAATCGTGATATGTTGGATTTTAAAAACGAAGTTATAAAAATGCAGGGCATGATTGAGACAAAAACAACGAGGCATTGAGCACTAATAATTTTTCGAAACTTACCATATAATTTTATAATTACAATTTTAATTAGAAATAAAATTCATCCATTAAATTATTCAAAACGTACCATATATATAATAAAATTCACCATAAGGTTTTGTAAGAATTAATTATTATATGTAACATTTTAATTATTTTTATAATTAAATAATATTTACAACTAAGTAGGAGATTGACGGTACAATATTTATTATTGTATTATTCAATTATCAATTTATTTTTTATGGAAATAATAAATGATATTTCACCACACTTGTTATCATTGAACTTTTTTGTTTATTTCAATCAAGTCACAATATAACTATTTTCGTCCAAAATACTAACAGAATACGGTCACCCATCTAGGGCTGCTAATGAGCGGGCTTCGGTTCAAACTCAGCCCTGTTCAAAATTTAAATATGAAGTGTCCAGTCCATGATCGGCCCAAATATGAAGAGCTTTTGTCCATGATCAGTTTGTCCAATTTTGTCCAGAAATTGTCCATGATCATTACTTACTCAGTTCGGAAAATGTCCATATGGACAATAAACAGGTCTTTGTATGGACAACATATGGACAATAGCCAAGTCGACTTATCAACAACATTACAAATTTTGTACAAAACAAAACCTAGTGAAAAAAGGTGCAAAATTAAACATTACTTGACAGAAAAAAACAAGGTTCAAAATTAAACGGCTTCAACAGCCTAATGTAACAAGGTAAACTGACAATCTAACAAAATTAAACAAGGTTCAAAATTAAACAAAATAAAACAAAATTAGGCTTCAAAATTAAACCGATAATCAAACAAAACATAATTATGGCACTTGAGAGTTTCAAAATGTAACAAGGTTCGTTCTACTTCATGAGGATAGCCTAATTAAACTTGTAATAAATCA
Organism: Carex parvula; assembly: GCA_025461045.1. Lineage (NCBI taxonomy): Eukaryota > Viridiplantae > Streptophyta > Magnoliopsida > Poales > Cyperaceae > Carex > Carex parvula. Next base: position 420,588 of record JAJGRW010000485.1, read on the forward strand.
AAATTAAACAGGCACAATTTTGAAAAAGACACCAAAACTGTCTCTTTACTCTTCGGCTTCAACAGTTCCAGGCCTCTTGTTGTGCTTCCTAGCGTACCTCTGGTTGCGTAGGAACTTTGGATTCATCTGTCAATCAATAACATTTACAATTTTAGTCAAGAGGTCCTTAAACAGGTACCAATCACTTGGTACCACTGTATGACAAACACAATGAAAATGCTACACCAGTGTTGTACCAGTGATGTATCAGTGTTGATACCGGTCATTGGTATAGTGTAGTGGTTGGATTAAGCACTGCAAGCCCCAAATATTAAAGTGCTCACTGTGTCAGTAAAGAGTAGAAAAAGAGAACAATGAAAAGTTCAAATAACTGGAGATGGGTGACCGTATTCTGTTGATATTTTAGACGAAATAGTAAAGGAACGACTTGATTAGAACAAATGGCTACGAAAACTTGAGTGACAAAGGACATATATACTTTATTGATCTCCAACAGAATTATCTTTAAATTATCCATCAAAATTTCCACCATTTTACTAAAATTTACCTCAAATACCACGGTCTATTAATTTGTTAGATTTATGACAACCTGAGCTCATATAAGCTCTTATTTTTATTTTAAATAGTCGCAAATTATATTCAAATCCGTCCCAGACTCTTACTGAATTCGATCCTACCAGTTCATTTGCTGGTATGGTTAACTTTGGTGCGTACATTGTTTAATTTATCTAAGAGATCTCAGAACGGAAACAAAAGTTTAGAATTTCCACCTTCTCAATATGTTATATTGAATATATTTAGTGTTTGTTTTTACCAGACCCAATTGATCATTTCATACATACATCACAGGTAACATTCTCAACACATGCGTAATGAGTTCTGAACTTCTGATGATAGTTGATTTGTTAAATGCAAAGAGTAGTATTTTGGGCCATCTCTTTGGGAGCGAATTAGGTAACTTGGGTCAAACCTCATGGGTTCCATTTTGAAATCCATGAAATTATCATTTTGCTAACCTTTTGGGCTCACGCAAAGGCAGTAGTTTTTAGAAAAAAAAAAGGGGGAATTTCACGTATACCCCTCAAAAACTTCAAAATTACGTATTTCTCCCTCTAAAGTTTGAAATTACGTATTTCCTCTCTAAACTTCAAATACTCACAAATTTACTCATTTTAGTGTCTTTTATATTAAAACTCATTCTAAATTTATAATACTCATTTTACCCTTTATTAAAAGCATATAAAGCCCATCAGACTCAAATTTGAATCTGAACGGTTCATCTACCGTCCGAACTGCTTTTAGATATGTGCGCACAAAATTGGCACAAATCTTGATGCGAACACACACGCATATTAAAGCGACATGCACAGATCGTAATGCGATGCGTCGCGGATCAGATTTACTTTAAGATCCGTGTGTGCTAGATCAGCACGAATATGAAGTGATGCGCACAGGTCTTAATGCGATGCGCGCGGATCAAACAGTAGAGGAACCTTCAGATTCAAATTTGAGTTTGATGGGCTTTTATATGCTTTTAATAAAGGGTAAAATGGGTATTTTAAACTTTTAGAGTGCGTTTTAATATAAAAAAAAGAATAAAATGGATAAATTTGTGAGTTTTTGAAGTTTAGAGGGAGAAATACGTAATTTTGAAGTTTTTGAGGGGTATACGTGAAATTCCCCCCTAAAAAAAGGGGTGGGGTGTATATTTTATGGGATAACTAAATTTCTCAATTTATTTCAAAATTGAGGAGGGTTCAAATGCCTTTATTTTTTATGCCTTCATCATGTCTTTATTTTATAAACTTTAATAACTCAAAATCTAAAACTTAAAAGTAAAAAAAAAAAAAAGTTAGATATGATATACATCATTTTATCTATGTACATGTTAAAACTTATGACATTCCAATTTTGTTTTGGTTGTCATCAAGAGCTTGTAAAAAATATACTAATGTGAATAATTTAGAGACGTTGTTTTTTTTCAATTCATTGATTCACATAAAAATAAAATTAAATGATGATAATTTTTTATTAGCACATAGAGAAAATAACATAAATCAAATCTAACAGTTTTATTTTGACTTTAAGTTTTAGATTTTGAGTTATTAAAGTATTTAAAAATGAAGGCATGATGAAGGTATAAAAATAGAGGCATTTAAATCCTTTAATTTTTAATGTCAACATTTAAACGGTGTCTATCTAAAAAATAAACTCAAATTTTGAGACATCTCAGATGATGTGAATTCGGGGACATGTCCCTTCTTGGCTTCCAAAAAAAAAAAGTTCGGTAGTAGAAGCAACGAGTGAGATTATATATATATTCTTAAAGTAGTTGCTTGCCTAATATTAGGCGCTATCAATTCGCAGCTATTTTTTTCTCCATACAAATGTTTTCTTTTTCTTTTCTTTTTGAAATGCGATGTTTTTTTTTCAAAAGCGGTTAACATTTGAACAAATCATCTGTAGAATATAGAAAATGCCAAAAATAGAAAGTCCCATTTTGCTCATGCAGCATCTAAGAGCATCTACATTCTTGAAACTCTTAGAGTTTCTAAATAATTGTTAACTGCTTTTAAGAAATTATAGACTGTGGAGTTTCTAAATGTTCACATTTCTAAAACTAATTTTAGAGTTTCTAATAAACCACATCATCAGTAAATTAAAATTAATAAGCCACATCAGCAGTAAATTAAACTAATTTAGTGAATACAGGCCAATCGTTTTGCCACGTCAGAGTTTATAAATGATTTCTTAATAAGAAATTATTGAGCAAAGTTGCTAAATAAGAAATCTATCTACATCTCTGAAACTGATTTAGCAACTACCACGTCAGATTAAAAACTCTAGTTTCAGAAATGCATATGCTCTAATTGTTGCTCTACTTTACTTATTTATTTATTTATTCGCTACATTTTTCTGTTTAGTGCTCATCTTACCCTCAAATACATTTAGTCATTAATTTTAATTTCTCGAATACTACAATGGACAGGTACTTCAAGCAACAATTTATATTTTAGCTTTTTTACAATCTTTTTTGTTATTTTGAAAGCTGGACATCAAAAGGTATGTAGCAGGACTTTAATCTTATAAAGTAAGAATCTTTTTTATTATTAGAGGACCTGGTAAAAGATGTTATTATTGAAAATAGAACTTGTGTCTCTTCGTAGAGAGATGGAACTCGCGTCACTGAGCTAAGTCTACCGTTTGATTCATTTTTTTATGCTGGACTTTATACTAAATAAATTTCAAAATTGTGTATGCATGTACACACAACTTGTAAAGTAGATTAGTTTCAACGGTTTAAATTCGTTGTTTGAAACTAATTCGATAAATTTTTAAAATTATACTCGTCAAATCCTCTTAATGAGCATTACACACGTATACGCTAACCTCACACTTAGTATCTTATAATATATTATGCTATACATAATACTTTCTGACTCAGTTCATGATCGTCACGATGGAAGTCCTGATTAGTAATAATTGATATAAATAAAGAGTTGGTTAGCTAGGCATTATAAATTTATGGCAATAAGTCAATCACATTGCAGGTAAATTTTATAATTATTACTAAGATTGTTCTGTAAACTGCGGTCCAGAAATAAAAATATATATTTATTATTAAAATTTGTTAAGTAATTCTAAAAAAAATCTGTATTCGGTAAATTTTAAAGATTCGTATAATAAAAATAATACAATAACCTTCGAAATCTTCCATACACACACAGTGGATTACAAGAAGATTGTATCATTTTAAGAATTTCTTTGTATAGTAGACACATCTTACACGTTTTCTTTAAACAAGAAAAGAAGTATGAAACATAGAAATTGTTCAATTAAGATATAGGAGAAGAGAAACTTTTTTTTTTTAATAACAGTGGAAAAATTCATCAACTTTTATTAAAAGCCAGTATTACTAAATGGAAAATAAATCTGCTATGATTCTCGGGGAATCACAGGACCCTGCGATCCGATCTGAACTGTTGGTCTTTCTTGAGATGTGTGCATGAAAATTTACTTTTCCTAGAACGTTTTCGAGATCCGCACGCGAAAAAGTTTGAACTGTTGATCTCGGAATTTCAGAATCCTGCGATCCCTCTCGGAATCGCAGTAGATTCGGACTCTACTAAATATACTTGAATGTGGTACCTACATCTAGTGCAATACATAACAGTAGCAACTATATAAGCTGCAATATTACTGCAAGCTAATAACAGATGCCAAACTAAGCAACAACTACCAAAAACAAAAGCATGGCATCACATAGTACTAACAGAAGTAACATAAGCATTAGTAAATCAAAACAGCCTAAGAACAATCAAAACAATAGCATTATCATAGTAAATAGGACTGGCATAGTCACTCAGAGCCGAAATTTTTATTTATAACATTTAAAAAAAATAAATTAACCAAATAACCATCGTTTCTGGTCAATTCTAAATCTAACACGGCCGCAGAACACCGGAGCGGACCCATTTGGGGGCCGCCGCAGAATGCCGGAGCGGACCCGGGTCCGCACTATGCCGGAGCGGCCCCTGTTCTTTATATTCCGAAAATGACAGCGAAATTTCATTTCACACTCTCACACCTTCTCTCTCCTGAGTTAGCTCTCTGATCTGTAAGTTTTTTCTCTCTTCTTTTAAAAATTTTATTTTTATTTCAGTAGATTAATAATTTAATTAGAATAATTAATTTAGCAATAATTAAATTAGAATAATTAATTAGAATAATTAATTAGAATAATTAATTAGAATAATTAATTAGAATAATTAATTAGAATAATTAATTTAGTTAATTTTTAATTGTAGGTTTCTTCTGTATTGAATTGAAAAAATGGCTCTTATGGTATCCATCTACACTGGTGGGGATGTTTTAACAGGTCCTAATGGGGTTTACTATAGTATTGGACCTGTTACTGTGATCCCGGTATTACCGGGTACTGATTATTTGGGACTTAAATCAAGTATATGTCAGAATTTGGGGTTGGATCAGGGTCAGTATGACCTTAAAATTGATGCCAAAATTAGCATGCCGACTAGTTCGGCACAAACCTGGTTCCAACTATTTCCAATTCAGAATGAGGGAGTCTGGCAGGTATTGTATAACCAAACCATGAGTTTTTCTGGGGGTGCATACAAGATAATTGACCTATATGTGGACGTTACCAGAGCCCGACGTTCCAACCCAGCTATGAGGTTAATCCAGGGTCGTAGTCGGGGTAACTCATCCGGCTCTAGTCCATCCCCTGTCCAAATTGACCAACCGTCCAGTAGTCGGGCCCCAGTTCAGAGGGACCGACCCTCCCGTCGGGCCCCATCCCAGACTGACCAGCCTTCATCTAGTCGGACCGCTCATTGGGGTCAAACTTGTAATCCGGATGAATCCGATGAAGAAGTGGATCCGGAAATACTAGAGGCAGAGGAAAATTGGGGTCATGTTGATCCTGAGGGTATGAGCGATTATTCTGACCAGGAAGATACCGGGCCTGTGCTCGGACTATCAAGGAAATTCAAGATGGATCGCGGGTTTCGGATAATGGATCGCGGGTTTCAGCACCCGATTCATGCTTTCAACGACACATCAGGGTTTATGGAAGCCAATTCGGGTTTGTTTGGAAGTAGGGCAGAGTATGAGAATGAATTGTCCGAGGGACAAACATATGACTCAAAAGCGGAAATGAAGAGCGCAATTGCCAGGTTTCACATCCTTTGCAACAAAGAGGTAAAACCTACGCACAGTGACCGCACAAGAATGAGATTCAAGTGCAAGGACAGTTACTGTGGGTGGTACATACTCGCAAGGGCCACCGGTTATGGAACACAATGGCGTGTCTCCAAATGCCCAACACAACATTCATGCCACGCGGATGCGACAAGAACAGATCACGCCCAGTTGTCAGCTACTATGGTTGCCGAGTGTATATCCGCTCACATGAGGAACGATGTCGACTTGAGTATTCAGGCTGTCCGAATTGCTGTTGCTGAAAGGTACAACGGTCAGATACCGGCGTACAACAAACTATGGCGTGGCCGTGAGTTGGCAATAGCCCGTCAATTTGGCAGTTGGGAGGGGTCATACGCTCTTGTAGTTCCATTGTTGGAGGCAATCAAAAGAAGCAACCCAGGTACTACATTGTTCCTTCAATTTTTACGTCATTTAATTATCAATCAAAAATTGAACTTATTTTTTTAAATTTATTGACAGAAATATTGTTTGAGGTGACCTCATATCCCACTGGTGAACCTGGACCATGGAGGTATTTTCATAGGGCGGCTTGGGCATTTGGACCGTGCATAGCTGCTTTTCAACATATCAGACCGGTCATCACAGTTGATGCATGTTTCCTGTCATGCCGGTATAAAGGTAACTAATTTGATTGTTTTCACTTTATTTATTTTAGTTGATTTCGGCTCTTACAAAATTTATTTTACCACAGGCAAGCTGTTGATTGCAACCGGGTACGATGCTGAAAACCAGCTCCTCCCGTTGGCTTTTTCACTGGTAGAATCAGAGAGTTATGAAGATTGTGCGTGGTTCATGAAATGGTTGCGCCGTAATGTAATCCGCTCCAGATTCATGTGTGTCATCACTGATAGGGGAAAGGGTATCAAGAAGGTGTTCAGACAAGATGATATGGGGTGGAACGAGGAGGATAAGGATCAATGTGTTCACCGTCTTTGTGCTACTCACATAGCCGAGAACATGAAGAAGAACGGTTGCAGTGATAAGGCAATCCGTTTTTTTAGAATATGTGTGGCTAAGAGGAAGATGAGGAGGTACGAGCAAGGAATGCAAGCAATGGGGCAGGCATGTGACATTGCCCTCAATTGGCTGGACGGTGTGGGTAAATATTTGGATCAAGATGAGAACGAGTGTCCCAAACCATGGAAGATATTCCAAGCACTGGACGGTGGTTACCGTTGGGGCATCATGACTACAAACGAGTCGGAGTCGCTTAATAAGGTCTTCAAGTCCTCTCGGAGGCTACCGGTTGCAGCAATAATTGAAGATACATTTTACAAATGTATGACATGGTTTGCGCAAAGGAGGGCCAAAGCGGAATGGGAAGTCAGTCAAGGTCAACAATTCTCGTGTCGTGTGCATCAGGTACTTTTATTTGTAGTTCTTTCTTCATAATTTTTAATGAACTTTGTTAAAAAAATCTGACTTCTTCATTATTTTTTAATTTTTCGTAGCTGATCAACAAACGGTTCGAGAGGTCCGATAAAATGAAGACGCTGGGGGGCTTTGGAAACAACAACGAGTTCGAGGTAACCTCCACACAGGAGAGAGTTCACGCTTTCATACCTGACGATTCTGGTCGGTTTACCAAGGCCAATTACAAATACACGGTGATAATCGGGGATGATCATACGGTAACTTGCACGTGCCAGAAGCCTCAATTGGAGAGAATACCGTGCTCTCATGTTCTGTCCGTGTGTCATCTCCGAGGCATCGACCCTGGCGTCTTTGTAAGTCACTACTATCACATCCATACACTGATCAACACATGGAGCGCACAATGGCATGTCTATGGAAATCAGTCGGAATGGCCTCAACACGATGGCCCGGTCCTTGTTCCAGAGAAAAAAAATATTTCTGTGGGCAGAAGACAGCACGACAGAATTCCGATGTGGATGGACGTTCTACATAATAGGAGAAGAGAACACCAAGCCGGCCGAGATACACAAGAAAGACAAAACAGAGCTGCTCGAGCTGCACGAGATTGAGATTGAGAGTTAATGTTGCTTTTTTAATTGTACTCGTAAAAATGTTGTTTATTTTCGGTTAATTAGACGTATTTGTAATTTCCGATAACATTAGCATTGTTCTATTGTATGCTTCTTTATATGGCTCCTTGTTCTATTGTAATGTTTCTTTTGATCAAACAAACGACGAACAACAATTTCAGATTAAACGACATTTCAAACATAAGTAATTACACACAACTTCCAGTACAAACTTTACATTTTGATAAAAATTTCCAAAACAAAATCATAATCAACTTCAGAATCAGATAAAAAAAAAAAAACAGGGGCCGCTCCGGCATAGTGCGGACCCGGGTCCGCTCAGGCATTATGCGGACACATATGGGGGTCCGCTCCGGCATTCTGCGGCGGCCCCCAAATGGGTCCGCTCCGGTGTTCTGCGGCCGTGTTAGATTTAGAATTGACCAGAAACGATGGTTATTTGGTTAATTTATTTTTTTAAAATGTTATAAATAAAAATTTCGGCACTCAGAGTCATCCTCATTGGGTAGGGCCTCTTCTCCGGACATTGACGGAGGATATTGCTCCCATCCTCCCGTCCCTTCATGATCCTTATAAAATCCCCAATGAAGTCATCGGACTCTGCCATAGCTAAGAGGCCTAGCTCCAGAGGAAGACTATAAATCCTGTACTAGATTGACATGTGCTGGTAAGTCCTTAATATCAGAAGGCAATACATGAGTCAAGTTTAAAAAATCAGTTTCAGATCTGGACTTACACAAAAAAAAAGCTAATGATATTATCTTAGTTCCTAAAGCTTGAAAAGATAAAGAATTAGCAACTGTAAAGATAATCTTATTTCTTTCTAGCCATATCGACCAAATTACAACACTTCTTACTAACTCTATTAATAATCGATTCTTAAATACGATAGAAGCATCAATAAATCACAAATCTTCCAAAGTTCTACAAGCATAAGTAAAGTTATTATATTGAGAAACTTAATCATATAAATAAGAATATTGGTAATGTGGCATGGTTAGCAACTTGAAAAGTTACCTCCTTGTGTATTTGCAAATTACATTTTTTTTTATTAAAGGTTGGAGGTCAGACTCAGGGTGGATCTATGTATAACTCAAGGATGCTTAGACACTCTCATAATTTTTAATTTTTTAATTAGAAGTATATTGAAATATAATTGAATTTTTATTTTTTTTAAATATCTTATATAGTCCAACATCCTTATAAATTATCACTTGTAAAGACTTGAGTTCAAACTCCAACCATCCATTATGTATTTTAAATTTTAGCTTCTCTATCTAAATTTTCTAGTTTTGTCCCTGGTCAAACTATCAAATTATTCAATATACACAAGTGATCCTCATTAAAATTTTGAACATGTAATTTGATACACACAGGACATTTACTTTTGCCACTAAATCAAAAGTCGGTCCATTATTTACAATTATAATTTTTTTTTAAATCACATGTAAGTTATTATGGCCTGATTTGTTGGAGAAGTCTTCTGACTTATTAGATGTCTTAAGGAACAAAATTGGAATCATGACCAATTTTAAGAGAAAAAAGAGCTTTAATTATACAGTTGACGCAAACTGTCAACCTTCTTAACAATTGGATCTACGCAACTTCAGATCCAAACTAATCTGAACAATATGAAATTATCAATATATCAATAAATATAATTCGTTATTTCTTTTTTTTCCAGGTGTCCTGGTTATTGGATCCGTATCCTTCCAGGTACCTGACTCAACACAATTGAAACGGACGGCTCAGATTTACTCTCAACCGGTGCTTGCTCGGGGCAATATTATTTATGCTTTTAGATTCGTGCCAAGTAAAAAAAATAATTTTGACCCGTCCAATTCAATTGTACTCAATCCGGTAACCTGAGGGGATGTGAATTCCTGATTATTGGGGTCTAATGCGTGGGCCTGAAAATTCATATTAAATAAGGTAACTCAAATTTTGAGAGTTTAGATCCGGACCGTCCAATTTATTTTAGCACGAATATTAAAGAGTTTCATGTATTTCAACTTGAACTGAATTAACTTGTATTCTGATTCCATATTCAAACTCAAAATTTGAGTTATTTCATTAGGATCTAGAATCTAGGCCCAATAGACGTTAACTTTTTCAAAATAAATAACTGAATTGACATTGTCAAATTGTCATAATGGAATTTGATTGATGTTCAAATTGATTTAAGATATTTAGTATTTTTCTTTTCTTATAAGAAGTTGACCCTTAAAAAAAAAAAGAGATGGTTAAGTATTAACCACGGATGAGTTGGCAGTCAAAAAATATTGATGTGAACCAGAGCCCGGTATTCACGTTCACTTGTCCCTAATCAAAAGATCAAAATTTATTATAATCAATTGACTTATTAAGGTTCATTACAGTCTACAAACAGCGTAATGTCTACTTCTCGTAAGAGATATAGGAAAACGGGAGAATTTCATGTATACCCCTCAAAAACTTAGAAATTACAAATTTCTCCCTTTAAAATAAAAAATATAATATTTACCCTTCTAAACTTCAAGAACTCACAAATTTATTCAAATTATTGTCTTTACTACTGAAACTCTTTTTTTAATTTATGAAATACCCATTGTATCCTTTATTAAAAAATTAGAACTATGTAATTTATCGGTTTTTGAAAACAAATAGATCGTTTCTCTATTTCTAATGATTACACAACACAGATATATACCTACATATCACTGTATAAGTGTGAGTTGTATAAGCGAAACCGACAATAAAAAATAAGTGATATGAAGTCATACTGGGTCCGGATGTCCAAAAAATATTTGAAAAAATAAAAGGAAAAGAAATATGAAGAAGACTAGTCAAACTTTTAAGGGGACAAGGGAGCTTTCTACTCAATTTTAAAAATTGAAAGAAAGAAATTAACTCCAAAGCAAGTCTAGATGCAGCATGCATGTGATGCATGTGGTTTGGTGTCGTGAACAAACTGCTCAAGCTTTGGTTTTTGTTTGGATGCTGTTACCTTCAACAGTTATAGCGGTGAGCCCCAAAACCACACCCACAAGTAACATTTTAATTTTGTTCTTCACAATAAGAAAGATGCAAGCGACACTTAAATTAATGTTGTATTACAAACGAAATAGTATTAGATTAACAACCAGAGCAAGTTTGGTTGTTGGAGGTGCCAAAAATGCACAGTACAAAATATTTAATATCACAGCTTCTTCCAACTTTCATGGGGTAGATCCTCTTAATTAGGTTGCGGCTAAGGCCATTTGAATTTTCATTTGTTAATACCCCACACATTAATTTTTGATTCAATGCTTTGAGTAAAGAAATAGCCAAACCACAGTTGGTGCCTTTCACAGATCACTTCCAAACTCCAATTATTGGTGTATTTTTGTTTCCGTAAGAGCTGGATGTTTCATCCAATTTAATTTGACTATTTTGTTGACTTCTACATGCCCCTAAAATATGGTGAAAGATCAAGTCATAGATGCATCGCATATGACATGTCAAACCTCTATTCCTGTGTAAAATCAATCAAATCTAATCAGGAAACTTACATATACTATATAACCTATTTCTAGTAGTATTAGCAATAGGATCACCATCCATAACATTTTGTTAATTCATACCAGTAAACTTCCTTCCAATTTGTAAGTCAATCCTTTCACACTCCAAAACCATCATTTTTTTTTAGGGAGAAAAATAAAGTCTAGCAGGGGCGGACCCAGTGTATTCCGGGGGTGGGGGGGGGGCAGCTGCCTCCCCTGGATTTTCAGTTTTAGTGAACATTTATCGGTTCCGATCGACTTTGCCCCCCTCTGAACATTTAATTTGTAATTCAAGTTAAATTTAGAGTTAAAATTGAAATAAATCTGTTGAATTTTGATTGGTAATTAGAATTATAAGTCAGAGCATCAGAAATTACAAGTCAAAGCATTGAAAAGTATAAGTTAAAGTATTGTTTTTTGTCGAGTATCCAATTAGTTAATGGATTTAAACCCGATTCGATATTTTTTTGCCCCCCTGAAGAAAATCCTGGATCCGCCCCTGAAGTCTAGCCCTTATCTTTTTATTATTGTTAAATTAATAACTTTCATGAAGTAAAGAAAACAGAGACCAAAAGGCAACATCAAGTTTTTGTATTACAATTTACAAATCTGTATGGAATTTTTTTGTCATGTTCCTTTCAAGAACTTGTTTACTAACCCTAAACTTTGTAATAGTCATATAAATTACACCTTTAAACCGCTTCAAAAATTAGGTCCATAATATCTGGCAAAAGCATGTAAACAGGCGGCCATAACAACTCTAGTGCCTTCCTAATCACCATTAACTAACTCAATTGAATTTTGAAACAATTAAACAAGCCACCACCAAAACCATTATGTACCACTTGCAATATATATAGTGTGCTAGGAGCCATTTGACATGTTACTAATAGAGCCAGCACGGTACTGGTAAATGTTTAAATGCTAGTCTGTTTGGTATTCTGCACCATTGCGTTTTGATTTTGATATACTATTTGAAGTTAGAGCTATTATTCTGTTGATATTTCTATCCAAAGGCTATGGCGCATAAACAGAGCAATTATTTTATTTTTAGAAAATAAAAAATCGATTTTCAACAAAAGGAATGAGCTCCAACAGTTGGAAATAAATCAGCTGAAATTCGAGATTGGGAACTGTTCATCCTTAAATCCCTGCAATCCGAAATCCATCCATCGAATCTTTTTCGAGAACGCATCTCGAAACAGCTGGTTTTTCCTTGCACACATCTTGGAACAGTTCAACGGCTGAATTCGGATTGCAGGGATTTCAGGGTGAACAGTACCGACCTCGGATTTCAGCAGATTCGGATCCCCAACAGTTTGTCCAATACCCAAATATTAAATAAAATAATACTGAATAATAGTTTCATTGAAATTTTCTATCAGTGTATACTATATACATTTGATTAATTGTTGAACAGAGAAGACCCAAAACCAACATGACATGACCTTCTAATTCAGCAACAAAATGGGAAGAGAATGCGCTTTACCAATTACCGATGCCTTTCCCGGTCAGACCGGTACCAAGTGGTCTTACCGGTACCGGATTGAAGTCAAATGTCAGTCGCTATAACTATTAAACGTACATTACAAGGCAATTTGAATTGATAGAAAGCCACGTAAGAGTTAGCCACAAGGCTTATTTACTAACGTTAGTTAGTATCACATGTCTACCTCTAGCATGGCAATTTGGGCACTATGTAACACAATAGGTCTCCTTCTTTGATTTGATTTTGTTTTCTCTCTCCACATTCCATGCCTCCACTTGGCATCTCCGAACAAAAAGAGGAAAATACATCTATGAAAAGTGAAAGTACTGTCGCCTGTCGACGAAAATAATATAAAAAAACATTGTGTAGAAAAAGAAAAAAAAAATGCCCGAGGAAAGTGCAAATATCAGAAAAGCAGTGATAAATTGGATTTAGAAAAGGTATAACCTCAAAAAGGATTTTATTTTGAGCATTGTCAAGAATTCTCGAAATATGATAAAATCAATCCAATCTCAAGATATGAGATTGATTTTAAGAATATCGTTATATATTTGTACAGGAATAATATTATTAATTATCTTAATTAAGATAATTAATAATATTATTCTAGATTGAAACCGGTATTTTCGATAATTCAATTGATACTTTCTATGATCCTCTTTATCTTAAAATTGATATTTTCTATAATCCTCTTTATCTTAAAAGTTTTAATATTTCATTTAAAATATATATGATTACTTTTAAAAGAAATTTAATAATAAATTTCATTAAATCATGTGAAAGAAAGAGCTTCGATCTAAAAAAAATACAATTTGAACATGTATCAAATGTATTTTTTTCCGTGTTTACATGTTGTTACTAGTACGGCAACTCTCTTGTACTGTATTTTTTTGTTTAATGCTAGCTTACGGGCCTTTGCCCCCCTCCAAAAAAAAAAGTCTAAAATAATACAGCCACAAAGAATCCTAAACTTTTTCTTATAGTACAAACAAATAAAATATTATGATAATTTCAACAGGAATAACTAAAGAAAAAAAAATGTACCAAAAACACAGAAATAGGTGGAGCCAAGGAGGTGGCGACCTCAATCAGCCCCCACCTTCGTTTGATCGCTCTCTCTTTTCCAAATTTCAACGCAAGATCTCTGCAAAGATCCTTGAAAAGGAAAGGCGATATAAAAGAGGGGCTCTTGTGCCTTTGACCTAGCTCTATTTCTTATAATACCCTGTATTATATTTCTGTGGCTAACTATGAAAGATAATTTATCCAATTAACAACACAATTCACAAACAGCACGTATTCCCTTTTTCTAGTCATTTGTCATTGCTCCTTTTCCATAAATATAATCATAAGATAGGGTCCCTCTGATTAAAATTGATAGGGTTTGTACTTGTTTATCCATTTTTGTCGGCTCAAAATTACCATACAGAAATTACTGTCACCCCAGCAGAGGGTAAAAGAAAATTGTTGTGCACATATTTATACCATACATGTTCTTAACTTCTTATGTCTAACTAATCACAGGATTTCATACCATATTTGCAAATCTCAGAATTACAATTCCTTCAAAGTTCAAACAAACAAAAACCAACGAATTAATGAAAAACAAAATGTGAAACAAGGAATAGAAAGGAGATGACCATTTTTATATCAAAATTAACATTAACATGCTTAAGCTTCTACATGCACAATGTCCTCTTGCATACTTACATTACTTGCATGAAAACAACATACAAAAAGCCAGCAAGAGGTCCTACTAAAACTCTAACCTCTCTTAAGCCTATACATTGAGCCACTCTTTTTTTGAAAAACTTGGCAGCGGCTGCCAAGGTTATACATTGAGCCACTCAATCTCTCTCTCTCTCTCTCTCAGATTCTGTTCATGGACATCTATTGGATTCATACTCTTCCTTGCTACTAACTTCCTCTGCATTTTCATCAGAATTATCTGTTACACAACTCGAACTTGACAAGGGCGGAGGTGTGCCGGGCCTTTCCACCACTGCTTGGTCCATGAACTCCATGTCCACCTGGCTCTTTCTTTTCTTTTTGAAAATTCGACAAAGAACCCAATTTGTCGATGTAACCATAGAATCCTGAAGAATTTACAAATTCATAATTCTGTAAGCATTCAATAAGTAGGATAAAGTACATAACAACTTGTATAAACAAATAATAACTGTCTGACTGCGGTTCAGGACTAGTCAAATTACCAAATATTAATTAATGGTACCGATATTGATGTATAGATAATAATGTGGCGTCTATTGGCTTACTGGTACATTGTAGTCACCGGTACAATAAACCTAAGAAACATAGAAGATGTAAAATTAATCATACATTTGCAAGACGGTACTCGTGCATGATCCAGTCAGTACGGGTTCCTCTAGGAGGTTTCCCTTGATAGAAAACCAGGGTCTTCTTAAACCCTATTATTTGGCTATTCCTCGAACCAATTAGAGGCTTATCTTTGCCTGAGGCTTTCCAGTAACCGGATCCGGATCTTGTTGCTCGGTTTGATCGAGACCCGTTATGGTACTTGGCCTCTCTTTGGTTGAAGAAATATCTCTCCCCTTCACTTGCACCTACAAGTTGGTTAAAACAATTCAATTTATATGTCAGTAAATGATACGTCAATTGGTTTTGGAGAATGTTACAATAATCTGAGCTATGAAGAAATACAATTAGCTACCAAAACAGTCATACAGCAAAAGAGAGAAGTAATTACCAGGTATATCTGCAGGGTTATGCCTTAGAAAATCAATCTCTGGTATAATACCGGACGGTACGGGGTACGACAAGACCTTCCTCTTTAGATACAGAGAAACCAACTCTTCATCCGTCGGGTGAAATCTGAATCCAGGAGGCAACCTTATAACACTTGAACTGGATTTCTCCATTCCCATCAAAGAGTACACAGAAGTGAGCAATTGAACGCGAAACCACTATTATTTATGGTTGTAGATGCGATGGCAGGAGATTAGCCATGAATTGGATCTTTGCATGGGAGAGTGGGGAGAGAGAGGCATGTACACGGGAGGGATTTATAGCAAGAGAGGTTGCGGAGATAACAGGTTTTCTTGAGAGAGACTCAAGCTTTGTGTGTGCCTCTTGCCTTGGTCTTTGACGCATTTTAACAAACAAGTGGTTCATTGTGTGGTTATCCCTCTCCAAAAGCAAAAGGAAAATTTGTGTACGGGAATAAGGAAAGCTGCCTTTTTGCGAAATGGTCTCCGAACAGGATTACACTTTTGTTTCTCAACCTAAATTCTCTGATACATGTGCTCTGTAACAAAAGCAGTTGCGTATCTACGACTTACGGGACCCACCAGTTTAAAAACCAGGAATACAATCTAAGGGACCCGCATGTCGGATACTCAAGACACCTTTTTTAGTGAGCTATCTGTAACTGGAGAATCCGGAGCTTTTATGCCCTTTGCTTTGCCGTAGGATTGTTTTTATTTTTTGAAAGCGTAAATTCTTTATCTAAAAATAATTAAAGAATAAATGTAATGCGGCTACTTTGGATATGACCCGAAATTTTTTAGTTACCACCCCGTAAAATATAAATTAAATCAATACTATCGAATTCTATTTTTTTTTTATTCCTAACACCCACATGCCCTCAGTCCATGCACTAAATTAGACTGGTGCGTAAACTGGAGAGGCGCACCAGTACAGGAAATTCAACAAATTCCGCGCCACTATTGAAGAAGCCAAACCCCTTCATTTCTCATCCAAAAGCTCAATCACGTGTCACTTTTTATGTGGTGCGCAGATTAATGTGACATAGGAAATATTAGTCAAGTTAACAAAATAACACATTATATATTTTAATATTCACATCAAACAAAATTTATGTGTTTTTAACATTCTATATTCTAATTCCTGGGACTCTTTGTGTTTTTTAATTATTTTTTTCTGCTTCAACAGTGGCGCGGAATTTGTTGAATTTCTGGACTGGTGCGCCTCCCCAGTCCGCGCACCAGCCCAATTTGGTGCGCGGACTCAGTTTGCGTGAGTGGTAGGATTAGAAGAATAGTGAAGTCAGTGGTATTGATTTAATTTGATTTAATTGAGTGGTAACTTAAAAAATTTCGGAGATCTGACTTGCTGTCTCGTACTTTTGAGTCCGGTCGAAAAAAAAACAGATGAAAATTAGTAGAATAGATTGAACTTTTTACGATCAGAAGCTAAACTTTTCTTTAAGGAGGGAATTCATTCTTATAAATTATGTAATTAATTATCTTCTATTGTTGTTGTAATCTATAATCAGGAGTTTAATTTGAGAGATAAGAGAAATGTGAGTACCGAAATTTTTCTAGTTACCATCTTAATATTTTTTTTTTTTTTTGCTTTCCTTACAGCCCGTAGGCCTAGTACAAAACTTCAACTCTTGCTATGTATTAGGAAATCCACTACCCTGACAATCCCATCCCCTAACTCTACCCTCATTTGCCAGATCGTGAGCCAGTTGGATTCCATTATCCTCTCTTGATCTATGCACAATTCTAGATGATGGGAATTCCCTTTGTAGCCTCCAAGCATCCCAAATCTCCCGACTAGCTCTCCAGTCCGGTATTACCGGCAGTCCACAAGACAGAGCATTGACCAGTTCAAGTGAATCAGAGTACACGACCCCCCCTTCTGCAGTTACCTGAGCCAGACATTGAAAACCATAGAGAACCGCCTGCGCTTCAACATGGGTAGGATTGATCGCATGAACCTGTTTTGATTCCCTCCTGACAACAGCACCATCTTGCATTATAAGCAGCCCGATACCTGCCCTCCCCTGTTGGTCCCAAGACCCATCTACAAAGCAGGAGAAGCCCCTGTGCACTTGCTGCTTATCTGTATGAGTCACATCTTGGTGGCGCTGGCCAGAGGTGGGCCTTTTTACAAGCATACCAGAACTGAGATTTCGCATTGCAGAGTCCTCCAGTGCTCTATTCCAATACTCCTTACACACCGATATGGACTGCTGCTTACCTGAGTAAAGTCGGTCCTTCCGACTTCTCCATACCGCCCACGCAATTGAGATGAATTTAAGGAAATCCTGCTCCCCAATTGCTTGTCTTATGAGATTGATAATGGCTGGCAGCTCCTTGAGTAGCTCATCCGTCCTTATACCCAATGGCGACGCCAACCATACTGACCGTGCAAAATGACAGTGAAAAAGCGCATGGGTGACTGTCTCCTCTTCTAAGTCACAGATTGGGCAGTGCGCAGAGAGATGGGCCATTCGTCTTGCCAATGCCACTTGAACCGGTATAGCATCGAAGCAGCACTTCCAGATGAAAACTTTGAATTTTGGTAAAAGACCGTTATGCCCCCATAACCAATCCCAAAATTCTTTATCTCCCATAAGAATCTGATCACCTCGTAGCATTTGATATGCTTTCTTGGTTGAGAACTTGCCATCCTTGGCATATGTAAAGAGAAGACAATCTTTTGCAGGGGATTGAATTGGTCTTATTGCCTCATTCGTCGCCACCGATAGAGCTACTGAGAATCCAAAGAGAGATTGCAGGGCTTGAAAGTCCCAATTGTGTGAGGTTGGATTTATAAGTTGCTGGACCTTCATCTCTCTCTGAACTGTATTAACTGCCTTGAAATTCTCCCATTGCGGAAACCACAGTTGTGAGAAAACCGGTATACTACTGCCATCTCCAATTGACCATGCAACGTGGTGCCGCAGAACTTCTCTTTGATCCAGCAATTGCTTCCACAATTTTGAACAATTGGTCCTTATGCCCGAGGTCCAGTAAGACCCCCTAGGGAAGTACTTCGCCTGGACTATCTGCACCCACAAGAAATCATATCCCGCAACCACTTTCCATACATTCTTCATTAGAAGAGCCCTATTTAGCTCCGTCAAACTTCTTAGACCGAGCCCTCCCATTCCTTTTGGTGTAGCAATTTTGTCCCAAGCTACATAAGGCATGCGTTTTCTTTCCTCAGTGGATCCCCAAAAGAAGTTCCTGGTGATGGCAGTCAACTTTTTAATCACCTTTGTCGGGAAAATGACCGTACCCATAGCATAGATCGACAGACTCTCCATTACTGACTTAATCAGGACTAAGCGACCTGCCTGCGATAGTAGATTTGATTTCCAAGAATTGAGCTTATTTTGGAATTTGTCAACTATGTAATCAAAATCAGTATCGCAGGCTGTTTTGACGGGGCATCCGAGATACCTTTCATTCACATCCGCCAACTTCACCTTGAACTGGCGCAAGAAACAGTCCCGTTCTTGTTGACCTGAATTTCTGCTGAACCAAACCTTTGACTTAGTGGGGTTGAGCTCCATTCCTGAGACAGCACAGAAATCTTTCAAAATGGTAGTATATTCAGCCATTTCTGTTGCCGTCAGCGCCCCCATCAACAGTAAGTCGTCCGCAAACATAGAGTTGGTGAGAGGGCTTGCTGATCTTGCTAGTTTGATGCCCCTGATGTTCCCCATCCTCCTAGCAGCATCCAACCACCTTGACAGGGGATCCATTGAAATAATGAAAAGATACGGTGACATAGCGCAGCCCTGACGTAACCCCCTTGTCGGTTTTAGAAACCCATCCCCTTTTCCATCAAAAAGAATAGTGAATTTGGAGGATGTCACACAAGCTTTGATCCATTGGCAGATAGTTGGCGAGAACCCATACATTGGCAACAGTGAAAATAGGTACTCCCAATTGACTCGATCGAATGCTTTTGCAAGGTCCGCCTTGAGAACAAATTCCCCATCGCCATTTCTGCGTGATTTAAAGCTGTGTAGAATTTCTCGGAGGAGAATGATATTTTCCGAGATTTCCCTTCCCGGAACAAATGCTGTCTGTGACTTAGCTATTAAGAAATCCATCCAAGGCTGCATCTTCCTAGCTATCAATTTTGAGATCACCTTATACATAAGATTACACACGCTTATTGGGCGATAGTCAGATACCTTCGTCGGCCCTGAGATCTTCGGTACCAAAACTAGGTTTGAGCGGGCAAATGAGTCGTCCATTTTTGCTGTCATGAAGAACTTGGAGACTTCTCTTTGAATTATCGGCCCAAAGTGTTCCCAGCCGTGTTGAACTAGTGAGGCCGTAACCCCGTCGGGCCCCGGAGCTTTTAAAGGCCCAAGTTCAAAGACTACTCTTTTAATTTCATCATGTGTGGGCCTACGGTCTAGGCTTGGCCAAGCTTCCACCGGAATTTGGGTGATTTCATCTCTAACATGCTGCGGGATTTCCACTGGGCCGTGAACTGCTGTAGTGTTACCTGCAAGATAAACATTTTTAAAGTGGTTAGTGAACTCCCTTCGCACCTCTTTCTCCTCCACCGCCCATTCTCCATTCTCCTTCAATACAGCAGCGATAGTGTTCTTCCTCCTTCTAATGATAGTGCTTGCATGGAAAAATTTAGTATTAGAGTCTCCTTGCACAGCCCAGTTTTGCCTCGATCGCTGCATCCAGTAAATTTCCTGAGCCACCAGGTACCTTGCATGTTGGGTTTGCAAATCATCAATTCTGCCCCTAACTTCATCATTTTGCTGTTCTTTGAGAAGATAGCCGATCTCTTCCTCAATGCTCTTTAATTCTTTGTTAGGGTCCTTTGCTCCTTCGGTCCAGCCCCTCACTTCCTTTCTCAATCTCGAGCATGTTTGAACCCAACCTAAATCCCCCTGTTCCACCACCCTAGCACAGAGATTGTTGAAGTCTGGGTCTTGGAGCCACCACTGCTCCACCCGGAATGGTTTTTGGTTCTTCTTCTCGGTTCTGTGTGTTTTGAGAAGTATTGGCAAATGGTCACTTTGAAAATTTGGTAGGTGCAAGACTCGAGAATTGGGAAATAGGTGTATCCAGGCCGTCGTTGCCATGCCTCTATCCAATCGCTCGAGGATCAGATTCTTCCCTTTCTGATTATTAGCCCAGGTGTACGCCGGACCCGCATAGCCCAGATCCACAAGTCCCGCTCGCTGCACAAAATCTCTGAACTTTCTATTTTTGTTTTTAAAAACTCTATGCCCCCCCTTCTTCTCATCAATCTGTAGGAGGGCGTTGAAATCACCAATAGTGCATACTGGGAGACCCGAATTAGCTATATGAAACTCAATTCGGGCCCAAATGTTATTATTTTGTTGGTCCGAACAGTCACCATAGACCCCAATAAACATCCATGGAGCACTGGCCGGGTCCTTTTGTATAACAGCAATAATAAAGAAACTCGAGACCTCTATTATTTGAACAGAGATTAAGTCGTTCCATAGTAGCCACAGTCCGCCTCCCCGGCCCGTAGAGGCAACAATTTCTTTATTTTTGATAGGCAGCTTAGCTATTCTTCTTATTGCTTGGTTTTTTTGAACATTTGGTCTCGGAAACGAACGCCAGCTCTGCCCCTGTACATCGGAGGTACCGCCGGAGTGTCGGAATTGTCGCATCTCCTCCGCTTCCGCGACAATTCCAAGAGAATATGGTACTCATCTTTCCAGCGGCGAGCTTGACCTCGCCGCCTTTGCCTTTTTGTTATAGGTGATGACTAGCTCTTCGTCAGCTGCTTCCATTGCCACAGTCCCACTGACCTCCCTTTCAGTCCAGTTCTGATTAACCGGTTCTGTCATGGTTTCATGAAGATTCCTCTTCTGGCCTGTTGCCCCCTGTGTCGCAGCACCATGTCCAGAATGTGCAACACCTTGAGTTGGCAATAGCATGGAGTTTATTATCCATGGGCCTCTAGTGGGCTGTAGTATGTTCTCCATTTCTGGCCTGTGAGAGTCTTGTAGCTGCCTTTTTAGTCTAGCTAAGCGAATCCTGTCAGCACAACCCGTAATGTCATGCCCGATTTGTCCACAAAATAGGCACAGCCTCCCCAACCTTTCATACACAACATGAGACGTAATGACACCAAGAGTGGGGTGCCTCAACCTGACCTTATCTTTGAGCGGCTCATCAATGCTAAACTGCAACTTAACCCTCATAAACCTCTTGCCCCCCGATCTGACTATTATCGGGTCTGACACCATGACTCCGATAGGACCCGTTAGAAGAGCGATACCTTCATCATTCAAGGCTTCTAGGGGAGCATTGTGAAACTGAACCCACATCTCTACTAGATTAACATGGTCTTTTGTCATGTGTTCCGAAGAGAGGCATATTGCCACAGCCACCAGATCCTGCCTATAGAACCACGGTCCATTATGAAGGACAAATTCCACTTCTCTCTTATTGGCAAACTCGACCAGGAACACCCCCTTTTCAATCAGAGAGAAAGTAGCACTTGGTTGGACATTCCACAGCCTTCGCATGAGATTTTCAAATTGCGAGTCGAAAACCAACTTGTCCGTGCACACCCTTACCACCAAACATAAGTTCCACTGCCTAGTACGCACGGCCTGAATGGGAATGGTAATAGCCGAAACACCCACTGCTTCCTCAGTGTGCATTTCAGCAAATTTGCGGATGAGATCCTCGTCACTCTTTTCCATTGTGGGGGTGGTCTTGCTTGAAGAAGCCATAGATAGGCGGTTTGGGAAGAGTAAGTGGTGGGGATGGTGAAGGAAGGCAGTGCTTGGCTGTTGTGTGGTTGTTGTAATATGGTTAGAAGAAGAAGGTTTTGGCAACTGATAGGATAGTGGTTTTACAGGAGCTGGTCCTAACACTGAGGGTTGGGGTGGATTTATCTTTTTCCTGGTTTGTGGGGGAGTACCGCTATGTTTAATTAAGGGATTATTTTGGGCCTTTAGGATTGGTTTATAAGGCCCAGGAGTATTTTGTCGCCCAGTTGAATTGCTTGATACCTTGGCTGCTATCAGCAAAGAGGCACGTAGGAGAGTTTTAGATGAGAGGACAGAATTCAGAATTACCTGCATCCTCAGACCTGGGGATTTCTGCCAGGAAGCCAGGCAAGGAACAATCTGAAATCCTCTTTGATTTGTTGTGGCAGCACCCTTTTTAGAAGCGTAGTAATACCTTGAGAAACAAAAGGGGTTGATTGAGCACACTGAAGATTGCACCCTATCCGCCCAAAATAATCTCCGGAGCGTATCTGGCAACAACAGAGGTTTGTTTGGTTGTGTAGGCATGCGGACCGCTAGAGAGAGCGTAGTTGGACCTGGGCTATGGGAATCACTTATGTACCCCGGAGCACCGCCCCCACTGACTGCCCCACCAGGGACTCCCTGCCGCGGTACCCGGCACACCTTCGCCTGCCGCACTCCGTATTGAGCTTCTCCGAAATAAATTAGCCCACCCCCGTCTTGGTCCGGCCCCCGTTGTGGTAGCTTAGGTGGATGTACCTGCTTCTCAGGGAGGGAGGGAATGGGGTTGGCAGGAAGGGAAGGGGGGAATTTTTGTGCGGCCTGATTAGTCAGGGGGTGGTATAAGACTATGGAGTAAGAGATTAGGGAAAGAGCAGATTGAGGGGAGATGGAGGAGAAAGGGGATAGAGATGGGGCCGGGGGATAGGGATTGGGAAGAGACGGTGGAGAAAGAGGAGGTGACAGAGAGATAGAGGGAGGTAATGGTAGGCGCGGAGAAGGAGGAAGGGGCTCCGGCCGCCCATGACCTTTACAGAATCGCCATTCACGGAACTCTGGTTCTCACACAAACTCATGGTTCTTTAATGGGAATATACCTATGGCTTCACCATGGCAAGGTATTTTAATGAGAAGCAAAGTTCAATACCTAAAAAATAAAATAAGTAGGAAAATAATGCCAACTTTTCCATCTTAATATTTCAAAACTCTGATTTATCATTGATTTCTGTAAATTGATAACTCACCGCGTTCGCATCTTGGTCATGCGCAGATTAATGTTGCGCATGAAATTTTTACCCATTTATTATTATGTACAACACTAATTTGCTCATGACTCCTTGACCATATGCAGAACCGAATCCATATCCTCGACGGTACCGTAAAAGATTCCCTTTTACAATTAGCTATTTACGGTTTGAGATTAACTCTCAGCCAGTTTGGGATTCGGGCTAGAGCACGGGGCAGTATTGTTGGGCTTTGAGATTCGTGCCAAGTTAAAAAGAACGGTCCAGATCAAGTAATTGTAAAAGATTCCCTTTTACAGTACCGTCGGTGATATGAATTCATCCAGAACCACAGTGCACACGTGGTAACATATGAATTTTGCATAAATCAACAGTAAGTCAGAATTTTAAAATATTGAGGTGGTAACTAAACAAATTCGTGTGAGAGGAAAGACAAATAATAATAAAACAGAATGATGAAGTATTTATTGCATACCTAATTGGAAATATTGGTGATCAGATTGTTTGTGGAATATCAAGGTTAGTGTTGGTGACTGAACAGATCTTTCACTTTGACAGAAATAAATTCTTGTCAAATATCTATTTTTTTCATTTAATTTTTTCGTGCGATTTAGCACTTTTTTCAATTTGATGAATTAGGTTAGGCACTGCAATGCAATTGCTACGCAGTAATGTAATATATTAGATTGAGTAGGTTGTAAAACTTTTTCTTAATTTCAATACAAATGTCAGTATGTTTCTTGCTGACTGACCTTCAAAATTAGTGTTATGGCATTTTATAGCAAAAAGGAAAAAAAAAAAAACTCATAACCATGAAACATCTTTTATAATTTTAAGTAGCTGTAAATATCGATCTGTAAATATGGAATTTCATTTGTTAAAAATGTACAACAATTATTTATTTTACAACATTATTAAATTATCAATATGTTAAAAGCATCACATGTCATGAATAATTTTTTCTTAATCTAACTAAGTCTTGACGTTAATATAAAATTATGCATTTTTTATTCAACAAAGTTTTCACTCGGTAAATTCACATTATATGACACAAAGGTTGAATTTGTCGGAAACAACTACATTTTAAAACCTAAAAAAATAATTTGACTAAATTGGATGATGTAAAAGATAAGCTGAGTAGGTTCTTCTCCTCATTTGGAGAATTGACATTGTCATATAATACAAGAAATGGTTTCCGTATGCTTTTTTACTTGTAAAAGCCGGAAATACTACCATGTTTCACGTTGTGCTCTGTCAAATTTTAAATTACATGAAAAAAAAGAAACATTTCTTAACATATTTAAAAGCAATTGTCAAATTAATTTTTGAAGTGAACTTAGCTTTATATCTGCTTTGAATAAAGCTAGAAAATAGGATTATTAGAAGCAGGTGCAGGTCAGACTTTTGAACTATGAAAATCAATTTTATAATTTTTTTTGAGAAAAATGAGAGTCAATTTTACAGTATCATGATATTTTACTATAAATTATACATAAAATCATACATAAATAAAAAAAAGAGAGGATAAATTGACTCTCATATCTTACAAGTAAATCCGCCTCTGATTAGAAGATGTCATTCTGGGATGACCATGACCCCCTTTGAATTTGGACCCCCTAATGTAACACACATTTTGAGTTTATATTCAGCTATCTGTTTTAACACAAATATTAAAGGAATTCAATATATTCTATCTCGAACTGAATTGATCTGAATTATGATTGAACAGTTCGAATCCAAACTCAAAATTTGAAAACTTTAGGAGATCCGGACCCTCCCCCTGGAACGGGCAATTTCTTCATACCTCATGGTGAAAAAAAAAAGACTTTAAAACATGAGTCCTAAAATTAACTCAAAAATTGAGTTGGATTCAGACCGTTTGTCATAGCAACCATTTCATAAAAAAAAAAAGAACTTGCCACAGCTTTCAGAACTTTTCAGTTTTACCAGGGGTCCCAATTTGGTATTCTTTTTTTCTTTTTCCAAATTCTTTAGTTCAATTGGAATTGGAAACGCAGCTAATAGATTTGTTCCTCGTAAAAAGTGTTTTTTTTTTTTTCAAAACCCATGTTAATTCTGTTTAATATTATTTTAACAGATGGTAACTAAAAACATTTGGTAGGATTTGGTTTAAGATGATTCGGTTTAAGAAAAATGTGTAAGGAACTTTTTTTTTAATTTATCGTATGAGAGGAGGATTTAAATGCCTCGTGTTTTTTATGTCTCATTTGTGTATTACATTTTTATTTTTGAAAAAAATTTCAAATAGTCGATTCGAACTGCTCAACATGATCTTCATATTAAAAATAAATACTTCGAAACCAAATTTTATATTTTTTTTGAAAAATTTTTACTATATTTTTTAGATAAATACAAAATCACTATTTTTGGATGGTCCATTATTTTTTAAAAACAATGATTTGTACCTATTTAGAAAAATAGTAAAAAAAATTCAAAAAATAAAATCTGGTCTCCAGCCATATCTTAATATAAAGATCATGTTGAAAAGTTTGAATCAACTATTTGAATTTTGGAAACGAAGATAAAGATGTGAGGCACAAATGAGATATAAAAGACATGAAACATTTGAAACCTACTCATCAGATAAATATACAGATACAAGCTATTGCGGTAATTGTGAAACATGTAAAATTATAGATGATAACTTTTTATTTGTACATATAATTAGATAGTTTTTATAATTATGATGAGTTTAATTTATAGAATATTTTATATAATGTTTAATTTATAATTTATGACAAAATTGATTCATACAACATTTTGTATTATCTCATTTAATTAATAATTCATATTTTTAAAATAATAGAATAAATAATTCTATTTTTTTATATCCTATGTTGTTATTATGTACATGATGTATTTAATATTCTTTAGTTAGACTATATGTAAGTTATGAATTTATTCGATAACGATTCATTATTCGTTGGTCACTCCTTACTCTAAATGGTAACGATAACGGTACAAGTAAGGTTAAAGAGTACATATAAAACTAATTTTAAGCATGTATGATTATAAAAATATTGTTATCTAATCTATAACATATCTAGATTATTTATTTATTTATTTAGAAATAAACAAATGAATTAAAACGAAACAAGAATCTTGAGTGTTGGAATTCTAAAAACAGCTCCACCATAACACTGTTACGGCAGAGGGTGGAAATATACCATAAACTCATGAACCTTAAACCTAAACTCTCCACCCTTTACCATGACAGTGCTATGGTGGAACTGTTTTTCCGAATTCCCACACCAAAAATATTTTTTCATTTAAATCTCTTTGTTTATTTCTAATAAATAAAAAAAAACCCATATCTATAGACACTCGCAATTGTGGTCCATCTTTTTTAAATGTTCATCTTACATCTATTTTCTAACAAATTTATATCAATAAATACTCAGAGAGTTAGATTTAACACTAAACTACTTATTTTTCACACATAATTATTAGATTTGTATATTTATATGTTTCTACAAATATTAAATATTTATTTAATAATATTATTATTTTAAATAGTTAATTAATTTGTTTTAATATCGAACACAAAGCTGATGGATAAAAAAAGTTTCATTAACATCATGCTCAAAGAGAAAGTGTTGGAGATATATACAATTTTTCTCAACAATTATTTTATGAGTTTCAACAATTCAAATATGGCTAAAATTTCAAAGAAAGGATAATTTTACTATGTTTCAACATAACATTTAATACTTTAATGATTTAGATTAATTTTGTTGTCTTAAATTATTATGTAACAAAAAGATCGAATTACCAATCTAATTCGACTAATTCTTACTAATTATGTTTCCGGTAAATAATAATAATAATAATACTAATAAAAAAATAAAAAAATTCTATTCGTGATATATACTGTATATAATATATTTGATGTCTATTTAAAATATATATATAGAGGTACGTTTTGAGTTCGTTTCAGATTAAAACCGACGACTCAGATCTCATTTTACACGCTCAGTATTGCACTGGATCAGAATTCTGATTTTTCAGAGGTACGGTTTGAATTCACATTATCTCAAGTTACCTGATTCAAGCAAATTATGATTAGACGGTTCTTTTAAAATGACATGAATGTCAAAACCATCTCACAGTCTTCATAGACACCGGATTAAGTTTGGTCCAGATAAGATTAATCTGGGCCGTCGGGGTTGAATTTGCTGAGTCAGGTACCTGGAAGGATACGGATCAGTAAGGTTTAGGTGGGACCCAAGTGTCCCCTGCGAGGGAGACAAAGAGAAGGATGCCAAATTACGGCCACAACCCAGAAAGATCTTTTCCAAATACTAAAATTTCAAAGAGGAATTTTATTCGGTCAAGCAAGCGCGAGTTGGAAAAACCGAACCATCCGAAATGTCAAATTTGCCCCCAAATGGCTAAATGTCATTGCCAAATGAATTTTTTTAATTCCATCCTTTTCCAAGATTATAAGAATTTTAAATCCATAAACCGTATTTATGCCTAAAGACATCCATATACTATTTTTGTTTTTATTTGAAAATCTTCGCAGAAGCTGCGAATTCGTGAGGGATAAATACTCTTTTTGACCAAATACTGCTGCTTTTTATGTAAAAACTACCAACCTATGTTATTAAAAATTAGTTAAACTAATATAAACTGAAGGTTTAAACAGGTTTATTAGATATAAATTTTTAGTCAGAAAAGAGAAATATGAACTGGAATAAGAATAATTAAGAGTAATTTGGACAACTATGTTGAAAAATAATAAAATGATCTAACGTGGTTCTAATTAAAAGACAATGGCGGATCCAAAGAGGCTTAGGGGCAGGCACTTGCTCACTTTTGGATTCAGATAAAAATTGGCTCAATGATACATTATATTTGTGCATACTCTGGAATTTAATTCACGGTCCAGCAGAAGAATATTGCATGGACAAAAACAAGTCAGTACTGATTTGCGAAAAAGAAAAAAAAGCGCATTCCAGTCCGCTACTCCGCCCAGAAGAATCATTGTTCATCAGAAGAAAAATGAGGTCCGCTACTCCCCTCTGATTCACCATGAGAACAAAAATTGATTTGTGTTGCCATAAAGAAAAAAAAAGGCGATTTGCATGTTGCGTCCCCGCTAGCCAGAGGAGAGAAAAAGGACGGTTTGTGTTGCCACTCCTCGTTTCACCCAAATCGGTTTTTATGAAATTTAATTCGGTAATATGTTAATTTTATCAAGCACTTTAATTTGATAATCTTTTGATTTCGTAATTTGATAATTGATTTTGATTATGAATTATATATTTTAAGATATTAAAATAAACAATTACTTTAAAAAGACAACTAAATTTTAAATTGGTTCAACTTCACATTTCATTGTTGATTTGGTGAGGAGAATAAAATTTAGTGTTCATTCAATAACTTTATTGTAGAATCGAGTAGGTTACTAAAATGATTGTCTTAAAAAATCTTAAATTCAAATCTCAACGATTTCAATATATTAAGAGAAATTGTTTTTTTAGTTTTGAATTTCCTCTTTCTTTCTCTCGCTGTCTGAGTTTTCTGATTTCCTTAATTCCTTGAGCAATAATCGGTTTCCACTCTTTGCAAGTTGAAATTAAGTTTGAAAGTTGCGCAAGAAAGGAAATTAAGTTTGTTGTTTGTTTGTTTTTTCTGTTCAAAGTGCTCAATTCGTTAGTAATTAGCTAGTCAGGCAACATTAGAGCTAAAAGATGCAAACTGATGAAAATGACAATAGCTAGTCAATCAAAAGGGGGTCTTGAAGTCTCTGTTGTTCGAGAAAGATGCGAACTACTTGACACATATTTAAAGGTCTCTTTCTCTTTGTAACTTATTAAAAATGCAAATTGTCAATTATTTCAGGTAATTAATTAGATGTGTGGACTCACTGTTTCTTGTCCCTTTTATTTTTTATTTTTTTGTTTACAATAAATTTAGGCGAATAAGAAATATGATAGGAAATAACTTACTTCTAGTTTAGCAGAAGCTTCAAATCCATTCTCTATAGCAGAAACTTCAATTACTTGTATGTTTCACATTAATTGCTTTGTTATTCATCTTGTTAACTTTCTTATTCACATTTGAAATTTATTACTGGTATGATATAATTGCTGTGTTTTTTTTGTTATCCATTCTGTATTTTATGTTTCACATTGATTGCTTTGTTATTCATCTTGTTAACTTTATTATTCATATTGATTCTTTTGTTTCATTATTCATGTTGGATAGTTTATTACTTCATTATTCACTCTATCTGCTTTATTATTTAAGTCAATTGCTTTAAATAAAAAATAAATAAATATATTTCGTTTAAACAGAACAAACCGAAATAAAACTTCAGTTCGGTTCGGTTCTATTGATAGGCTAAAATAGTTCGGTTCGGTTCTATTTTTGAAACCGGAATAAAATTTTAATTTGCTTAGTTCAGTTCGGTTCGGTTTCAACCGAACCGAACCCATGAACACCCTTATATATACTAACATTAAAGGTGAAACCGAACCGAACCGATGAACACCCCTAATATACTAACATTAAAGGTAACCCTTCTAGTAATCCAAGTTCTATTAT
Organism: Carex parvula; assembly: GCA_025461045.1. NCBI lineage: Eukaryota > Viridiplantae > Streptophyta > Magnoliopsida > Poales > Cyperaceae > Carex > Carex parvula. The sequence goes on from JAJGRW010000485.1 coordinate 450,680, forward strand.
CGTATCTTTTAAAATATAGAAAAAAGAACAATTTTTTCATGGATAAAAAGGTCATTTCAAATGCAGACCCCGTAATAACGTGAAGGTGAGTAGACTTTTTAAGTAGGCATTGCCATGCAATTAGCTTTGCCTTTCCGTAGGAGAAGGGGAACCACTTTATCATTTGTTAAGAGTTCATTGTATTTTTTTTAAGGTTAAAAGTTAATTGTATTTGATAAATTATTAGATAGAAATGGAGCATGCTTACTATCCCATACCGTATTTCCTGGTTTACCACTGCAAACCATAAAATTGAAGAGTTAGAATTCATAAAAAACATTTTTTTAATTCACTAATTTTAACAACTTATTAAAAATAAAAATATTTTTCCATTGTTTGTGTAATTTTTTTTTACCGTCTATATCATTTGAAATTTGGTCTAATTTTAATAGTTATATTATCTATACATTATAATATACCTATTTTTTTATTTTTAGAATCATTAAATTAAATTTAGTAATTATTACCATAATTATCAAATAATTTTAAAATATAATTTCATAATTAAATGCCTTTCAATGACAGTTACTCCAACTGAACACCAAAACAATACTTGGTAGCTCTTTTGTTGGTTCTCATGGCGAAATGTAACCAATAAAAAGAACAGTTGATTCCTCCTAGCTAGACATGGCAATTTGAGAAGATTTTTTTTTTTTGTAAATTGTATTAATTTTTATATATTTTGATAAATAATTTGATACAAGTGATAGTAGAGAGAAGGGACATAGTAGAGAGAAAAGGAAGAAATGGTTGAAAGAGAATAGAGATACAAAATTCAATATTCAATTTATTTTTTTCATCTTTTTTTATTACAAAATAGATCATACGAGTACTAATTGGATTTTTTTCTACTTATCGCGAGATCAGGGAAGAAAGAAGTCGGTTGCGCGGAAAATTTTGTTTGAAATTATCGGGTGATACGTCTTGTCTCGGAGCGACAGGCCGTATGGTCTCGAGGCAAGTTTGAGGTGGAAAGATGAATGTAGTAAGGTGTCTGGACTCTTCGCCATAGACATCTTGTGTTGTGTAAATTTGTGAACCTCTTCTTCGGTCCAGCTCTAGGCTTTTTATAAGTTGGCCTCTTACTATCATACAATCAGCCTAAAAGATCGTACAGAAACGGTTGCGAGGATCATTTCGTAGGAGTAATCTCGAATTCGGGCTGGACCTACTCGTGTCGAGTGAGCTTGTCAAGAGAGGCCTTGACGGGCCTCGTCTTTGGCCTTTCCGGCCCATTTGCGAGGTCCGATTAAAAGGTTTGTTCGGTAGATCCAATGTTTGACCTAGAAGTTAGTTTTTTAGAGGCCTTTGATACATGGTCCTATCATTGGAGAAAGAAGTTATGCACGGAAAATTTCCTTTAACGGAAAACGTATCGAACCGTTATAAGCTGAAGGATTTCTGAAGGATAAAAAATAGAGGATGGTGATAATTTCCCTTTGTCTAAACACCATTCATTAACCACGCATCATTTATCTCTTAATTATTCTAATTATTATTTAAAGAGAAAGGTTCAAATGCCTTAATTTTTTGTGCTCGTCTTGCCTTTATTTTTAAAATTTTTCTAATAACAAAAATTTTAAAATTAATATGTCGAAATAAAACAGTTAGATGTGATATATATTATTTTCTCTATATACAAATTTAAAAATTATTTTTTTTTTATTTTAATTCTTATATTAATAAGTTAAAAAATCAATAGATTATTTTATATCAGTGTATTTTTGCATCCATTGTATACTAATTAAAACAAAATAAAAATGTCATAATTTCTATATTTGTATAGAGAAAATTATATATATTACACCGATTTTGTTTTAACATTTAAATTTTAAGTTATTATATTCTAAAAATAAAAGCGCAAGATATGACATTTAAACCTCCTCTTACTCAAGTCCATAATACATTAAACAATTTTTGACCTTCTCTTCTCCAAAATAAACATATTTTTTTTTTTTTTTTTTGAGGTGAAGCCTGTAGGCACAGAATAACCATATAAACTATGTATTGCACTAGGCTATATCTAGTATATATATATACCTACTTCCTTTTTCCTTTTTTTTTTTGGGATGATATCTACCTACTTCTGAGTACGTCATGAATTTAGTTCAAAACAAGCCAACAAGGTAACTGATCTGTTAAGAACACCAAGTAAAATAGTAATATTTAGGGCCTATAAGTTCGCTATGTGTCCAAATCAAAGAAATATCTTCCAATTTCTTACTGATTTCCATGTCATCGGTAATTCTATATTTTCTATGGAATTATCCCGTTCGTTCAATCCGCCTTTTGGCGCATTTTAAAATTTTGAAGAAAGTTAATTTCTCTATCGCGAGTCAACGAATAGCATGAATGATCAATCACTTAAATCATCAAAAGAAAGAACTTTTAACCTTTTCTTGAGAGGGAGGTGATTCTCTGGACCAAGTTTTCCTGAAACTTCTTTCGTCTTCTCTCCACTTAATAATTATTTTATGTATACTTTTTCATTTTGGTCAAAGGAGAATTGCGTGTGAGAGTTGAGGTTTGTACTTGTAGGACAGCTTGAGGGACATATCAATTGGACCTCTCTTTTGTTATTTTATTCATTTTTGCAATATACTTGTTTTGTTTTGCTTTGATTTGCTTTGCTCCATACTCTGCTGGAATTGTTTGAGGAGAAAATTATATAAGGAGTTGGCTACGGTGCGACGCGTAGCATGGAGAGCCTCTGTGTTACGGCTTAATATTTAAGTTTTTAAAATTTTAACGGTTGATCTGAACCGTTCAACATGATCTTCATATGAATATGTACTTGCAAACCTATTTTACAATTTTTAAAATTTTTTTACTATTTTTTATATAGGTAGAAAAACACTTGATCTGAATGGTACATAATTTTCAGATCAAGTGATTTTCTAGCTATCTAAAAAAATAGTAAAAAAATTCTAAAAATTCTAAAATTTAGTTTGCAAGTACATATTTATATGGAGATCATATTGAACAGTTTGGATCGACTGTTAGAATTTTGAAAACTCAAATTTTGAGCCGTAGCACGGAGGCCCTCTATGCTATGCATAGCATATTAGCAATTTCCATTATATAAATCCAGAACTTTATATTTTTTTTCGTAAATAAGTTTAACATATAAGCATGTGATAATTGAGTGCTAAATTACTAGTTCTGTACTTCTGTATCAATAATGATTTACAACAAAGATATTAATCAGAGAGGGAGGAATGATAACATCAACAATAATAGCTTTAATAACAAATCAGTTACCTCAGGCAATATTAAAATCAAATCATACAAAAATAAGACATACAAATCATTGTCTATTTTGTAATATTTATGAAGAGAAAAATATAAAGGATTATTCAGAAAGAAAAATCAAAACATTGCACTCAATTAATTGTCTTCTTTTTTTTTAATTTTTTTTTCTTTTTTTGTATTTTTTATATCTTGTCTTTTATGTAAAAAGTGACATGATCTCTATTTTTTTTAATAAAAATTAATATATTTTAATATACGATATATTTACATGTTTTTGTCTTGAAAGGCCACAAAATAAGCATACCCACAATTATTTCTCTTCTAGAGAGGTGAACAAAATAGTCAATCCTTCTAGAGGGGTAATAAATTCACGTTCTTACCCACAAGGAAATAATTTATTATGTCAAAAGCTTGAAGATTTCTCAATTTTTCCGGTTAGATAACCTATCTTGAAAAATAATTTATGCAACTTGTTTTAATGTTGAAGTAGAAGTATATAGTTGAAATTTACTTGCACTTTTTAGTTAAGCTATGTTCTTATCCCCTCTCTGTGGAAGAAAACACTTAAAAAATTCGTGGAATAAGTACACTTACTTGTGCCTATTTTCTCTTGGATAAGTATCCTCTCAGGTATTGGATAGTGGGAGTCACAATTTTACGGTCCATATTAACTCCAGCCGGACTTAACTCAATCCGATGTGTCTTTGACTGTAGGGGTTCCCTTTAAGATTCGTGCAAAGTTAAAAAAAACGGTCTGGATCTATTAATATAAAAGAGTCTCTTGTCCGGTACCGGAGAGATCCGAATTCTTTTCCCTTACTCTCCCCTTGTGTTCCTCTCTTATTTTTCTCTTATGAAGCAGAAAAGCTGATCCAGTCAGGTCTGATCTGGTCGCTTCTCTCCTCTCTTCCTTTCTCTTCCTTTAATAATCGCGTTCTAGAGTTAGGCCTCAGAGTGCGTGGGTGGGTGAATGTGTAGAATTCCTAATTTCTTTCTTAAATATGGGCTCTAATACTACGAAGGGATAAAACTAGGAAAAATAAATGGGCTCAAGCCCATTTAACTAAAATTGATATATGGCACTAAACTGTAGCCTATTGTAGCAAAAACACTCTAAAACAGGGAAAGAAAATATTTACACTAACAAAAAAAGGCAAAAAGAACATGAAACATCTATTGCTTATTTATTAAATTGAAAAAAAAAGTAAAACCCCTTAAAACCTGTGTTAGGATTAGAATTGAGTTGCATATATGGGATATGCAACTTGAACAGATCAAATAAAGAGAACCCCCAAAAAACATTGCCGGACCTCAATCGTTTTCATTTTGTTTTTGTGTTACTGTTGATTTTTGTAATCAGATAAGAGAAATTAATTGATTTTTATTGATTATCAGAGTGTATTTCTATGTATTGATATTGATCTATATGATACATAAGTCCTATGCTCTATTTATACTTTACATGACTCAACTAACCGTTAGAATACCAAACGGTATTGTTCCAGTATTGTTGCTTTATTTCTATTTCTAAACATACACACAAAATTCCGTTTTTGCCCCTTGATTAAATCCTAGCCTTTGGATCCTTGATCAATGATGAAATATGAATCTGAGAACTTTGATCTTATTTCTCAACAGTTACGCAAACAGTTTATTTTTCACAATTGCATGAAAGAAACACTGGGGTTTAATTTATTAAGTTATAAAATTAGTGACATTATTTGTTTCTATAGTGTGATAGTGCAGTAATCGCTGGGAGTTGTTTAATAATTAGATTAACTTATTTTTTTGCTATTAATGTTTCTTTTTTATTTAACAATCTAATTAGTAATTACAAGACCTTTTTCTATATATGTAAGAGATGATCTTTCATTTGGACTCGTGCTATATATATATATGAGGAGGGATTCGATTACCACGTTTTTTTTACCACAAAAGTTACCACAACCATTTTCTATATTTTCAAAGTGCAAATCGTTGATCCAAACCGTTCAACATGATCTCCACAATAAAATGTGCTTCCAGATCAAATTTTACACTTTTTTTAATTTTTTTATTATTTATTAAGATGGGTACAAAATTTAATGATCTGAATTTGACTAGTTTTTGTAAAATACTTAATAAATAGTAAAAAAATTAAAAAAATATAAAATTAGATTTGCAAACATATTTTACTGTTGGAATCATGTTGAATAGTTTGGATCGACGATTTGGATTTTTAAAATGTAGAAAATGATTGTGGTAACAAAAAACGTGGTAATCGGATCCCTCCTATATATATATATATATATAGACACACACATACATACACAACAGCACTTCTGACAGAGAGGACCTTTTAATCAGCACTTGCTATTGGACGGACTAGCATTCATATGACCAGAGAAAAATTGATTATGATGCTTAGTTATCAGCTTTTCCTTCACAAAACAAGCTAAATTATTAAGAAATAGTAGCAACTAGCAAACCAATAAATTAGTAATATAATTGTGGCAATATTTAATTGGGAAAAAATTTATCTGGTTAACTCCTCCCGTGGCGGATAATATTGGCAAAGCGGACTGTCGAAGAGAGTGCTACCGAGGACAACCAAGAAGATCCTCAAGATTAATTTTAAGAGGAGAAGAGATGAATATAGTAAACAACACATATGAGCTAGCCCACAATTGTGGTTAATCACTTTTTAATTGAAATTTCCTCACAAAATAACTTCATGACATAACCAAACTAGCCCTAATACGCATGTACAGGATGTCTCCAGTTCCAACCAGCATGGAGATCGTATTTGAACAGAGAGAATGTAACTGAAGTAGTTGTAAACAGAGTTTGTTATGTATAGACTGTTATTCTGTTACATCTACGATTAGGCATTAGCAATAGGTTAATCCGTTCCTTTATATACCCATTGTACATGTAATCAAAAGAATCAATCAAGATTCAAGAATGAATGAATATTCAGAAGCTTTATCTCTCTCTAGCGTTTTAAGCCCACAAATCCATTTCAAAAAAATTGTGCTTTATATTTCAAATGCTAGAACTGGGCTAAAGCACTAAATAATATTTTCGGCCCAAGACGTTATATTTTACATTAATTTATTTCCAAATTTCGGGCGAAAAAGTTTCGTTTCCTTTTCCATTGAATTGAATCATAGGCACATGTCAAATATCCAATGAACAAATTTTGTATAACGGCCCTAGCCAAACTTAATAAATTATTAAATTAAATTCTTATTCCAATCAACCCCTCTAACAAGTTGAATCTGGAAACTTGCATAACAAACCTTGCAATTTACCAAATCCAAAGATTCTCATTCTTCAAATCGTACCAGTACGTGATCGGGCTGGTACTGAACTGGTAGTGCCCAAAAGTTTCAAATCGTGCTCAATTCAAAATGTATATCAATTGTTCTTCCAAAATAAGCAAATTACAACCAATAAATGCATATACTCTTAAAGCCTGGAATTTCCCTTGGCATTTTGCAGGAGAAATTATTTTTCGTTGGAACAATGCCATTTAACAGAACTGTATTGATTGTCAAGTAGCAGCAAACTGGCAACTTAATCCTGAGATAAGACCATTTGCTACTGTCGGTAGATGTCGACTTAAAGTTCTGTTTCACTAAAGATGACTTTGACAATTTTCGAAGCCTAATCTGTGACAATCTTGAATATAGATTAAGACTTAAAAACGCATATGTTGTATAGTTGCATAACTAGAAATAACTTTTTACTGGCTGAAATTGACAACTGGAATGACATAATTATAAAATGAGGCAAGATACATTTTAGGGACATTGGGTCAGAGAACAAAGTATGGCACATAAATTATTCAAATTACTTAAACACTTATGCGCATAGTCATCACCAAATCTTTCTACATATCCATCAGACCCTAAATACTAGGAGACATCAATAAAAGTAGGGGAAAATTACAAGAAAAGAAAAGGAAGAAAGAAAAAAAGCCCCTATTCATGGCAAGACTCGATAAAAGGAAGAGCACTTGAAATGATGTTGCATGGAAGTGTTACTGCCATGCAACGACAACTATTGTACAAGTTCAGGAATAAGCCTGAGCAAAAATGAGATCTCCTTTTGAGAAAAATTAGGCCTATTTATGACCTCTTTGGCCTTACCATTCTCTTCTCCATTTTCCTCTTCAGTTTTATGGGTAATAAATTCAGCTAAAGATTCTGTTATCTCCTGCACCAAATCGACTATAACACCGTTGATTCCCAGTACGTGCTGCATGTACACTGCTTCTGGCACATTACTGAGAAAAAAAATCAACAAAATTACATCAATAATAATATTGTGATGTTAAGAAGTTGCCCAAAATACCCTTCCCCGCCCACTTAAAATTCGATGCAGAGAAATTTGAGACTAATTATAGAGTTTGATAGGGTAAATATCATGAAAAGTGGGTTTGGTTTTACTTACTTGAGAACACCATAGGTTAGAAGTGCGAGGTTCGCCTCCTTGATTTTGTGTATAGCAGAAGGACACCTAAATATGGCCTTAACTTCTGATACAATTCCTTGCAGACCATTTTCTATGCAAAGCTTCAATGCCTCCTCCAAAGAATTTCTCCTCGCATCAGAATAAATCTCGGTCCCACCATTTGTTAGGAAATATACCTGTTCAAAAGCCAAAATTACTTTTGCTTCTAATAGAAGATCTTTGGTAATCATTGTCCACCATTTATTAGAAACAATTCTATTTCATGAGATTGCAAAACTAGCAATAGAGCTCCAAAATTTTTTTAAGCTATCTTTGATTTATAGTTTTGACTTACAGGATATGAGCTCTGTAATTTTGCCATGAGTCGTGGTGCATCAGGTTGGAAACTGGAAAAGATGATAGGCCTTTCTTTCGCATATTTTAAGACCACCTATTAAAAAAAATATAATTAAGAGAAAAAAGTTAAGACCTCTAGAAGATTACTCAGCAATTTATCTGCTGTTTTCATTATTTTCCTCTTTAGAAATGGTACAGGACATACTCGCAAGACGGCTTGAAGAACATGAGTCAACTCTTCATCCCGGTACTCAATATAGTCATCAAATTTGAGTTCAATGTTGAAACCGATGCGTGAATCAACCAATTCAAAGGCTTCTTGTAACGTGCAAAGCGGGTAGTCAGATTCAACATTCCAATTAAGAAATCTTCCATCTTTCGTTTTTCTTATTAGTGGTTTCCCCGCCTAAAATTAACAAAGATTGAAAAAGAAACATTTTGAGAAACAAAAAGAACCAGGTAGTTTAAATATAGGAGGTTTTTTCAAAAAAGACACATTGTGTTTCTCTACTGTTATCTCATTCCAATCTATAATAAACTCATGAAATCTCTAAATCACATACTACCCTCAAATAAATGAATTTGACATGACAGGACTTAAAACAGCTTTCCTTCAACTGCACACACAAATAATGTGTTTCATGGTAAAAGACATAAGGGTGTAATGTTGAAGTTAATTTTCCTAGGGTTGTGTAACAACTGATTAATATATTCTGACTTCAACAAAAATAAGAAGTATATTTTTTTTTTAAAAAAAAGGAGAAGATTGGTACCTTAGAGCGATCCTTTTGAGGCCCGTAGGAAAGGAACTCCTCAAGGGTTAGATCAGTTGTGCGTTTTTCTATAATCTTTCCCTGTTTGATTAAGACGCAGTTTTTTCAAATTAGTGCAAGGGCAAGAGATGAATATGCATGGCTACACAAAATAGTTATCAAAATAAAAAATAAAATTACAGATGTGTTCACTATAATTAGATTGTTTGTGTATCAATTTTGCTACGATGTAAAGTTAAGTCATTCACTGTTCTATTTGATAAGGTTTGCATATCAGCATCTAATCGGTGAACAAATAAATTTCTAAATTAAATCAAATTTAAAATAGTTATTTAAACTTTACAGAATATACCTACAATTTTGATTTTTTTTTCTTTTTGCAATCATTTTGTTAATTATCGTGGTTGAGAAACAAATATTGTCAATATATTTCTTCCCATAACTAAACATGAGAAAGCATGAAAATTGTCTTACATCTTCCTCGGTACGAATTAAATCGTCATGAAAAATAATTGGGCAGTCGTCCTTAGTCACCTACAAAAAGAAAAGAAAAGGATATCTTTAATTTTAATTGTTGCACTAGTTTTAATAATAGACACTCAATAAAAAAAATTCAAAAAAATAAGCGTGCTCAAGTATATTCTAAAATTTTAACACTTCGAACATTTTTATTTTCTGAAATAAGGACCCGTTAACAGAACAACACAATCAGGCAAACCCACTATCCATCCTACTTTGAAAAAAAGAAGAAGACATTATTCGGATGGTTGTTGGATTTGGTTAGGAGCTATGACGAAATTGAGCTGTAAATCAACCGGACATATTCTAAAAATTAAATGCTGGTTCATCTTCGCTGGATAAATGCTTCCGAGAAGAGGCCCACTAACTTGGACTCAGTACATTATCCTTAAATTTTTTAAAAATTCCCTTTGTTCTAGTTTCCTCATGGTGTGCTGCGTGGCAGACCATATGCTGTCGCCTTGGGCTTATCCATTCCCAACCGATCCCTAACCTATACGGTATGGTTTTCTATTTGCAACAACCATGTAGCTGGGTCCCAGAGAATTCAGATCCAGTGAAATAACTCAATATTTGGGTTTTAGATTGGGACAAATCCGCAACAATCCATTCCGAAGTGGAGCGCACATCCCGAGCGACAGATTCGAAATCTGAGACGATCTCGAGCGACGGATTCGAATTGGACGGTCCGATCCAAAACTAAAAAAATTGGGTTACTTTAGGGAATCCAGACCCGATATGAACCAAGCAGAACATAAGAATCGAGGTAACGCACGAAAAGCTACATGTACTTCAGCAGCAGGTGATCACCGAACTTTTACAGAAGGTGCCGCGGCGCCTTGTTGGAAATTTTCGACACTGACGATCGCTGCACGCACTCTAACCGAAAAACACTTAGTCACTGTACCCCTTGTGATTCTCAATAATTACGAAATCGCATCAGCCAAACGTTGTTTTTGGAAACAAGGTAACCGACTTGAAAAGTGGTAATCCAGAAAATATAGGGTCTATTTTGGAAAACAAAATTTTCAACGGTAGTTTTCTTACCTGCACATCGAATTCGACGAGGTCGATAGGGAACCGACCAGCGGCGTTGAAAGAGAGGATCGAATTTTCTTTTATCTCCTTCATCCGACGGTCAGGAGAGGCCAGAGCGTTCATCCCCTTCCCTCTGTGCCCCACCACCAAAAATTTCGTTGGCTTTTGCCCAGCCTTCACCACACCTATCCAATCGACAGGTACCCAATCCAACGATCACAATCGAGATACAAGATTTGGTAATGATGTACACCACAGATAGAGAGCGAGAGAGATAAAGAGGGGAGGCAAATTACCTGGGGGAAGGCGAGGCGAGGAGAGGGAGATAGCAGGAACCTCAGGTACATGGTCAAGGGACGGTACGCCTGAGACATGTGCTGCTTTCAAAGCCATTGATGAAATAATAGAAGAAGGTGGTGGGAAGAGCTTGGAGGTGTTAAAATGGCGAAATGCCTGGTAATTTGCTCTGTTTCGGTTGATAGGAGGGAGGAGGCATTTATTTAAAAATGGGGGGCGATGAAGGAGAATCTTGATTTGCTGCGGCAATAGTCGTAGTATTTGTGGCGTTTCATGTATGATTTCTTCTAAAAAAGAGCCATAGTTTCAAGTGGGGCCCAGTTCATAGGGACACATTTGACCCAAAAAACACGCAGAAAGAACCAGAGATTCGGCGTCGAAGGAATCTGGGCAAGAGGGAACGCGGGTCGGTGTGAAGAGGAGAGAAATGCTCGGGAATAAATTATGAATGCGAATAAAGGAATATCCGGATAGGATATTACGCGTGTTTTCCATTTTAGATGAAATGGATAAGTCCAGTGATCATAATGCTAGGTGCCACACTGCCACCTTACATAACAAAAAATAAGCTTTTATTGGTCGGTCGTACTTTCTCTAGAACATTTTACACAGTTACTTTGATAGATTATATTATATCGATAAACTACATTCGTGTAATGACCAATGTGGTCGTGGTCTCTCCATTTATGTGACAAATGGAGGTGATCTTATCGGGATTAAGAAAGGAGGTTTATGCCATGGGATATTCGGTACGGGCCAGCCACTTTAAGTCTTCGCTTAGAATCAGCTTTTTTAAACGAGAAATGACGAGAAAAGTATGAATCGTTGAAGTAACGTCCGTTAATAGCAACGTTAAGGCGGCAACTTGCAACATATTTTTTGGTAAAGATATTGACAAAGCTCATTTGACTTCACACAGCGAACAATTAAAAAACAATAAGAAAAATTTGCAATTAGTGTGCTGCATGAAGTTAAATTAGCTGTGTTAATATATTTCGGGTGCTGCGGAACAAAACATACTTCTAATTAGAATTTGGCCACTTGTATCTTATCTTTGTTGAGGAAGTGCTTAGTGACTCAGATATGGGTAATATGAATCCCCAAATTGTAGCTTAAAACAATTACAAAGGCACGTTTTCTAGAAGACTAAAGTCACGGGATAAATAGATAAACGGATTGGATTGATTTGTTGGCGTCGTCGACAATACGCCTTGAAATAAGGTTCTACGTATAGGCTGGATCTAAAATGATTAAGCTTCAATAAAGTTAATAATACAATAGCCATATATTGAAGTGTTACAACTCACAATAAATCAGAATATAAATGTTTGACTAATCTGTATTTATTTATTGAATATAAATGTTCACAAGTATATTTGGACTATCCTTCATACCTTTGTCCCGGGTTCACAAAATATTTTTAAGCAGTTGGTGCGTTTATAACATTGTATGTGAATATAAGCATTAAATCTTAAGAAAAAACATCTTAATATTTAATAGGTAGGATGGTATGAATTAGGAGTGTCAATGTTACTTTTTAGCCGTTTATCCAACCCGTATCGTATTTGATAAGACGGGCATGGGTACGATTTTTGTTTCGTTAGCTTATTGGGTATGAGTATGTGCATGAAATTTTTTCATTAACCAAATGAGTAAGGGTATGGGTAATGACTATTTTGTACCCATTATTCTATATGTAATTATAAAATCTAACTATATATTCAATTCAATTCCAATCCACCTAAATATGTATTCGTGTTTTGATTTTTCTTTCTTTATAAAAAATAATTTAGTTAGGATTGATTGCAGATTTATTTTTTATTTTTATTAGAAATAATAATGAGTTTTTATATTTAATTTGTAAAATATAATAAACTAATATTATATTAGTTATCCGTTATTCATCTGCTACCGTTTCGTTACTCGATAATATTAACGGGTAAGGGTAGGGTAGGTTAAAGTCAATTTTTAATGGATATGGGTAAAGTCAATTTTAAGTATAGGTATGAAAATGTCTCCACCCGACCCGTACCGTATCCATTGACACTCCTAGTATGAATGTAGGTGTTTAAATATTAATATATTATTTACTATTTATAACGACATGTATTTAAAAAGAGTAGGGTTAAAAAAACTCATTGTTTCCGTGCCTTGATCACACCTTTACATCTTTATTTTCATTTTTAAATTTCAATGGTTGATTCTAAACGCTCAACATGATCTCCATATTAAAATGTGCTTGGCGACCAAATTTTATATTTATTTTTTAGAATTTTTATACTTCTTTTTAGATAGATCCAAAATTATTATTGTTGGATGATTCAAAATCTCCTGAAAAACAATAATTTTGTACCTATCATTTCCAAAAAATATAAATTTAAATCTCTAAGCATATTTTAATACAGAAATCATGTTTAACAGTTTGAATCGACTGTTTAAATTTTCAAAATAAAAACAAAAATATGAGACATGATTGAAGTACGAAAATCAACTAGGCACTTTAACCCTGCTCATTTGTAAAATGAGTATAAAATCGTCAATATTTAAATTTATTGTTCTATTATTGAAAAAGCCGAGAAAGAGAAGAGAAAAAAAAACATTATCTAATTCGCACTAAAAAAGTGGGGCCGTCTGAGTCAGCTCGCGGTCAGAGTCAGACGAGCTTAAATTGTTTAAACATCGCATCCAATAAAGCAGTGGTCTGTATGAACGAACACTTGTGGGGAAAACAATACAAACAAACAAAAATGCTGTCCATATAATGTTTTCTTGTTTAAATGGATCAAGTATGTCAACGTTACCTGTACCTGGGGCATGGTGGAACACAGAATTTCTATTAGAAAGGGACATGAATTGAGTTTAAATAGTTTATTGAATACAAATTTATTAATTAATCGGATACTAGATAAAAATAATAAAAGTAGTATACTCTTACATAATAAAAAACAACAAACTAATATTATTTTACATATTAAAAAACTACAAAGTTGGTCCGAACTCGTAAATTTCACAGTGTTTTTGAACTGGCTTGATGGATTATCAAGTTCCAAAGAGAGACAAAACAATTTCCAGAGAGGAACAAAATTGTATTGAACCTGTATTTTTCTCCTGAATTTCAAAATCCAGAGGAGTCGGTTGCCCCCCTGACTCAAGTTGGGTCCGCCCCTGCCTCTGGGCTGTCTTCCTGTTATTTTCAAGGTTCAAAACAAGTCTTTTATTGTCACTTTGGATAGACAGAGAATTGATAATTGAGTCAAGATTTGCTGATAATATAAATTAATTTTATACTGTTTGTAATCGTCGTAATTAAGTATAAACTTCACGATGTAAAAATGTTCATAAAAAGTAAAGAATGAGGCTACGGTACTATGCATAGCACGGATTGAATCCGTGCTACGGCTCAATATTTGAGTTTTCAAAATCCTAACGGTCGATCCAAACCGTTCAACATGATTATAAAATGAATATGTACTTGCAAACCAAATTTTATATTTTTTCGATTTTTTTTACTATTTTTTAGATAGGTAGAAAATCACTGTTTTTGGATGGTCCAGAATTTTCAGATAAAGTGATTTTCTACCTATCTAAAAAAATAGTAAAAGAATTCGAAAAAATGTAAAATTTGGTTTGCAAGTACATATTCATTTTATAATCATGTTGAACGGTTCGGATCGACCGTTAGAATTTTGAAAACTCAAATATTGAACTGTAGCACGGACCCAACTGTACTATGCATAGTACCGTAGCCTCACTCAAAAGTAAAAATATTTGTATATTTCATGCGTGCAAATATTTGGAATTCGAAACAGTTTGTGTTTCAATATCATTGATAGTATTTAAGTTCTATAATATTTAATGAATAAGCGATTTACAAAAATTAAATACATACTCGTATGAGTCAAGCTATGATAATATGTAGAGTACGGGATACATAATAATATATTTTTATTTTTAAAGTTTCAAACAATCAATTCAACCTATTAAATATGATTTTCATACGAAAATGTACAAATCAAATTTCATATTTTATAGAATTTTTTATTATATTATAAGATTGGTAGAATATCATTCCTTTTAAATGATGTAAAATTTTTAGATCAAGTAATTTTCTACTGATTTAAAAAATAGTAAAAAAAATGTGAAGTTTGATCACGAAATACATTTTCATATAAAAATTGTATTTAACATTTGAAATCCATGGCACTGGCCAATCCGTAATACACATATTACCATATATACTTACAAGAGGAGGGTTCCAATGCCTCCATTTTTTCATGCCTCCACCATGCCTCCATTTTTAAAACTTTAATAACTCAAAATTTAAAACTTAAAAATCAAAATAAAACCGTTGGATATGATCTACATCATTTTATCTATGTGCTCATAAAAAATTATCACATTTTGATTTTGTTTTTATGTGAATCAATAAGTTGAAAAATCAACGTCTAGAAATTATCCACATTAGTACGCTTTTTACAAGCTCTTGATGACAACCAAAACAAAATTGAAATGTCATAATTTTTTACACGTGCATAGATAAAATGATTTAGATCATATCCAACGGTTTTATTTTGATTTTTAAGTTTTAAATTTTGAGTTATTAAAGTTTTAAAAATGGAGGCATGATGGAGACATGAAAAATTGAGGCATTTGAACCCTCCTCTACTTACAATTACTCACTTAGAGTACAGCTGGTGTGTGACGTTCTTAGTAAGAGGATTTTGTGAGCGCAACTCCATAAATCTATCAATTGGCTTCAACGACTAATCCAAACTATTGAAACCGATTTACTTCATGACTGATGTGCATACATGCAAACTGTTGAAATCTTCGAATTCATTTAATACGTATACAAAGTCAAACAGTAAAAAAAAATGAAGTTTTATAAGTTATTTTAATGCATTCATTTTTCATTATTTTTTTTGCCACCTGACTTTGTTCTAAATGAATTCGAAAATTTCAAAACTTTTCATATACACAAATCACTCGTGAAATATATCGGTTTCAACAATTTGAATTCGTCATTTAAAACCAATCTCATAAATTTTTAAAATTATGTCCACAAATTCTCTTAACGAGAACATCACACGCCAACTTTGCTCCTCTACTTATATCAATGAATGAGCAATCTATAAATTTAACAACATATTATTTCAACCTGTAACTAGGGGCAGAGCCAGACTTTCAGACTATGGGAGTCAAACGTGAATGGAGGTCAAGTATATAAAATTTTTCTACTACAAATGAAGATTAATTTCACACTATCCATAATATTTTACTTTAAACTATATTAAAATAAGATATAAATAAAAAAAATTCAAAATAAATAGAGTCAATTGCCCCCCTTCACTATACACAGATTCGCCCCTGCCTGTAACCAGTTGACGAAATATGTTTCAATTGTTAATGGTTAAGAGTTAAGACAAACAATCATATATGCATCTCTTCTAGTGGTTTGACACTGCCCGCCGCGGGCTGCCCGAACCCGGTCCGCCCGTGCCCGGTGCCCGGGGTACCCGTACCCGTGCCCGGGTATAGACGGGTAAACGGGTACGCGGGTACGGGCTTGAAATGGGCAGGGTGGCCTATTTTGGTGCCAAACCCGGGTGTACCCGTACCCGGCAGACCCGTGCCCGCTGCCCGCACCCGCCACGGGTGTACCCGCACCCGCGTACCCGTGTCCTTTGAGATTCGTGCCAATTTAAAAAGAACGGTGCAGATCAAGTAATTGTAAAAGATTCCCTTTTCAGGTACTGGGACTGGGAGGATACGAATTCGTGGTAGCGCAGGGTGCCTATTGGGTGTAGCGCAGGGGCCTAGTGGACGTGTACGGTGCCTATTGGGTGTAGGCGTGTAGCGCAGGGGCCTAGTATTATTTGTCCTATCCTCTGCATTAACGTGTTGAAAGATTCCCTTCACTTTACGAGGCAACAAGCATCCTCTCCAATATGTGTAAAAGATTCCCTTCACTTTACGGTTTGGGATTAACTCTCACCGCTTTGAGATTCGGCCTAACGCAGGGAGCAGTATTATTTGGCTTTGAGATTCGTTCCAAGTTAAAAATAACGGTCCAGATTAACAGCAAAAAAAAAAATACCTGTGCCCGTCCTGCCCGTGCCCGCTGTACCCGTGCCCGTTGTACCCGTCTACCCGCAACGGGCACGGGTTTGAGACGGGCAGGGCGGAGTTTTAAAAAAAAACCCGCCTACCCGCCTACCCGCCTACCCGCTGCCCGCCTCGGGCACTGCCCTGCCCTGCCCGAGGTACCCTTAGCAAATGTCTAATCTCTTCTCATTTTTTTTTTTTTTAAAAAGGGAGAGGAGAATCGCGCTACACATGGTGCCTTGCGGTTCGCTGAGGGACCGACAGAGTACATGTGACACGACTAAATAGTGCACAGATCCGCGACTTGCGTGATTTGGACAGACCCCCTTTTTGACCCGCAGCCAGGAAATAAATCTGCTGTTATTCCAAAGAGATAACAGGACCTATTATTCCGATCTCAGCCATTGATCTTTGTTGAGATTGGGTAGGAAAAGCCTTTTTCTTTGAAATTCGTGTATGAAAAACTTTGAACGGTCGTGATAGAAATAACAGGGTCCTGTGATCCCTTTGGAATAACAGCAGATATATATCCCCGCAGCCATAGCCACATGGGCCATGGCTTGCGTTGGTTCTGTTGTGTTTTTGAGAAGTTAATCTGCTGTTATTCCAAATATGTTATTCTGATTTTAACGGTTTAAATTTTTTCATGTGTAAATTTTCATGAAATTTTTTTCATTGTGATTTTCCGTCTTCAAAAGATTGAGAATAAGGTTGGAAAAAATAATTATTGGGCTTGTTGCTCACTCGAGATTGGTTTGAAAAAATTTCATAATTAACTTGCTCGAGTCTGGTTATCATTAGCGAGTTAAGCTTGACTCAGTTCGGCTTGCGCTGGCTCGACTTATTTTTCATTTCGTTGCAAGAAAATGTAGCTAATTTTTAACTCTTTCACTATCACTTTTTGCGTCCACGATGAGAGAGTGAAATTCTTATTACAAAAAAAAAATAAAAAATCTTTCTCGTCACATGGTTTATGCATGGTTCACTGCACCAAATTGATGAAAATATTTAATTTATGCACACGGCTCATGGTACGGACAAGATATTAACAAGCTAGTTTAGCTCGGCCCGTGATTGGCTTGGAAAAAATAATACGTACTCGGCGCGTTCTGACATTAACCAAAACTTAGCTCGATTCAGCCCGACTCGTTGACAACCATTTGAGAATTATGAAAGTCCATCAGATCACCATTTTCACTTGATTTGGAGTGACAATTCGGCAACCTGACGCTCAGATGCTCGATCGAGACCTACTTACATATTCCATTTTCTTATAATATACGATTATGCTCCATTATACAATGTCCAGACGACAAGTCGAACCTTTCTAGGATAGTTTGCTTGTAAAATATGCCGTTGAAGTTGTTAAAGGAAAGTTAACTATTGGTAGTTTGTCAGTTTGAGCATCTGACTGTCGTCATTAATTGTCAGTTGTACTTAACAAAAACAAACAAATTAATTACTACAACGCAGATCTCATCAATAGTGGACGCACCATCACTTTTTAAAGTGCACACATCATACATGCATGCAGGAGAACCGTCCAAAATGGAAGTGCCGTTGCTTAGTAACCTTTTTCTGTTTTCCTCGATCCGTTCATGTTCTTTTTTATTGTTGAAAATAATGGAAAATCAAGAAATTAATCTCAATTATGCATCATGGATAGTGCCTAAGGTTTTGTCGAGAATAAAGTATATGTTTTTTTTAAATAGAAATAAAAGGAGGTGGTACGTACATTGGTATTAGAAAATATGAAAAATAGCAATAGCAACAACGGTAAAATAACTACAAGAATGTGACAGTATCCGCGAGAGTATACCGACAGAAAGGTGTTTTTTCTATTAGCAACGGGAGTATCCGCAAGAGTATACCGACAGTATCCCTCGCAGATACCGTTCCATTCTTGTATTGAGCCTTGTAAAAATATAACTAGCGCTAGAAACATGAGAGGGGAGAAAGATCATTTACACTTTGTTGAATGGAGCTTGCACATTTGTAAGTAGAAATCTAGTTACATGAAAAAATAAGAAATAAGATGTTGTGGCTCTATCTAGTGCAGAAGCAGAGTATTGAATCATGACATCAACAACAAGCGAACAAATATGAATAAAACAAGTGCTAACTGACCTACATATCACAAAGCATGAACCTAAGAAGATGTTTTGCGATAATCAAGTCAGTAGACATATTGCTTCCAATCTGATATTTCACAAACAAACAAAGCATATATAAGTCAATTGTCACTTTGTTAGAGAAAATGTTCAACCAAAAAAAATATAAACACCATTTGTAAGAAGTAAAGATCAACAAGCGAATGTCTTCACCAAATGATTACATCCAAAACCATTTGAAGACATTACGAGCAAGATAGAATTAACCGACATCTATACTCCTAGCTAGTTTGAGAGGGTGTTGAAAATAAAAGAGAATCAAGAAATTAATCTCAATCACTCATCGTCGATTAAGTGGCTTACATTTAGTCAAGAATAAAACATATGTTCTTTTTAGAAATAAAATTAAAGTAGGCGGTATCTTAGTACTAGAGAATATCGAAAATAACGATATAGTATCAATTCTTCAACATCTATGCAACACGTATAAATTTTCCAACATCTATGCAACACGTATAAATTTTCATGAGGTGAGGATGAACTAATGGACATCGTATTAAATTCAGTTTGATGTCTGGTCAGAACAATTCTATCCACATCAAAATTTATGTGCATTCGATCTACACCAATTTTAAAGTTGTCTATATGTATCTTGATATGAATTAGACGACTCTGATCCCATATTGAATCGAATTTGGTCCAACAATGATCCAATTCCAATTTAATATTGTTGCAATCGGAATCTTAATATTCTATATAAGTACACGATTTTGATAGAAGTGTTGGTTTCATATTGTCGTATTTGGAGGATGAAGAATAAACATTGATGAGGAAAATAAAAATCAGCTCTTACGAACTATCAGAAGGTAGTAGAATTTATTAGCGTTTCATAAAAAAATGTTAGCTTCTTAGTAAAATCAAGTTACAATTCAAAACATAAAATTATGAATTGCTTTAAGAGTTCCACTTCAACTGGGCCCCGCTCCGTCAGAATCGATTTTTGCAGTCTTGTACGCTGAGGCTTTATTGCCTTAGCGAAGGTAAAAAAGAACAACATAGGACTCTTAAACGGGTGAGTCGGATTTTTGCAGTCTTGTATCCGGAAAAGATAATCTATTGGGCCTATGCTTCGGCGCTAAGACATGTTGGGCCGGTAGCCCGTAATCTGAGGTCAGAATTAAATAAAGGGAGCTGGTCTTGCTTTATTTGGGCTTTTATAACAAGGAATCAAATCACCTGCTTCCTGCAATTAACATCCTCTCCGGTACCGTAAACTGTAAAAAGGAATCTTTTAGAATTAGTGGATCTGAACCGTTCTGTTTAACTTTGCACGAATCTCAAAGCCCAATAATACTGCCCATGCACTAGCCTGAATCGCAAAGCGGATGAGAGTAAATCTCAAACCGTAAAGTGAAGGGAATCTTTTACACATATTGGAGAGGATACTTGTTCTGCTTCCAGTGGGCAGGAAATTCTTGCGCTCAGAGTCAATTCATTCATCAATTTCATGCTTGGTTCCATCTGGACGGTCATATTTAAATATTGATTGTTTTTTTTTTTCAAAAACTCAAATACTTTCCATTCTGTAATTATAACCGGTCAGATCGGAACAAACATAAAATGAATGGATCGATTGACCCTGTGTGCAGGAATTTCCTGCCCACAGGGGGCAGGAGATTTGGTTCCTTGTAACAATCGTCCCTCCGCGCACTTTGAAACCAAATCTTCCATATCTTCGCAAGAATAAGATGATATTTTTTCCTAATAGTGGATCCACCAGACCATAAATTTTTTTTTCCAAGTTTATCAATTTTTTGTATTATAGTACAAGCATCTTGTAGATAGAAAGCCAATATAATGGGATAGCAGAAACTACTGAGTTAATGAGTGTAAGTCAACCTCCTAATGATAACAAAGAACCTTTCCAAGTTTGCAAACGATTATCTATTTTATCCACTGAAGGTAACCGACCTGAAATAGACAGTTTCTTCCAATGTAGGGTATCAAGATCTGGTAGTTTTAAAGCAATAAGCTCACTTTTGTCAAAATTAATTTTAAGTCCAGATAAGGACTCAACACCTAATTAGAGCAAAAATTTCAGGTTTGCAACTATAAATGGGTATGCTTCAAGGAATACTAAGGTATTATCTGCAAAATGCAAATTTAATACCTTACTAACGTTATGAAAAATACCTAAACCTGCTAATAACCCTGCATGTTGAACTCTAGAAAACATTTTATTTAGTACATCAGCAACTTAGTCGAAAAAAAGGATGAAAGAGGATCACCCTGCCTCGAACCTTGTTTACATTGAAAATTTGAGCCTTGTTCTCCATTAAGAGAGGTTATATCTTACTGTACCATGATTAAATCTTTCTAACATCATAGCCCGGTCAAGAAGTTATATTCACAAATTCCTCAAAAAGTCCAATCTGTCCTAAATTTTCAAATTAATCAGATCCATGACTAAAAAGTTTTAGTTTCACCAAACTTATATCCATATCAGTAAGTTAATCAGAAATTTCAACAAAAAAACTCAGTGGAAAACATTTTTAAATGTATATCGACTAATTCATAGAAACACAACATGTACCGAGATGGCGAGATGGTACCATAAAAAAAAACTGTTCTTAAATCAAACCTATGCTTTTAGAAATTGATTTTTGCTATTTAATGAAATAGTGACTAACCCAGATTGTTTCGAATAACAATTTGCACATAAGACTAGCGATACAATTTTATAGCGCTATTCGGTTGTATCCAAAATTCCAAATGCATCTTATATCAACAGTTTTACACAATACGATCTTGCGTTGCAAGTTTGCAATGATTCAATTTAATAATCGTTTATATATGCATGTATTATAATTTTTGGGATAATTCCTGTGTACCCATATGAACTTCTAAAATAGCCAATATCCCCATGAAGGTACCATTATATCCAATATCCCCATAAAAGTCTGATTTTCTTTTTTATATCCCCATTCATTTATTTAACCTTTTATTTAATTATTTTAAAAATTATATTGACAATTTTACCCCTCTGGTTGCAATGGAGATGTCATGTCCTTTTTCTACTGGATTAATTTCTAACAAAATTGAAGGAGGGGAAAAGAGAGACGCTTTGTCTTCTTCGCGCCTAATGTTTTCCCGTCTGATCGTCTCTTCCTCTTCCTCCTTGCAATGGTAGAAAATGTCTTTCCCGCACTCGCACTCAAGCTGATTTTGACGATAACTTGTGCTTTAATTGCTCCACTCTCTCGCCTTCTCCACTCGTACCTTTCTCCTTCTCCTATCTAGTTTTGTCTATCGCAAAATAAATAAATTTGGGTTAGTCCAACAATTTCATCGACTAGAGGGTGAAGTCAAGACAATAAGGTATATCTAAGTCTAATTTCTTTGGTACACACGCATTATTGAGTAACTAGGAATGTTTTAAAATTGTTTTTGTGTATTGCATCAATCCGTGAAGAGAATTGAGCTAATCCAGCTTTGAATTGAGCTAATTAAATTTTCATTATATATAGAAAAGATATGAGGTAAACAAAATCTGAAGTAGACTAATAATCATGCCTAAACTATAGTTAACTATTGCAAGCCTAGCCTACGGGTTTGTACTAAAAAAAATATCCAGTATTGAGTTAGGCGCACAAAATACTGGTAAGAAAGTTACATTAATAAGAAAAATCTAGCATTTTTTACATTGACGCACAAAATACCTTGTAATCACCTTGTTGGTTGTGAGTTACTTCTTGTTGTTGGTAGGAGTCGATCCTCATTTATTCTACATATTTGACAATACCTTAAAATCCCCCACAACATCTTCCAGAAATTAGCATACCTAATAGCTGGTACAAAATAAGTATATCAGATAATTCTAATGATTCTCAAATGCATACTTCTCGGCTGATTTCATGACAAATATATTTCTAAACTCAGCTTTCTTTTCTCCTCGCCATTATTTACTATAGAAACTGAACATCCCTTCTCTTCCTTTATAATCCATGGAGATCAAATCGAGAATCCTCCTATGATCAACAACATATCGACTCATGAGAAGTTACAAACAAAGAGAAAAGAGAAGCTACATGTTGACGAGAGTTCAAAGTAAGTAGTCATTTTTTTTTGTTTTTTTTATTTCTTTTAGTATTATAAATTAGGTTAAATATTAAAAACAATTCAAGTAACATTAACATGTTGAAGTTTTTAATATCACTTTTGTTGTACCTTTTGTGAATTTTCTTTCAGCATAAATGGATCTCACTATAAGATAATAGTGAAATATGACGGATATTTAAAAAAAATAATCAATGGAGAAAAAGAGAAATATTATTCAGGAAAGCAGAGGACAATTTATTTGGAGGAGACAAGCTACAGTGTAGAAGAATTGTTAAAAGAAGTAAGTTTTATCTAGAAGATGACATTTGAAGCTCCCGTTGCTTTTTATAGACAAGCGTGCTAGTTTTCAGTCATTTATTCAAATTGAGGATGACAATAGTTACAAATTGATGTTTTCAATGTATGAGGAGGAGAAAAAAGTGATAATATATGTGACTTCAGAGAAGATTACAACTTTACAAGATATCGCAAGGATTGATGAAAGTGTTGGGGCTGATATAGATACTTGGGAAAATGAATACTAGTTGGTGGCTATTGAAGATGGGTCTGATTACTGTCACAGTGAGGATAGTTATCGTAGTCTAGATAGCGAGGATGAGGATGAAGTTGATATCGAGTATGAGGGAGAGTCTATTCATATGACAAGGATGTTCCTAAGATGGATGTGGTGCACAATATGCACATGTCATAGCATTTAGAAGGGCTTTGAGTCACTATGTCATCACTCATGATTTCGAGTTTAACGGGTAAGAGTGAGCCAACACGTGTAACAACAACATGTGCAAGCCGGGAGTGTAATTGGAGGATCCATGCAGCAGTGGCTGAAGAGGGGATAACTTTTGTGTGAGAACCTTACAGAGAAATATAAATGTTGCGGAATCAATAGGAGCGGCAACAAACATGCAAATAAAGTATGGATTGCTGATAGAATTGTCGATGATTTAAGAAAGGAGGGGGATGTCTCTGCAAAGGAATTGAAGAAAAGGATTGAATTTAAATTTGGCATGTTCATTACCATACAATAGAGTTTGGAAAGCAAAAGAACTAGCAATAGAGGAGATATACAGTAAATGGAAGGATTCATTAGTTCAAGTAGGTGCATGAAAGAGGAGATACTGAGGAAAAATTATGGAAGTGTCGTGGAATTAAAAACAGAACCTGAAGATGGGAGTGAACGACATTTTCAACGGTTTGTACGCATATCACAGCCGAGAAAGCACTGAATCCAAATCAGACCGGGAACTGAATCGACCAGACCAGAACAGCCACCCATCAGCTGAGAATGCACTTTAAAATCAAACTAGACTGAAAACTAAATCAACCAATTCAGAACAATCACCTCCAAACAGAAAGAGAAGAAAAAAGGCAAAGAAAAAGACAGAAAGCAACACAAAACGACACATAAACATCAAACTAAAAACGGAAGGTATATCTACTGTACACAAACGGGAGACCACTTGTTCTTCCGTCACCGATGAGGAAAAGTCACCCGCGATTGATCTGTTATTTCAATCCGACACCCTTTGAGGAGATAGGAGCCAGAGAGGCGTCCATGACTTTTTTTCATTTCCCGATCGCCATGCTTCCTTTGGTGTTGCTAAAATATATATAAGCCGTCAAATTGTAACAGTTTGATCCATTCGCCATTCGTCTCGATTTGGTTAGTGAAGCGTCGCATGGAATTGAAAACGGAGGTTTTCGTCTGCGTGTCCCCACGTGTCTGACAATGTGTTATCTCCACATTTTTTTTCTTTTCCATTTTTAAAATTCTTAAACAATTTGTTCGATTATTGATGTAGCGTTTACATGTAGTACCCTATATACATCTTTTCTGTATCATTTATAAATTTATACTGCGAAACGTACTATCAAATAAATAAAATGTTGTTTAATTGGATTTTAATGAGTACATCATAAAATATTTTAAAAAAATATATAATTGAAACAACAAATTTTTTGTAGACCAGTTAGTATAAGTACTATATATATCGTATACATGTTTTTTTAAAGTATTTATACTAATATGTGTCATCATAAAATTATTTACACGATTATACAGTAAGTTATTAGAAAGATAAACTCTTAAATTTATATTTTACTTATTTGACAATATTTCATTTAAACTTTCATATAATCATTCAAAAATAAAAATAAGAGTGAAAATTTTACATAAAAAGTAAATTTTTTTGGAATGTAAATAAGAAGTACAAAATATGAGATACAAAAATATTTTATGTCCATATTTTAACACACAAAATTATTTATTGTCAAGATATTTTCTTCTCCGTTTGGTTATAATATAAGACATTATTTAGATAAATGGCAATTAGTATTGATGGTGTCCAATTAGTAGATGAAAATTAGAATATATATCAGCGTTTGATTCTTGCATTTAGAACAAGTTCGTTTTTGTAAATTTGAACCGCAATACATCAAATTAATTCAGATATGCTCATTAGTAATAAAAAAATAATTCCTCAAAATATGATTATTATAATGAGCCTTTTTTTTTAAATAATAAACATATGATTCTATTTATAAAACTATGACATAATTGGTTTCTATTTAGAAATTTATTGTCATTTGTAATTTTATCAATATGAGTTGGCCTGAGATACTAATGGCAACCTATAATCCTGTAAATAATTGTATCATGATGCAGATTAGTATAAATACTTTAAAAAACATGTATTCAATATATATATTATTTATTTATATCTAACTGAATAATTTGTTGCATGTCTACAAAACATTTGTTGTTTAAATTACATATTCTTTAAAAAAAATTATATAAAGTCTAATGAAAGATAAGGAGGTGTCAAACTTGATGAGAATAAATAGGAGGTGTGGATAGAGAAGGTGAGAGAGGGGAAAATGGGGATCCATAAAAATATTTTGTTAATTATTTTAGAGGAGTGTTATTTTATTTGAAAATTTTGGAAGGTAGACTAATTTGTAAAATTTTCCGTTTTCACATACTTAAATCTAAAAAAATAAGTTGCTTGTTTTTTAATATGAAACGGACGTTAAATAAATTGTCTACAATTTTTTGTATGTTATTAACTATAATTCATACATTTTTT
Organism: Carex parvula; assembly: GCA_025461045.1. Classification (NCBI taxonomy): domain Eukaryota; kingdom Viridiplantae; phylum Streptophyta; class Magnoliopsida; order Poales; family Cyperaceae; genus Carex; species Carex parvula. The sequence goes on from JAJGRW010000485.1 coordinate 476,810, forward strand.
ATATGCTCAAACCATCTAAAAAGACCAATTAAAAATTAATTTTACTGACTACTACTCAACTCTCATGACGATTTACTGAGATAAACTTAGGAATCTTTTAATTTTTACGACACAATTTTCAAAAACATTACAAGTTATCTTTGGCATCTAATTATAATAAAAAAAGCTAGCACTTTAATTTTTTTAATATCTTATCTACAATGAGTATCTTATATATATTGTGTTTGACTAGTGTGTTATCGATTAAACGCTGAATCCAAGCTATTAAAATCGATATACTTCACAAGTGATGTGTTTACATGCAAACTTTATAAATTTTTAATTTCATTTTGTACAAAGTCAAGTGGTCAAAAAATAAATATTTATACTAAATGAATTCGAAATTTTTTTAAATTTTACACATAAACGCGATTTTAGAAGTATGAATTTGTCATTATAGTGCTTGATTGTTTATTGCTTTTCTTCTCACAATAAATCATACATAAACCTCAATTTCGTAAAATAAATAGTACGGATGATAACTCTAATTGATTTGAAATTATAACCAAGTCACTCGTCACAGATGCAAAATCAAATGTAAAAAGTTAAAATATTGTAAACCCTAGCTCGCAGCGACAGGGGTGACGCGAGGCGGCTGAGGGCTGCTCGCGAGAGGGTGAGGTGGCTGAGGGCTGCTCGCGAGGCGAAACCCTCTCTGCCACTTTACCCTAGCAGCGAGGCGGCTGAGACGAAACCCTAGCAGTGAAAGGGGCGAGGTGGCTGAGACAAAACCCTAACAACAAGGGTTGCTCGCGAGAGGGGCGGAGAGGGTTCGGCCGTCCATATGCACAGCGATGAGGCGAGGTGGCTGAGGCGAAACCTTAGCAGCGAAGCGAACCCTAGCAGCAAGGTGGATGAGGCCAAAGGGGCGACGCGGCTGATGCGAAATCCTAGCAGCGAGGGTGCTTGCGAGAGGGGTGGAGAGGCTTCGGCCGTCTCCTCTCCGCTGAGTCGCGCGAGGAGCAAGGGTTCCTTGCGAGAGGGGTCGTGCAGGTTCGGCTGTTCCCTCCAACCTGATCGAGGGTGGTTGAGCGCAGCGGAGGTTAATAAAGTGAAACCTTAGATCGAAGACACGGCTGAGGCGGGGGTAGCCGGGCAAAGCAACGAGGGTTGCTTGCGAGAGGGGCGGAGATAGATGCAAGGTGGCTGAGGCGAGGTGGCGAGGCATATGAGGCAGCGAGAGGCAAGAGGCGACCGGTCATGATACTGGTAAATTAGGTGGTAGTGGAGGCTCTGAGATGGGGCAGGTTCATACTAGTAAATTAGGTGGTAGTGGAGGCTCTGAGATGGGGCAGGTTTTGTTAAGATTCCGGTAGCTAAGTTACAAATGTAAATAATTTAATATGAGTAAGTGTTAATTTTAGGACTAATGAGATGTAAATGTTTTTTTATCAATGAAAATTTGTAAGATGGCAATTGCCTTCTTATCCTCAATTTTTTTTTTTTTGACAAAATTCACAACTCAGCCGGCGCACAACCTTACTCGTACAACAGGTGTTGCTGGGAAGAAACCAACTTTTAGCTACAGCTGGCTGTAGCTCAGAGTCTCTTCTCTTCTTTTTCTTTCTTTTTTGGGTTTCAGCTCAGAGTTTTACACAAAGATCTTGAAATAACAGTTTTGATTCCACCTCAGCAAATATAGCTTGCACACTAGTAAAGCATAACCTCCTCCCATATCTTGCGGTTGTACTTTCGTTTTTATTTTCTTTTTTTTGCACTTTTTTGTTTTTCCTTGTTTTTCTCTTGTGTGTATAAATTAGCATAACTTTTCTCTTATTTTATAAGGCAAGCGAAAAGAAGGAAAATTTAAAGCATCTACATCAGAAAAATTAAAAACAAATTAAAAACAAATGTCAAGCACTAATTGACACTCATGCAATTAATTTTTAATTTCTTTTAGTGAACACGTTAGCAATTATTACTATGGAAAAGAGGACGAGAGCTAATTAATAAAACAATTAGAAAGTGATTTATTTACAAGAAAATTTTCTAAATTAGAAATTACGTTACATTCCATAAATTAGAATAGAAATTCTATGTGCGCGTGCGTGCATTTATGAATAAAAAAAGAAATTTCAATGCAGAATAATGCATGAATAATAAAATTTAAAATTTGGAAAACATTTGTATTTCTTCTTTTTTTCACGAAGATTTTTCCGATGGATTAATTGGCATGCATATATATAACTAGTACAAGTGCAGTGGTAGATGCTAAAATATATAAATACATCTCATCGTATTAAATTACTAATGGATCGCTCTAGTGTAAATAATAATGTCTTTTATGGATATATTTTACGTTTACATAGGATGCTGACTAAGGCTTGGCATTTTTAATTTATAAAGAAATTAACATGTTATTAATTTCTAAGCAGAAATTAATTAATTTAATTAACCAAAAAGTAATATATAAGACACTAGCTAGCTGTTGGCATGACAAATTCGACATCTCAAACTGTGAATAATATATATATGTGATATATTAATGTTGCATAATTATACCCTGGAGATAATTAATTGAATAATCTTAGTTTTCTTTGTTCCGAAGAAAAATGAAAACCAGTTAGATTAATTAGTTGTGGGGCATGATATATGCTCACACAAATACACCATGTCAAGCACATGATGACATGAACCCAAAGGTGCAAGAACGCGCATAACACACCACCTCACCTATAAAGTAAAGCATGCTGTGGCAACCTCTCAAGGCCTCAAGAGAATTCCACCATTTTTGTTCTCTTCCCCCTCTCTCTCTATATATATCTCTCTCTTTTAGCTCCATATCATGTTTTGATAATTAAACTAGTTTGGAGCCTCCTTACTGCATCCAAATTGGACACTGGGAGGAGCTGCTGTTATTACTATCATCTCTGTTAACTGTTAAGAGAGAGATTATCAAGAGAAATTAGAGAGAGAGGAGAGATGGCACTGCTATCTTTGGATCATCCTTGGGCCTTCACTTTTGGTATATTAGGTATACATAATTCTATTATATTTTGTCTCTTAAGACTCCGTATAATTAAAAAAATTTAATCTCTTTTTCTTATTTCCAAAACTTAGTCATACTTCAAAGTTAGTAATGTGTTGTACAAGATCTAAACCAACAGATCTGATCTGTCAGTTTAACATAGACAAACGCATGCTTGCGGCGTAAATAATCAACTAGTTACATGTGTTGTTGTATGTAATAGATTGTAAAATCATTTAAATATACTTTATGAATGATGATTGTACTTCTTATCAGATCAAAATATAGGACATATAGTTGATTAATTGTATATTTCGTTGTATACATTCGCAGGTAACATAATTTCATGCATGGTATATCTCTCCCCAATGTAAGGTTCCTTAACCCTTCTGATATTTTCTTTTTTTTATCCTACATAAATTAATTCAATACACATTTGAGATATATATTGACAGTCTTTTCTTGATATCGTATCATTTCCAGGCCAACATTTTATAGAGTGTACAGAAAGAAATCGACCGAGGGTTTTCAGTGTGTACCTTACGTAGTCGCTTTATTCAGCGCTATGTTGTGGATATATTATGCACTTCTAAAACCAAATTCATACCTCCTCATCACAATCAACACAGTCGGTTGCATCATTGAGACGGCGTATATCATTGTATATCTCGTTTATGCGCCAAAGAAGGCAAAGGTAAAATTTATATGTATATAAGATAGCTAGGCTGCCTTAATTAGCTACTGTTCTATTGCACTGATTGTCTGATTCATTGAGCTTTTTTCACATAACCTTGTGAACTTGTTAAAAATTAAATAAACAAAACACAGTTTCGAAACTTGTAGTTGAGTAAGATTTTGTTCATTAATTGTAATTGCAATTTTTCTTATTTAAGAAAGCGACGACCACCTTGTCATAATTAATTCTGTAAGCATAATACACAAAATTTAAGAAATATCTTACATATCTGGCATAAGCAGTACAGTTTGATACTACACAGTACACTAGGTTATCGAACCATAATTCATGTTTTGAAAACAAAATTTCATGAGATGCTCTTTCCACCGATTAATTCACAGATATGCACGGCTAAATTGCTGCTAGTTTTGAATGTGGGGTTGTTTGGCCTGATCCTTGTTCTCACTCTTCTGCTATCAAGGGGCAGAGATCGGATTCGCATTCTCGGATGGGTTTGCGTTGGATTTTCTGTTAGTGTCTTTGTTGCACCACTGAGCATAATTGTAAGCAAAATTTAAGAAACATCGCTGTTCTTTTCGCGTTTGTATAAAAGTTTTTGTAGAGAGATAAAATAGAGGGTTGAAAAATTTTATATACCTCGTGCATTTGATGTGCTGTAGGGAAGTTCATCCACTATTTCCAACGGATTTGAATTGTTAATGATAGACCAATTTTGATTTTAAAATTACTCTTGCAAATTTAACAATTATAAGGATTAAATAACTGTAAGTAATTTCATACCTTATATTGTGCATTTGATTTGCTGTAGGGAAGTTCATCCACTATTCCAACAAATTTGAATTATTGTTAATAATGGACCAATTTTGATATTTAAAATTACTCTTGTAAATTTAACATTTATAAGGATTCTGAGTTGAATGCTAGGGAAATATATAACTTCAAGTAATTATTGGTTAATTCCTTTGATCTGGCAGAGGCTGGTCATACGCACAAAGAGTGTGGAGTTCATGCCTTTCTCGCTTTCTTTTTTCCTTACAGTGAGTGCTGTAATTTGGTTCTCCTATGGCCTTCTAACCAAGGACAAATACATTGCGGTAATTCTATATATTGCCAATAATTACATTTATTAGATATTTTTATTTTCTAGTTATTTATCAAGTTTACAGAAAATTAATAATTAACATGCTTGATCAATAACCGTTGTGGCCTTTGATCAAATTAATTTATAATTTCAAAGATGGGAGTAATAACCATAAATATTTCATTCTAATTTTGAACCGTTATTTTTTTTTTTTCCTTTTCCGTCATACAAACAGCTCCCAAATGTAGTCGGATTTGTTTTCGGGATCATCCAAATGGTGCTCTACACTGTGTACAAGCAATCAAAACAACTAGATCCAGCAACAGAGATCAAGCTGCCCGAACACGCAATAGAAATCGCGAAGCTCGGACCAACAGAGAAAACCTTTGGTGTTCATCCTATCGAGGAACACAAACATAATTCTGACCAAGACAACCGAAATGCGCGTGATGACGACAATAACAACAGCGACAAATGCCGTGAGAATAACGAAGAACAAACCATTGAGGTGTAGTAACAACAATGCTTCATATTGAGGCTCTTTTGCTCTGAGAGGCCACCATCTATACTTATATTGGATACATATACATAAATTTGCTAGAACATATAGAGCGCGTTTGTGTATCTGAGAGGGATAGACAGAGAGGGTTGGTTGAGGGTTTATCTTTTGCAATGTAGTTATTTAATATAACATTTTAAATGGATGGAGTTTGAGAAATTTAATATAAGACATCCATTTTGTACATTTGTGTTTTGAAATCAATAAAGAGATAAAAGAGACGAAAGTGGTTTACATTTGCTTAGATCAGTAACTTTGGTGGGCCAGATTTTTGGGCTGCATTGATCCGCCAAAATTTAGTTAGTTTTCGTGTAGCTCTTTTCTAAGTGGCGGCTGGCGGCTGGTGGCCATAAAAAAATTTATCTTTGTGTCTTTTTGTCCAACTACAAATTATAGATATACACATCTTTTCAAGTTAAGATCTTAATTTAATTTATAACATGGAAGTATCTATGAGGGTTAAAAAAAATTTACTTGATAATTTCTTTTTTTAGAGTTATTACCGACAGAAATATATACAAAAAAAACTAATGCAATTAAGCATTTTTACCCTGGCAAATACTCACATATTTTTAGAATTAAGTTGCAAGTTTTGAGTCACTATATTATTATTATTAAATATCATCTTTATCAGGTTTTTCTAACACTTATTATGTTATGTCTGCAATTTTTTTAATATCTATATATAGTTCTTACTTACAGGTTACACAATTATATATTGACGAGTATGATATGTTGCATCAAATAAACAATTAGGCAAATTGTCAATAGCTAGAAAGATATTATTAATATTTAGCTAATTATTGTAGTTACTAGAGGTGGTACAAAAATTAAGTCATTGCTACTTGCATGTCTCTAGCTATGTTGTCAGCTGTCATATTAGTTAGCATCCATATTACTTATTATAGCATTTAAAATTACAAACTTTGAATCACTATTTTATTAATGAAAATGCAGTCTTTAAATAATTGGAAGCTGGATAACAATAATCTTTAAATGATTAGAAGCTGATAACAGTAGTCTTTAAATGATTGGAAGCTGATAACAGTACCCGTACTCAAGTACCCGCAAAATCTCTGCACCATAACTATCTGTGACCGCAAAAACTCCAACACTGAATCTTTTTCTCTAAAGTATTAATACCTATGCACGGAAGTATTTATATCTATGTACGGAAGTATTTATATTATACCTATGAGGTGAATAATTTTTACGTAAATAATTTTCTCAACCAAATCTCTCAAACGTACTCGCACCATAAATATCTATGGAGGACCACTCAAACTACATGGACTGAACTATACATGTTTTTAGAGGTGGGTTTATTTTTCTACGTTCAATCTCGTCTATATTTCTGACGATCTGTGAGGAATTTTGCGAATCTAAAACCACGAACGTCTTTTTTTATACAATTTTCTCTTTCAAATGAGATATATGATTATGTACTTTCGGACTCGTCATCATACAAATATTTATACATTGTCGTGTAAATATTTATACCTATACTTGCAAGTATTTTTTTACATATGACACTGGATTACGTCTGAAAGTATTAATATTAAGTATTGCAAGTAATTATACCTATGCACTGAAGTATTTATACCTATGAGGTCAACTATTTTTGTTAGAGGAAGGTTGATGTGGGGACGATTGGGGAAGGTTGATGCAAAGATACTGGTCCCCACTACTTTATTAGAGGGAGGTTGACGTGGGGACATTTGGGGAACTAGAAAAGGAATGACCATAACAAGTTACGCATCAAAGTATTAATATTTTATTTTTCAAGTGTTAATATATTATCTTTCAAGTATTGATACCTATAAAAGTTGACACGGAAATGAGTACAAGGACTAAGAAGGGAGAGCCATATAATTAATGGGAACCATAGTATATCGTTCATCTAATGTTGCTGTGGGAATTTTGAAGATATTGTAGTGTGGAGACTAATAATTATTTTAAATAATTAACTAATCTCTAGCTATATATTATTAATATGTATTGAACAATTGTAAAACTTAAGAACGTTCATGAGAGAAACAGAATTAAACAGTTAAAAAAATAGAAGCTGAATATATATATGATATCTAATTTGTCTATATTTCTTTTTGTTACGCTTCAAGATTATGTTTGGTTGCTAATTAAATTTAAGAAAGATTAAGTTGTTTACTTCAATTTACTCTTCATAATTATACCTCATTTAACAATTTAATTTATGGTTTAAATTAATTCATCTGAAGGAATAAGATAATTGGAAAATAAATCTATACTTGTGACGGTAACCCTACAGATGAAATAAGTATGAAATAAGCTAATATATCTGAAAAAATAAAGTACAATTTTACTACATATTATTTTTAGTTTATTCATAATTTAATAGTTTAAATATAATGTAAGAAATTTATTCTACCTCAAATACAGTCAAGCATCACCTATCATTTTTTATGAGAACTAGCAGATTAAATTGGAAAAGAAAAAGAAGGTGATCAGCTGACCGCTTAGTAGGGCAAAAGAAGTCCAAAAAAGTGAGACGGCTAATGAGTACCAAAATTGGGCAGATTGACACTTATAGCTTCCAAGAACCGCCTCCTAAAATTCTGGGATTTGGCCCATTTCTTTGTCCATTTGCATGAAATGCCAATTTGCTCCTCAAACGCTTCTCTGGATATTCAGAGAAAACGATAAAAAGCAAAATATGGTTATATAGAGGATTTCCACATCTCCATCTTGGAAAAACAGAAAGGAAAAGGAGAGCTTGTGAACTTTTTTTTAAGCATAATTTCTAACTTCCTCATATTTTGTATATCTGTTGTTGCTAGCAAGTTACACGAACAGTCAGACAATCTTTTATTAAAAAAAATCTTGTTGTTGAATAATAATATTTAATCTAGTAGCTTATAAAGTAATATGTTTTGGATAAAATATCAATTCGCAAATTGTTTTATAAATATTTAAAATTGAAGAACTTGATTTGTATTTTTTTTACCTCAAAAATTTAAAGATAAAAATTTGATTGCTTACTATCTTTAAAAAAAATTCCCGTTATTGCCAGTGAATTTTCTCTTCAACAACAACAACCACCACCTCCGTTATGGTTCTTAGCAGTGTTCTAAATAGCGCGCTACAGCGGCGCTATAACGCCGCTATAGCGTTTTTGGACCCTAAACGCTAAGCTATGGCATGAAAATACGCTAATTGCGTTACAGCCGCTATAGCGGTAATAGCGGTCCGCTATAGCGCATAGTGTGTAGCGCGCTATTTGCGCGCTATGCATATTGGGCTTTTTTAGACAATTTATATGGGCTTAAATAAAGATCCATAAAATTTATTTTGTATAGAAAAAAAAAATAGAATGAATCATGATGCTTAAGATATTTTGTATAAAAAAAGATCGATAGTTTATGATATTATTATGGATATTTTGAACCATGGACTTTTGTACTAGTTCAATATGAATATTATAATTTCTTAATTAATTTGGTGTTATTTATTGTTCTATGAAACTTTAGATAATATTAATATATAGTACAAATATATAATATAATTTTTGTAAAAAAAAATGCTATTTGGAATAGCTTCCGCTATAGCTACGCTATTCGCTATAGCTTTTTTTGTAGCCTTCCCGCTATGACGCTATAAACGCTATTTAAAACATTGGTTCTTAGAGATGGTTTTGGTTGACCTCATACTCTGGAAAATATCTTTAATTTCTTCTTGGCCCTCTGGGAATAAAACCCACAAAATAACTACAAAACCAAGAATTATACTCATCCAAATCACTACATAAAGATGTTATTTTGTGTGCATTCTTGTCACAATGTTTTGTAATTCAAAAAATGCACATGACAAACCACTTAATTATCAAATAACAAATGAGCTGAGATCGCTTGATAATAACTATTGTTCAAATTAATTTTGAAATAGAAAAAAAATATAAACATGTTGTTGAATTTATGAATTATTTGTGTATCAAATTTTATATAATTTAAGTGTTATAAGTATTCCATCCAAAGGTTTAAATAGCGTTTATCACGTCATAGCAGAACGGTTAAAAAAACAACGCTATTGTCATATTACGCCGCTATAGAGTCATAGCTTTTATGGTCCGAAAACGTTATAGTACCGCTATAGCATGCTATTTAGAACCCTGATTCCATCAAATAAAAATTGTTGGAAGTACAACTCGGCTTCACGCCTCTCTTCAAGTCATTTGATGAGTTTAAGCAAGATGGTTTATGAGACTAAATTCAAAATCTATTGAATCAACGGTCGAATTAAAATGATTTAAATCGATCTATTTCATGAATGACGCATTTATATTCTAAATTTATAAATTTTCAAGTTCATCTAGTAAAAATAACCAAACCGTCAAAAAATAATAAAAAACAAACGCATTAAAAAACTTTAAAACCTATTTTTTTCATTACTTGAATTTATATAAAACAAATATCAAAAGCTTAAACGCGCACTAACTTTCTTGTCAGGAGTATTCCCTACTTTGGGATAATTAGCTTTTATGGTCTACTCAAGGAATATATTACAGAATTAGACCTCAGTACGCGGAAATTCGCATCCCACGAAATAGACATAGAAAAACTTAAATTTCCATTTACCTCCAAAACTTTAAAAGGTTCCCCTCTGCTTTCTCATATAATCCCAAGTGCTTAAGGGAAAATCTTAAAACTCCAATTTTGTCGTTTCTTTAAAAAGAATGCTAAAATTATCCTTCTTTTCTCAAGCGTTCATAAACAAAGGAGAGGATAGTTTGAGCATCTTTTAAAATGGGCAATGACAGTATGCAATTTCAAGCGTTCATAAACTTTACCCTCCCCACTGACATTACCAGTATTGTATACCCAAATCTGTGTCAAGTTAAAAAAGAACATGAAAAGCGGATAGGATACCAACAACCAAAATCGAAGTAACTAGCTATTCCATGCTCCACATTTGACACTGAAAAAAAATAAGTTTAGCACACCCCTGCATCTTTTGCCTTGCTTAATTTTTAGACAGATGAAATTTGTACGAAAGGCAACAGTCAGAAGGTATATTGATGCATATGACTGGTACAAATATTGGCCAGAATTTCAATACATGCTCATATTTTTCCACAGCAACTTTGACTATAAACAGCACATGCATGCTCACAATGATAATGGAGACACCATTCACCAATTATGCATATAATCAGGGGATCTAATAAAAAAGGCACAAGGAAACAGGAGAGAGAGTGACACAAAATGTCCTCTATTACCACAAAATTTTTGGAAATTTACATGCACAATAAAAGACGCTCCTCCATGGTCCATCCCCACAATTCTTTTTTTTCTTTGTTTTTCTTCTTATAGGGGGCTCAACCCCAAGGTTTCTAGATAATGTACATCTAAAACTCTACCTTTCCGCTAAAAGGGAAAGAGAGATGATGATGATAATAGTAATAATAATGCAAACAATCAAAGAGAGCAGTTACTGAACATCACCCCCTTAGCTGCTCACGCTAGGAGAAGATTCTGCATTACTAATCATAGCCTTCCTCTTCTCTCTCCAATTCTCACCCCACATCTTTGCCTCAGCAACTGCACGCTCCCGATCAAAATCCTTATTCAATATCCCGGCAACCAAATCCCTTGGTGAATCATCCCTCTCCTTGGTATTGCTATTATTACCATTATTTCCACTACTATTATTATTGTTACTATTATTATTATTATTATTATTATTATTCCCCGATTGACCTCGCCTCTCGGATCTGCCGGGACCGGCATGGGCTGTGGCAGGGTCGTACGTCTGGGAAGCCAGGTAGGACAATGCGGTGACAACATCAGCGATGAGGGGACGGGATGCAGCCTCAGATTGGATGCACATTGACGCCACCGCAAGAGCTTGGTAGAGGCCACGCATTGGATACCGGCCTTCAAGTCTTGGATCTGCCATTTTCGGAAGCTTTCTCCTGTCATTGAATAATGGCCTCGCCTGTCGGGATATCGAAGATCTTTATCAGCTTATTACTAGCTATCATTCACTATTCCATAGTAATCACAAGAACATTTAAAGAGAATTTCATAGTACATTAATGTTAGTTCTACTCAAGTTTTCATATCGTTTGTCAATAAACACCTATCTTTAATTTTCACCAAAGATATCATAATCTACTTTAATATTTTGAGATTTAACAGAGAGAAAGCTGATAAACAAAGAACGACATATGGTCCTATGGATCTCTTCAAGTAAATTCATATATTTTTTTAATAATGATATTACATGAGTTAATTTACTGCTATCGAAATAAAAGAAAGACAAGGTAAAGGACTTAAAGGTATTAAGATATAGTTCTTTTCCTTTTCTTCATTAATTCAATTTCAGCTGAAAGGCCAGTAGGACTAAAACAATTCTGAAGAAATCAAACTAACCAGAAGGAATCATAGGGATTAAGAAATGCTTATTCTTGAAAAAAAAAACATTTGGTTGAAGTGTTCAAATTTGAAACTAGTATCAAAGACGACAACTTCTGTCAGTTTTAAAAAAAAACTAGTAGCAAAGACCACATGATATAAACATTCTAGATGTTTATATTCCAAAATTTGGAATAAATAAAGCTAAGTTCTCTTGTATATTTAAAATATCACAAATAAAAAATGCTCAAGTTCTTTGCTACTTCTAAGGTCTTCTTGAAGCTTCCATATACCAGCAGAATTGTTAAAGGATATTTGTTTATATATATTTTGACTTGTTACAAATGAGAAATAGCATTGAACTTATAAATTTCATAGAAACCGTGTTGATGCTGAGCTAATGTTTATCACTAATCAATTAAATATTTCTCAAATGATTAGAGAACTGGCATGCAAAAATAATGTTCCAGAAAGATAAATATATATATATATATATATATATATAGAGAGAGAGAGAGAGAGAATGGCTAATATGCTACGCGTAGCATGGAGGGCCTCCGTGCTACGGCTCAATTTTTGAGTTTTCAAAATCCTAACGGTCGATCCGAACCGTTCAACATGATCTCCATATGAATATGTACTTGCAAACAAAATTTTACATTTTTTAGAATTTTTTTACTATTTATTAAGCCACTTTGAAAATTGCTGATCCAATGGTCCAGAAGATTTTACTGTTGTGTACAAATTACTGTTTTTTTCAAAGTGGCTTAATAAATAGTAAAAAAATTCTAAAAAATGTAAAATTTGGTTTGCAAGTACATATTCATATGGAGATCATGTTGAACAGTTCGGATCGACCGTTAGGATTTTGAAAACTCATGAGCCGTAGCACGGAGGCCTCTATGCTATGCATAGCACCGTAGACACTTCCTATATATATATATAGATGAGCTATGGTGAGACGTGGAGTAAAACAAGTTTGTACTCCATGCCATATTTTCATTTTGAAAATCCAAATAACCGATCCGAACAGTTCAACATTTTCTCTATATTGAAATGTGCTTGGAAACCAAATTTTATATTTTTTGAAATTTTTTTACTATTTATTAAGCCACTTTGAAAATTACTGATCCACTGTGAACAGTAAAAAAAATAAAATTTTCTGGACCACCGGATCAGCGATTTTCAAAGTGGCTTAATAAATAGTAAAAAAATTCCAAAAAATGTAAAATTTGGTCTCCAAGCACATTTCAATATAGAGAACATGTTGAACGGTTCAGCTCGGTTGTTTGGATTTTCAAAAGGGAAATATAGTGCCACCGGATCAGCGATTTTCAAAGTGGCTTAATAAATAGTAAAAAAATTCCAAAAAATGTAAAATTTGGTCTCCAAGCACATTTCAATATAGAGAACATGTTGAACGGTTCAGATCGGTTGTTTGGATTTTCAAAAGGGAAATATAGTGCCATAGAGTACAAACTTGTTTTACTCCACGTCTCACCATAGCTCAATTCTATATATATATTATATTATATCTAAATAAAGAAACAGAATAATGAAAAGGAGAATTCTTGGTATCCCCTGCAAGAGTGATAATGACAACAAAAATTTTACTTACCCATGAAACAAGATTTTGCTCCCCATGGGGCCTGGTGCTGTCAATTGCCTTGCGGCCAGTAATTAGCTCCAACAAAACAACACCGAAACTATAGACATCTGACTTGACCGTCAACTGACCTGTCATGGCATACTCAGGGGCACAATAACCATATGTACCCATGACCCTGGTCGACACATGAGATTTATCTCCAACTGGACCCAATTTGGCAAGCCCAAAATCAGACAATTTTGGATGAAACGTCTCATCTAGTAGTATATTTGATGATTTGAAATCTCGGTAAATGACAGGTGGGCTAGCCTTGTCGTGGAGGTATTCCAGCCCCTTGGCGGCCCCCGCAGCAATTTTCATGCGCATGTTCCAATCCAATGGTTCCTTGTCGGGTGGCAGATCTAATGAATAAAGTAATTAGTATAAGTATTCTCACTCAAGTACGCACATTTTCTTTAGAACTAATTCTTGTCAGGTAAAATCTTATGCACAGAAACTGTAGTTTTTGTTGGATGCAATAGTTGTGACCAATATGATGGATGGTTGTTCTATCTATTTATAGGGCATATTTACTATAAACACTATTCGGGCATAAAAAAATTTAACCAAGTTAATGGTGTCTGTTTTTACAGAAAGATTCTTAGTTATTTCAGAGCAATATGCAACAAGAATTGGTTGGTACAACATACTTATCATAAAGCTGCTCGATCATTGAATTACCATTCTGTTTCTTCCTAGATTGTGTCCACTGATCAGAAAATTAATGAAATAGTACATAAGGATTCAATTAAAGCCAAAGAGTGCGGGTCAGTCATAAAATACTGGTATGATACCAGTCTGGTAATGTACCAATCAAAGCCAGTACCATTATCTACCAGCTGAAATTGCATTCCTCCTAGCACTCTTACCAGAGATTAGTAGAGAGAGATATGCTAAGTACCGTGCAAATGATCTTCAAGGGAACCAAAAGGCATGTATTCATAGACAAGGAGGCGTTGGTCGCCATCAGCACAATACCCAATCAGATTCACAAGATTAGGATGGTGCAACAAGCTTAGCATTAACACTTCCACTAGGAACTCTCTGTTCCCTTGCAACCCGTCCCTGTTTAACTGCTTTATCGCCACAACCTACAATTAAAGTAAAGTATTTTTATTCAACTGAGGTTTTATTACATGAATGTAAATAATCTACACCAGATCTTCTAATACTGTGGCTCATCTTTCAGTTAATTTTTTCTGGCATTTATGCAAACACATTGGCATGATTAAAAGATTACCAGGAGAATGGAAAAACAAATAAGTGTAAAAAATAACCTGGCCAGTGCTCTCAAGGCGGCCCTTATAGACACGGCCAAAGCCACCTTCTCCTAGAAAGCACTCCGGCCGGAAGTTTCTAGTAGCAGCCGCCAGCTCACGGAATGTGAAGGTCTGTGCCGATATGCTTACCCCTGCAGGCACAATATTAAATTCCTTCTCTCTCTCCTCTCTCTCCTCTCTCTCTTCTCTTTCTCCATGAAAGGGTGCTCCTTTTTAAACGCCACTAAGTTCTTCATGCGTTGCTTATCCAAACCTAATACATTGTCATGATGAAAATTGTAATGTCAGCAAATTTAAAACACAATACGAGTATATTTCATATGTGCCCTCACAAAAATGTTAATAGTACCTTGTACACACTAATAAAAAGAAAAAAGTAGAAAATTCTTTAGGGCAGTTTGTATTGGAGAAATTAGAATGAGAGGAGATCAGTAGTGTGTTGCACGATTTACAGGGGTGTAGACATAAGATACTTTTCATTTTAGCATGAAAGAAATTTTAATGTAATTGCATAGTTTCCTAATACTCAGAACAGTAATATGTTTTTAATGATATACATAATTACATAAAAAAATATTGATATGCTTCAAATCGTAAATTTGCTAAAAAGTAAAAACTTATTAATTGGTGGTGATCAAAACGACCATATTGCCCTTCAAAATTTTGTTGCAAACTGAATTATTGAATAGCATAAAATTTTAATAACAAGTGTGATTTTTAAGGTGCTAGATCCAAATCAGTAACCCAAAAGCACCATAAATAATTTGGTACCACAAAATTTGGACATAAATTTAGATCATATTTGAAGATCCAAATCCCCAATAAAAAATACAATTTAACTTAAGAAAAACTTGCTGAATCAGAGAACAGAGGAGTAACTAATCTTAGGTATAGTCTAAACTATGTATCTGCTTATAACTAATTTCCCAGCTACAGTCCTAACAAAATAATCTCAAGTAAGAAATAAGAAATCCAACAAAGGAAAGGAAAAATACATATACTAGCTGGAACAAGCAAAACTCACCAGACGATAGCTTTTCAATGCCAGGCGGCTGCATCGGCTGTTCATGGCTACTCGAAATCTTTGGATTAAGCTGATCTCCTTCCTCCTTTGAATCGAAACAAGAGAAACAACCCATCTCTCACTATACGTCAATCTAACTCGGACCTTATTTTTCTTTTACAAATTTTGTACCAGACTGATTCCCCGAGAAAGTACCCCTATCTCCATCATCTCTCTGTCTTTTTTTCTCTTCCTTTATCCCTCTGCCACCAGATTCTTACCTCAACTAATGGATAAATCCCGTAAAAGGTAACAATTCTCTCTTTCGTACCCAACTTCTCCCAGTCAATTTCCAAGTAACAAGGAACAAGCAAGTACTCGGATAAAATCGGATCACTCCAAATCGAGTTTCACTGAATCTAAATTCAATTCAACAATTAATTCCCAGCTGTATTCGATGGATACTGTATCAACACGGTTTGGTTAAAAGACGTAGAAATGGAAACGGGAAGGAAAGAGAGAAGAACAGTGCGTTTTTTTCCTTTTTCTTTCCTTGTAGCTGTAGATTTGGGTTATTTATTACGCTAAAAGGAATTAGATATGGTGTGAAAACTGAGAGAGGATACAGTGGACTTAGTTGAGCCGTTCAATGTGTCGGCTTCTTTCTCACACATGAGAGTAAATGCTTGATTTTTATTCCTTGGGGGTTTCTTTACCCTTTAAATTTAATTAGCTGATTAATTAATTAGTAAGGATATTTTCATGCGTACCCTCACAAAATCCGAAATATATTTATCATGCCGTTGCTGCATAAAATTATTACTTGAGAGAGTTCTTCAATTCCATCCGGTTTTTTTGGGACAAATATCCTCCGGTTATCGTAAAAGATTCCCCTCACTTTACTTTACTGTTTGTGATTTATTCTCAGCTGCTTTGAGATTCTGGCTAGCGCAGAGACGTAGTATTGAACTTTGTGATACGTGCCAAGTTAAAAATAACGGTTTTAAATCCACTAATTGTAAAAGATTCTCTTTTCAGGTACCTGAGAGGATACGGATTATATTTCTCTTTTACTATTTAATTAGCTAATTAATTAGAAGATTTTCACCTATACCAAATAATCCTTTTATATTGTATGACCTGGGGAGATTTTTCAGCTATATCCCTAGAAAGCTCAATATCTAGCATGTCTTTCAAAAAATGATATGCTAAAATTCATTTAAAAGGAAACTAATTATTTGTTAAAGAAAAAATGAAAAATAACAAAACCTATATTTATTCACACACTCCGAAGGTTCTAATAAAAGCAAACTACAAGTAATTCTAGTACATTTATGAAAAAAGATTTAGAAGATCTCTGTATTTATAGAAATTTTGTCACATAACTATTTATTTTCCGCATTCATCGTTAATGATAACAAGAAAAGAAAGGATATAAATTTTTTTTTTAAATAAAACCAAGAAATAAGGTTATGAAATTTAGAAATACTTTCGTTGTTCACAACATTCAATTTTTATTGTGTTTTACGAGGGAGAAGCCAAATCTTTATAATGAGAAATGTAAAGATTTTAAATTATTATTTTTAAAATATTTAATTGATTTTAAAATTTAAAAAGGCCGAAATAAAAAACTCGGACCCTAGTCACTTTTTTCCAACACAAACAATGAAAAATAAATTTTGCACTTAGACAGTCCATTGATTATTCAACTCTAAGAAGAATTGGATTTTCAAATTTCATCCTACAGTCAATTTTTCTTCTTTCTTTTTTTAAAAAAAAAGGGCATACTTTTAAATTTTTATCTTTGAAATTCTTACCTTTCAAAGGGACAGGTTTACAAATATCCGCCCTTGAAAGATTGAACTTCCAAATTCTTTATTCTTTAAGAGGTTTTATTTTGTTTTCTTATTTTATTCAACTACAAAATGTGTGGCCTATGGATCGAAATTCATTTTTCCCAGCCCACCTAATTAAATTCCAAAATTTATTTAAAATTTTGTAGAAGTTCAATTTACAATTTAGATTTACTAACCGAAAATTTCGGGGGAAAATGGGGAATTTACTTTTTTGAGAGAGCGAGCTAACAGATTTTCAACAATCGTTTATTTTTATCAAAATTAACATTTTTTTGTTGAAGTCTTTTATTTTTCAATATGGTTGTAGATAACATCAATGTCGTACGGTGGTTGTGTTTAGCATATCAACGGATTATCATCAAGTCATTAATTATTAAGTCAAAATTAACGTATTTGACTGAGTACATATTTGTCTGAATCTTTCAAAATTTTGAAACGTGTTGACTGAATCGAAATGTGCATTCGCTTGAATCAGAATGAACTAATTGGAACTGAAACGAAAATTTGTGTAGATTTTGATGAATACTTGTTCATTTTAATTAATACAAAAAAGAATATGAAATATTCGGCGAGTGAGAATTATAGAGCAACTATAATACTGTGAGGCGGTCAGGGTATTTTTCGAAATATTTTAAAATCTATTTTTTTTTAGGGTATTTAAAAAAAAATAGGCTTTATTGGTTCGGAAATTTGGAATGGAGCAAATGGCTTAAACTTGAGTGTTAAATTTTTGTCCGTCTCAAGTTAGTTTTCGAATTTCAAATTTTGAAATTAATTCTTCGCATTTCATAAGTAAAAAGGACACCCCAACAACTAATTTACTATTTAATACTCAATTTTAAGAATGAAATAACCAAAATATCATTGATTAATTTATTCTTTGTTAGATATTTGTATAAATTATTACACTTTACAATTTTCTGTTTTCATGTATAAAAACATAATTAATTTCATCAATTTCAATTATTCACGGAACTATTTCTTTCCTATAATTTTACACAGTAACAAAGCTAAAAAAGTAAAAATAAAATAGCAAACAATTCATGTGTTGTTAGTATTTAACTATTTATTGAAAAGTGCCTACATTTAAAAAAAATACTAATCGAAGAGGCTAAGCAACACGAGATAAATAGATTTTATGGTGTTATTAGGCGAGAAAAGATTGGGCCTAAAGAGTTCCTTAGTAAGTTTTTTTTTTAAGTTATTTTCAATTTTATTATTGAACAAACTCTTCTTAGTACAACTTTAAATTTAAGTAAGAGGCTTGCTCGCGAAGTCCTACGCAAGTAGCTCCGATTTGGCAAAAAATATATTTTATCATATTTAAAAACCTTTTTGATCATTTTTCCTCAATTAGAGCAGAGTAGGCCTGACATCAGATCTACTTTAAGTTCGATGAGCTCCAAATATATCCGATCTGCTTTACAATCTGTGTGCAAAGCCGAAGCAACTCACTTTATGTGATGGCTAGCCATACATAGCAAACAATATACAAAAATTCACCAATACATTTCAAAGCATATTTGGGTATTAAATTTGACAACAAAAGTTTATTAATCAATAAACTCGTTGTTTTCAATAACTAAGTGGTCTAGTAGCAAAATACAATAATCTCATTGTGGAATATTACACGTGCAAAGACCTCCATCTTTTTAGGAAAAAAAAAATATTACTTGAAAAATATTTATTGTCTATTAAATTGAAAAAAAAAAATGTAAATATGTTATATTATGAGGGATACAATATTCATGTTTCTGGCAACAAATCGTCATCACATTTATTTTCTAAATATATTCTAAATATAAATTTAGAAATAAAAAAAGTAAACAGCTGATTTTGTCTTATCTCAAAACTTGAACATTTAAAGTTAAACATTGTATATAATCAGGAGATCATTTTGCAGAGAATAGAGAGAAAAAAAATTATAGTTTATTCCGCAGAAGTCGCCGCTCATTTATATTTTGGACAAAACAAGCATATTTCTAATTACAACATATTGTTGGAAAGATTATTTTAAATAACTAATTATTAAAGATTTTAAATTCTGAAAATAAATCAATAAATTCTATGAATTAATTGAATAAATAAATAAATTAAATTAAATCAGTTTGAGCCAAGCTTAAATTTTGTAAATTAAGTACACCCAACAATTGAGTCGTGTATATTTAGAGGATAGAATTGTAATTTTCACTGGTAATATTCAACATATTTTTTGTCAGTATTTAAATCCTTGTGTGAATAGTTTCTTATAAGTTATAATGACAACCTACCTTTCTTTCTTTCTTTCTTTCTCCCTCCCGTTCATTTTCATACCACCCACTACGGAGTACGGACAGGTGAAAGATGTACAGAACTATCCAGAAATTGTTAATTCAATTAAATTTATTTATTAATAATAACCTTCATTGACCCATATAAAGAAAATAGAAGGCAGAGAGAATGTTAAAATTCTTACTTGGTCCATTAAATTTAGTTGTGACTAGTCAAACATTTTGATCAAGTCAAAGTTAAAAAAAAAAATTAAATATGCAATTACATATAAAATTACAATAATAATTTTTTAAAACGTATAACTTTATAGATATAACAATAAGAATGCAGTGTCAAGCCATGTCAAGAAAATTCTTCTACTATTTTATATTATTTTTAAATAATTTCTAAAATAAAAAAGTATGCAGTGGATTGCTATTTTGAGACTTCAGTTCAAAGTTCAAACTTGCCTTGAAGAAATAATCAAAGGCCAGAACAATGGGCTCATTGCTTCAACTGGAGACTATAATTCCCAAAGAGAGCCGATCAGTTGATCCTTACCGGATAATATCCTACAAATATATAATAAAATATACTAGTTTACTACGTCAAATGACTTTGCAATAAATACCTTTCTTAAGAAAGAGATAAAGAGGAGATAAAATTGATGCAACGAATCAAAATGGTGATGGCAGAAATACCTTAAGTTGATAAATATCACAAGTGGGTTTCCAGCCATGTGAATCCACATGTTTTCTGTTGAGTATAATCGGATCCCAGTCTTCTATGCATGCCGCCGTGCTGCTTTATACAACAAGTGTCTGGTTGCATTTCCATTGGTCATGCGCACAACAACAACATGTAATGTAGTCAGAGATTGGGCTGTAGAAGATCCTAGAAGCGAATGATATGGCTCTAAAAACACTAATCACAAGGAATTGGGGAATTTCCTACCATTTCCCCTATTAATTTTTCCTCTATTTTATTTAATTTTTCTGCCTTTGAAAGATCATGGTAATTGGGGAATTTCCTACCATTTCCCCTATTAATTTTTCCTCTATACACGAAAGTATTTTAACAGATAAAATTGTACTCTAACTAAATCTATCAAACTGTCCCCGTACCATAAATACTTGTGGTGGACCACTCACACTAAATAGGGGATCATACACGTTTCTAAAAATATCAATATTGTCATAACTATATGAGGGTGCTGCAATAGTTAATATTGTTTTACATATGACGCTGAATGATGTCTGAAAATATTAATATCAAGTATTGAAAGTATTTATACCTATGCAGTGAAGTATTTATATGTATATACATTGTACAAAGTTTAATCTTCAGGCGTTTGATCATATCAAGTTACAAATTAAAGTATTAATATCTTATTTTGCAAGTATTGATACCTATGCACTTAAAGTATTTATACCATGGGGTCAACTATTTTTTTTTATAGGAAGGTTGATGCGGGGATACGAGGTCCCCACTACTTCATTAGAGAAATTTTGACACGGGGGCCATTGGGGGTCTGAAAAAGGGAGATAATCATATCAAGTTTCGCATGCAAGTATTAAACTGTTATTTTTCAAGTATTTATATCTATAAATGTTGACGCAAAGACAATGACAAGAACTGAAAAAGGGGGACCATAGTACAACCTTTCTCTACTGTAGTTGCGAGGACAGAGGAGAGACTGGAGTGCAGGGATGAATATAATTGTTCAAATTTTTAGATCAAGTAATTTTTTAAATATCTAAAAAGATATGTAATAATTTTTCAAAATAGTATATATAATTTAATTTACAAGTACATTATCATATACAGATTGCGTTAAGCAGTTCAAATTAATTATTTGAACTACGAAAAACTGATATGTGAATCATATTACATGTAATATGCATATCATTCGCTCTCAAGTATATATAAATCCGACAGTTGTACCATTCGACCGTCTTAGTAAGCAATATCCACCGTTAAATTAACTGATAGGTGACAAGTGGAAACCCGCGTGCTTTACCTACCAATTTAAAGGGAGCAAAATAAAACAAGTGGAAACCACTAGTCCACTAATTATAAGGCACAAAGTCTCCGGCATTACAAATTTCTGTGTACGGATCCGATCAAAAACGATGGAGCCAAACTTTTATTATGGTGCTAATTAAGAAGAAGTTCGGAAAAAAAAATTACGAATAAAACTGAAAAATTACAATTTAAAGAACTTCTACATATCTAGTAAAATGATCAATTGACCTCGATAGAGCTACCAATTAAAATATGTATAAACATTTCAATGAACTGATTTGATTCCTTAAAAAATGTCTAACGTAATTAAATCAATAATTTCGTCTCTTCGTGTGATATCGAATTTTTCTTTCATCTTTGTGATTATTTATAAAATATTTAAAAAAATTCTTAAATAAAAAAAAATCTGCTGGAAACGGGTGTCTGTGTATACAGGGGCGGGCCCATATGATCCGGGGGGCAGCTGCCTCCCTCTTTGATTTTGAGTTTTAATGGAGATCTATCGATCTTGACTAACTTTGTCCTGTCTGAAATTTTTTTTGTCCTATCTGGATATTTGATTTGTAATTCAGATTAAATTTATAATTAAAATTAAAATTAATTTTTTAATTTTTAATTTTTTAATTAATAATTAGAATTATAAGTTAGAATATAAAAAATTACAAATTAAAACATAAACGTATAAATTAAAACATTGTTTTTTTTATCGTGTATCTCGATTCGATATTTCCATTGACCCTCCTGCAGAAAATCCCAAATCCGTCCTGTGTGTATCGTCTAGTGTCTTGTCGGAAGTATCTGGGTACAGTCCACATGTCTGAATCCATCTTTGACAAGCAATGACCTGATATACACCTTAGAAAGCATTGACAAGTTTAATCCAAATAATCCACCGACTAACTACTTCCATGCTAATATGCAACTACTTCACCAAATCAATTGACCCTCCAGTATTTACCTACCTAAGAATATCTTAGAGAAGTTTAAAAGCACTATCTTTTTCCGCCGTCATTTTTATTAATATTTATTATTAATTATAAAATAATAATAATATCCACCTTAGCTGTTTTTTTTTAAATATCCAAACCGACAATTTAACTGCTGGTTGTGAATAAAAATAAGAATAGGTCATTAAATGGCCGGTTGGAAATGTTTTTTTTTGTTATTTCAGACCCTATAAATACTAATCTTTCTCTCCTCCCTCTCACACTCACTCAACTCACAGAAGAGAAAGAGAAAAAGATAAGACAATTTGCTGTGATTTTCAGGTATTTTTTTATTTAAATTTTTATTTTATTTTATTTATTTTTTTTATAATTTATTTATTTTATTTAAATTTTTTTCAGCAACCTATACATTTAAATTAGTAACATGACAATTGTTTATCATTTATCAAAATATATGATCATAATTTCATTACACTGTGATGGGAAGTTTCTTACTAATACATATGGGGTTTATTACTCCAAAGAGCCAGTTAATTCATTCATAGTTTCCGATGATATTCCACTTCGGGACTTGAAAACTATGATTTACGAATGCACCGGTTATAGTATGATACAGCATGAATCATGGAGAAAGTTCATTTTAAAATATTTACATATTTTTTATGTAAGTTAGTAGAATTGTAGATTCTTTCCAGCAAAATCTCTAAATTAATAAGAATGATGGCAATAATTGAGTGCATATCTATAAATTTTTTTTCTTTTATAAAGTTTGTACCATTTACTATAAAATCTCAAACAATATGTTTATCACTTGCCTTTTTAATGTATTTGTTTATTCGAAAGGCTTTTGATAATGGAACTTCTATACAAGCTTGAGTTGTCAATAATGTTAATCTTTAGAGCATAGCATATGCATGCAATTTCAGAAGTTCTTAATAAGAATCTCAGTTTGTAATGGATGGTAATACAGTTAGTTAGAAAAATATATTTTAAAATTCTGACTATTCAAATGTCAAAAGTTTGAGGCCCGTTCATAATTTCAGAGTCTCTACGCAGATTTCAAAATAAAGAAGAGTCTCAGTTCAGTTCTGTTGGTAAATGAAACTTTTATACAAGTTATTGGATATCTCCAGTTGGAAGCAATGGAGAGATAATTTTACAACTGCCCTTTCTTTTCTTTTAAGTTGGCTTGACCGAATAATGTTGGTTTGACCTAGATTCCCAGTTATACCCAGTCTACACTGAAATCATTATCTCGCTTCTCGATAAATCCCAGATATCCACATACCAACTGCCTTGCTAGTAGATATTTAATTTTGAGGCTGATAGATAGATAGTGCTTAGTGCATCATCTCCTCAAAATATTTAATGAAGAATAGACATAGTGCAGAATAAGGTGCCGAATAATATATGTTAATTTTATAACACAACAGTTCTCAAGTTCAGTCAAGCCACTTACTTAGTTTAATCATAAAATCGGAATCGGAACTGGGATCGGCAACTTCCGATTCCGATTCGGATCGGTTCAAAATCGGTCGAAATCGCTTTTTCCTCTCAAACTGGCTTTCCGAGTAAATCGGTCCAAAATCGGATCGGTCTTGTCTGATCCCGATCTAAATCGGTCGATTCCGATCCGAATCAGCCAATTTTACCTTCTATGAATTTAATATCTATAAAAAAAATTCTTTCTGAAGTGAATTATAATAGATTGAGGTTATGGTAATACGCATGTTACGAAACGGCTTGTATTTTGAATCTATATCTCTATTTTTAAAATTCAATCTAATTTCTTAAATATGATCTTTTACAAGAAAATATATTTGAAAATCAAATTTTATATTATTTAGAATTCTTTTTATTATTTTTTAGATGAAAATAACTTGCTTCAGATGGTCTATAATTTTCAAATTAGGTAATTTTTTTATCTATTAATAAAAAGTAAAAAATATATAAAATTTGATATATTTTTATACTGAGATTATGTTAAACGGTTCAGATCAATTATTTGAACTTTAAAAAAAATGAATTTTAGAAACAAAAATATGAAAAATAAATTATTTACAAGTACATTTTTATATGTTTTATATGATAATATGCATGTTACCGTAGCCTCACTTAATTATTCTTGTGTAGCTACGAATTTCTCTATTAATTAAACCGAAACGGCGCAGCCACACCGATCAAAGGCAATAGTTTACTGCCAATCTTGCATTAAACCAGTTGGGTTGTCGGTAAAATTATAATTTACTGCTAATCTACCATAAACTATATATCCATGCAAAATCATTGGCGCGTTATCATATATTTGACTAGAATCGGTCGTCTACGAGCGTTTCCCGCAAAAATTAAAATGCCAAACACATGCGAGATTGGCCTGAATTTTTTTTCTTCTTATACTAAACTATACATACATACATACATACATACCACATACTGACATACATACCATACATATATTATTATCGTAGTTTTGACTTTATGCAGAATGGCAAGTGTGAAGGAAAACAACATTTAAACCTCCGTCCATGGTTTAGGTAAAGCTAATGAAAATTGGGTTTGACTTTTTTATGTTTTGCAAAAAATAGTGCAAAATGAGAATAAATTCACATATTTCGTTTAGATATAAGCCACTAATTAAATGCAATGTTTTAAAATACAGTTTTCATGCGGCATGCGGAAGGTCACCGCATACCGTATATACAGTATGCAGAGTTATATATGTGAATTTTAAAATGAAAAAAAAAATATATCCATTCATTATTAAGCATGTTGATGTTCCTATTCGTCACCGGCTACGATTGAAAGATGAAAATTTGAATTTAATATGAGCCCTTCAATTAAATAATATGTCTTCTTTGATTTAAATGCGTCTCTTTTATATGTAGAAGTCTAAATTTAGTTAACAACCTACTCGCCACACATACAGTCACACGATATTGTAACCGTATGTTATAGTTAAAATTGAATATACTGCTTTTCTTTGTCGCGTAATCGGAAGTTATACAAGAAAGAGACGCTACAAAGAATGAATAATAGTTATTCTCCAAGGTGAGGAGTGAAGATCGCCAAACATTAACTGATAGTTTGAAACGTATTATTCTCCTTCTTCTTCTTGTAGGGGTTTCCCTTAATAGTTGCTCTTCCCCAAATTTCTTCATGTTAAAAAAACTTTTTCTTTTGTCGCGTAACCGATCAGAAGCCGAGGGGACGGAGTGAAAAGTGTTCATCTCTTCTCCGACAAACTCACAATTTTGTCATTCTTCATCTGTAAGTTCATATTTTTTGTATTTTTTTGTGAATTTTGCTAATATTTTTAATCAAAACTGAAACCCTAGATATAAAACTGTAAATTGAATGAAATTTAAGGATTTCTAGAAATTGATCAGCAATGTATTCTTTTAGTTGCCTTAATTTCTTGTTTTTGGAATTATTTGTTCAATTCTATTGTGTTGGGACGATTTGGGATTATTGTTGTTTTACTCTTTATTTTTTTTAGTGAAAGCCCGTAGGCGTACTATATTGAAATAAAAACTTCTCAAAATCTTACAGTGACATAAAAAGAAAAAGGGAAAATCGTAAATTGACTCTAGTATAAAGGTTACCTAGAAAAATTAAAAACATTCTAATTTAAAATAAACTAACTAAACGACTCCCAACTCCCCGCCTTGTCATCATGAGTGTGAATAGAAGAAATTTGAAGGTGCTTTCCAGAATATTCTCCTCCCCTCTAACAGCTTCAACTCCTCTTACCAGTAAATGCAAAACCCCTCCATTTGATGCTGGATTTCGTACCAGTAAAATGTTGAAGCCACTACCGAGTGTTTCCGACCTCCATTGTGTTCCTTGGTACCCTTTTGAAAAGCTGCGGATCTAATTTTTGTCATGTCTGCAACTGTGTTCTCTCTGACAAACCCATTGCTGGCCCTGTTATTAGTCCTCGTGTACTTCATATCCTCATGTCAATCCAACACAATCTGTTGTACCAGGGTTCTCTCTGACAAATCTTTCCCCTCTAAATACTCTATAGCTCCTCTCCCTCCATACTGCATATAGTATGATGGACAAAATTTGCCTGATCTACAAATACATCTCTTTAATAAAATTTCAAGGCTTGGATATTTTCTATGCTTAGGAAAACAATTATAAGTGAAAGGCTACGGTGCAAGTCAGTACGAGATTAGGAATGGCAGTTTAAGTTAGGCCTGCCATGCCATCCGGTTGTTCCATCCAATAGCTAATTTCGGTTAGGACGTTCAATGAGCAAGACCGAATTGGCTCACTCGTTCGATCTGATATGTGAATATTATACAGTAATGATTATGTTTAAAGTATGTAAATTGATATTTTGTATATTTTTAATTTTGATCAATTAAAATTTTAAGTAAATTTATAGCAAAATAAAATTTATATGGATTCAAATGTATTAATGATTGAGTTTTATATTATACATTGTATGATTATAGTATACTTGCTCAAAAATAGAATATTGTTTTGTAATATTCAGTTTAGCTTTGAAAATCTACGATTTAGGAATGAAAAAAAAAATTATGGTGAATAGTCAAGTAGGGACTGACCGTGCCGGGCCGCAATTAACTCAACTGTCGTCAGGTTGGATCGGATCTAAATTTTAAAGTCATTACAATCATAACCCGGTCCATTTCAAGCCGGTGCTTCAAGCAAAACCATCCCAACCCGGTCCATTTCAGTCTTGGGCCCTTGGCACAAAACGAATTCACATTCTATCAGATATCTCAAAAAAATCAACGGCATTCCAACTGCTTACTACAAAATCTAATATTGTTCGTCTCCTAAAAATGTACCATGCGCACAATCAGATAGACCTGATTCCTCAATCCAACCATATTAAAACGGATTTGAACAAACGAATTTCAACATACCTGTATTATTATTTTTTCCGTTTTACAGGAATTAAATTCCGAAAATAATAAATAAATACTGGAGTCATGTTGATTTGAGGAAGGAAAGTACCCAATTATGAACAGTCCAAGAATAAAATGTAGCCTCTTTAAAAGCCCAAAATTATAATGGGTCCCTTTTTAACTAGACTAGAAGATAATCAATGATTCGAGGAAACGATCCAGTGATCCACCAAGTTCCAGTTATCATGGGACTTGCAAAGGACCGAAATTTTTATTAATATGCAAAATATTTTTAATTTTTTTCCGGTAACACAAAAAAAAAATGTTAATTTTTTTACAGTAGCAAAAAATTCAACCTACAAAATACTTTCCGGATCATTTGTCATGGTCTTTCTAGTAAATTCAATTTTATAGTACCCATCTATATTCAAAGAAATATAAATATTTTTAATATTTCAATAGAAAAAATAAAAAAATGATAACATCTTCTATTTAATTAAATAAATAATAAGAAAAGATATTTTCGTTGAATAATTCAGCGGAAATATGTTTTCCGTCAAATTATTTAGCGGAAATCTCTTTTCTGCTGAATTATTTAACGGAAGTAGTATTTCGAATCCGTCAAATTATTTGCGAATCGGTTATTTTACGTATGTATAATCTAAAATTTGATAAGTTATTTAGATATTAATAAAAATTTCGGTGCAAAGGACCGAAAATTCATTTCACTTAAGGCACCTCAATCGTTTGAGTTTGAATCCGATCGTTATATATTAGCACGAATTTTAAAGGATTCATTGTATAGCAAGTTTTAACTGGAGGCATGGATCCGAATTTTGATCGGACGGTCCAGATTGAGACTCAAACGATTAAGTAATGCAGAGGATCCAGACTCTTTTCTTCAAAATACTAATTAATATTTACTGTCTAAACCTTTACAAAGCTCCAGCTTCCAGTTATCTTTCTAGTTCCATTAAAATTTAAGTTGTCATTATTTTAAATAACGTACCTAAGATTCATATCAATGACTGCTTGAGAAAAAATTATCAAACAATTATAATCCAAAGTGTGCAACTCATTTTTCCCCGGATAATTTCTAGTTTAACCAGCTAATTATATATTTTTGGCTCGATCATTTCATAATTTGTCAGAGCTTGGTGCGAAACTATAAACAGTTATTGCATTAATATAAGTGCTGCACAGGCATTCAGTGATGTCTATGTGCAACTGTGCAAGTATATTATATTATTATATATGTGGACCGGATTGGTTTGGATTCCGATCGGACGGTCCGGAATTGGAGTCAATGCAGAGGATGTGGATTCGGAAATATACGGAGGTATGGCTCCATTTCATGTATTGTCTAGTACGAGTGTACTACCAGTCAGCTCTGTAGGTACTACCGATAAAAACGGTCCATGAGCTGAAACAAAAGAGAGTAACAGATCGTCTAATTATATTACACGTGTCAATCGACCTCGAGTTCTCTGCCTGGAGATTCGCGCCTGGGATCGCGCGTGCGCTTGTCCTCAGAGGAACGGTTGAGGCAAGGAGACAGAGCGCTTGTTGGCGTGCCTCGCTTTCATTTGCTCAGCTGACAGTGTTGTCTACCCACGCCGAAAAATTGAGCAACCGTACCAATGGGGAAGCGAGAAAGGTTCTTCAATGGTCGTTTGTTGATGTCATCCAATCCATCTATGACGTCGTGTCAATCTGACACATTTCCATTGCAAATATGAATGAAATCTCTCTCTTCTCCTCTTCTTACGTGCCATCTGATTCTATTTCTTACTCGAAAAATATATCTAACAATAATAATTCTAATTAAAGAACTCTTGCTCTTCTTTAACGCTTCCTTATTTTTTTTCTTTTGATTATTTTGAAAATATTTTTGAAAAAAAATAGAGATGATTGTTTTGAGCTTAATTATAACATTTAATATGAAAAATAATAAAATCATGAAGAAACCATAGCAATAAACTCTACAGTTTTTTTTACAAAAAGTTAACAGTCATAATAATTAAATAATAATTAAAGAACTCTTGCTCCCTTTAATGGGATTTCCCTCTTTTTGACAATGTTGGAAATATTTTTCAAAAAAAAAAAAAAAAAAAACTAGAAATGAATGGATTGAGCATGACAAAGGTACGATTTTTTTTTTTTTTTTTTAAGTAGTGGATATTATCCACCGATTTCTCATTGAAATCAGTACTGACCTGACCTGGTACATAAAACACGTACCAAGATCAAAATCATACTTACAGCTGCTCAGTTACAAAACATATCAGTTCAAACAAAAGCAGGTAACATATCCCTGCACAACAAAACAACTAACATAGTAACAAACAACAACATATATAGAGTCTAAACATCTAGCAAATCCCAATCAAGAAGTCTTCCTCAGCCCAGGCGTCGCCAAACATTTGATTTTGGAAGCTGCCATGCCCAAAAACCTCCTGAGAAGTCTCCAAAAAATCTTCCATGTATTCCTCCACCTCTTCCATGTTCACCAGAACCTCCACTGCTGTGCAATTTCTTATTGTTTTAATCTTTTGATATTGTATAAGGCAACAAACTAGGGAAATAAAGTATTTATAATTAATGTAAACACACCGTCTCATGAAATTGATCAATATTAATGGTTGAAATTAAATTCATCCTTTAGTTTATCCATTATTTTTTTGGAAATAACATCAATTCTGTGAGCTCAATAGCTCATATTATATATTTTGAAATTGACTTGCAATGACCAACTTTTCTGACATCAAAGAATGAGAAGAACAAAAATTACAATATCTCCGAACACAGTAAGCCCAACATTAATTTTCAACATTGATTTACTCAAAATCACATTTTAAAGCAACACAATTTTTTTTTTTGAACAATAAGCTTGGCAAAAGTTGATTTATGAAAATTTTGTTTTGAGCATATGACCGAATAAAATAGTAATGTTTTGCTAATTCTTTCTTCTATATATCTCAAAATCGCCAGCTGACAATATCAAATTGTAATCAAGCCTTTTAGAGGTGATCATTATATAGGATTTGGATAATTCTTGGGTCTCGTGTAATTAAT
The DNA here is from genome assembly GCA_025461045.1 of Carex parvula. Lineage (NCBI taxonomy): Eukaryota > Viridiplantae > Streptophyta > Magnoliopsida > Poales > Cyperaceae > Carex > Carex parvula. Next base: position 507,507 of record JAJGRW010000485.1, read on the forward strand.
CAAGTTGTGATTTAGGTGGCTTGATTATGCATTGTTTTATTGGGTTCTAGCTCATTCAAATTCTAGTTGTCTTGGATCCAGAATTAATCCTTTAAAATTTGGGTTGTTACTGGTTTCAAATCATTGGTGTTTTTAATCTAATGGATCAAGTCTTTTTTTTTTTTATTTGAAGTGACATTAATTTGAAGTGGCAGCAGGTTGAGTCGTGTAGACCACATCACAGTATTATATCTGATAAATTATGTCAGGTAATTAAGTATAAAGCTGATTGTCAGGAACTATTTTATATAGTTTATGGTCACTCAGATTCGGATTATTTCGAATTTAGCTCTAATTGGATTGTGTTGCAGATTGATATATATATACATAGAATCTGGTTAATATGCTACATGTAGCATAGAGGGCCTCCGTACAACAGCTCAATATTTGAGTTTTCGAAATTCTAATAGTCGATCCGAACCGTTCAACATGATCTCTATATGAATATGTACTTGCAAATCAAATTTTACATTTTTTAGAATTTTTACTATTTTTTTAGATAGGTAGAAAATCACTTGATATGAAAATTATGTACCATTCAGATTAAGTGATTTTCTACCTATCTAAATAAATAGTAAAAAAATTTTAAAAATATTATAAAATTTGGTTTGCAAGTACATTTTTATATGGAGATCATGTTGAACGGTTAGGATCAACTGTTAAGATTTTGAAAACTCAAATATTAAGCCATTGCACGGAGGTCCTCTATGCTACATGTGGCACCGTAGCCAACTCCATATATATATAGTGTCGTTCTGAGTCGTATTTGAATTATTTACTTAGAAAAATCTAATAGAATTAGATTCGGCATCAGATTAGATTACATTAATCTTTTAGTTGGGTCAGAAATTTTCAATATTCGGCTTTGAGACTGTAAACTAAATATCCATTCAAAATTTATGCACGTTCTAACTATATTTAATTCCATATATACTTCTTGGTGCCCTCTTGAGTTGCCATCTATGTTTTTTTTTTTTTTTTTTCCAATTATTTTCAGCACTATATATATCTGTGGTATACATGCAGTTTGAATTTGTACTTTTCGATAGAAGTGTGAGATATTGATATTTAGAATTTACTGGCATAAACTATTGATTTCTTGACAATATTTATATATATTTAATAAATGATTAGAAGAAAAATGAGAGACTTAAGTAAATGACACGAGAGCAAGCAAATCGGAAGACAAAATTATCGTGTATCTCAATTTGTTTAATGCTCTTATTGACTGCGGTGGCGGAGTACTCCAAACTCTAATTAATTACGAGCTTAATTAATGCTGATATTACACATATTTTATTATATATGCATGCATTGATGGACCACAAGATTAAATTAAAAAAAGAAAAAGCCATTGATCTAGTTGACTGAATACACATATTAGCAAAATGAATTGCAAGTCAGAAGGCGGATCTCTATATATATATATATATAAGTTGGTTAAAAATAACTACATATACGATCGCCTAATCGGTGTACGTACTTGTAAAATACTTATTACGACAAATTTATCAGATAATTAAATATATTATTTTGTCACCAACAACCATTAAAGAAAGAATGAACGCATGCACAAGCGCGCACTAGCATGTAAACCAACTTTTCTTCCTTTGATAAAAACCTTTCTATACAGATACATCTTTCATCTTTTCTCCTAAAAACCACCACCAACTGAAACAACCAAATTTTCTCTGCCACATCTCCTCCATAACTCAAATCCACACACAACTAAGAACGCTAAAAATGCAAAATAAAACCATGAAAGGAATGACAAAGAAAGAAAGAAAAAAAAAAAACCTGAAAGAGGAAACCTTCCACACAATTTAAACCCAAAACGGAGGTATCATTAGCAACTAAAAAGAACCAACGTTCCTCCCAACCTCACTCCAAGCTATAAATTGTCACTAAATCAGAAACCCTAAAATCAGAGCCAGAGTGCACCAGCCTCTTTCAACAGAGGCACGAGAGTGCCGTTAATATGCGAAGCCATCACCCGGTCCATTGCACCAATCAGTTTCCCTCCTATGAATACCACAGGTACAACAGGTGGCACCACACCGAGAAGCCGTGCTAGAGCTCTCTCGATATCTCTTCCCAGCGGCTCCATGTCTAGCTCGTAAACAGTCGGGTGCACCCCCATGCCACAGAAGAGCCGCTTCACGGCATGGCACATGCAACAAGAGCTGACACTGAAGATGACAACTGCATTCTCTGAGGCAAGTCGCTCGACCCGTTCAAGCGGGTCCATTGCATGGGTTGATGCCGCCACGTACCATGATTCAGTCGTTGCACCGTACTGCATTGTGATTTTGTTTGTGTTGTGTTAAGTTTTACCCAATGTGTTTTTGTTTGGTTTTTGATTGATGTTTAGGCTTTAGAGAGGAGAAGCTATATAGAGTTGGTGAATGGTGTGGTGGAGAGGAGAGTATATATAGAGAAAAGAAGAACCCGGTCAGTGGCATTATGGTAATAAAAGTGAAGTAATGGGGTACAGTGGGAAACGGGAGGAATTTGCGGGGAACATATCAGGTCTGTCGTCAGCGCATGTAAATGACCAATCCTACACTCGTGAAAAAGTTGGTTAAAATTGGAATTTAATATAACTTTACCTGCCAAGAAAGTAAAGTCGCAACTGAAATAATTTTGGCTTAAACATACTTAATGAAGCAATATACACTCAAATTAATCAATAATTAATGTATAACTCTTGTATTTCATCAGATAAAATCAAACGGCTGTTGTACTTTACTGATTAAAAATTTCCGTCAGGAATCAGGATTGTTTAAATGAAATTTAAAACCGCCTCTAAGTACTAGTTTTGCATTCTTGCTTTGATTGGGGAAACAAAAAAGAAACCAAAACAAAAATGATAGTTTGGATCGATTCCTTTATTATAAAAAATAAATACTTTTACAATTAAAATAAAATCAAATGATCCAAAACAAGATGCATGGATTGTGTTTCTTTCGACAAATGAATGGAACCGAACCAATAATTTGGTCGATTGAGCACATGTGTTGGTTCAGTCCCACTGATTTTCACACTAACAGTCACGCAATGTGGAATATTAATGAGACCGAACCATTGATCATATTCTATTGATTTCAAACGCAAATATAAATTCATTTGTTCACTAAATTCACATGTTCTACGCTCTGGTATCAATTTAGTCACATATATACCATATTTATTTTCTATGCATGCAGGCTGCTACTGGTACTGCAGCTCTCTTGTAATGTTCTTTCATTTTAAACATATGCCTATGGGCTTTTTACCAAAAGAAAAAAAAAAATCAAATGTTCTACTGGGTCCATTTATTTGATTGAAAAAAAAACAATATATCTCTGTTTTTAATAATTTGATCTTCTAATTTCTAAAATAATTATTTTTTGCTAAAATTAATTCAATTGTAATGCTTTATTAATCTGGTCTTATATGTCAGCTCGATATTTTTGTGGGTATACATGAAAATGGTCCTTCAAAGACTGAATTTCTTTAATGGAAGACTGGAAGTAAATGCATGGAGTTTTAGATTTCAATGGGGTCGGTCGGGGACAATGTATACATGCTTTTACATGTTACGTGGGGTACCATCGGCTGTCTTTGTACTTTTGTCGGATTGTACTAGTATATACCGCACTTGTCTACGAAAAAATGTACAGTGATAATGCGTGACACTATAGCAATATGGTAATATACCGTACTAGGTTGTTTAATTCGTGATAGACGTTGGCAGTGCAGTGTTCCACATTTCTATTATTACGCGTACCCAGTGCCGGAGAAATTCGTATATATGATCATCTGAGTTAGCACAAATTTTGAGTCAAGGTCTGGACCATCAGATTTAAATCCGCACTAACATTAAAGAGTTTGTGCGTTATAGATGTGGGCCGGATTGGTCTGAATTCTGATCGCACAAGAATTGCACTGTTTATAAATTAACTCTAAAGGTATGTTAATGCAGAGGTTGCGGATTTGTGCCGGAGGGGAGAGATCGAATTAATTCATATATATCATCTAAGGTAAATCGACTATTTGAACTTTGAAATAACAAAAACAAACCGGCAGTATATAAGTCTTGGTCAAAGTAAACTTAGCCAAGGTGCTTTATAAAGCATAGGCTATTTGGTGTTTTTTATATGGTCGAGAATTTTCTGAAAAACATAAATTCTAAAAAATTCTAAAAAATTAAAAATTTCCAAAAAAAAGTATTGGTCTCCAAGCACATTTTAATATGGAGATCATGTTGAGTAGTTCGGATCGACTATTTGATGCTTGAAAATAGAGATAAGGGCGTAAAGCACAAGAGAGGGTCTATAGATATGCTTTATAAAGCAACCTTAAATTTAAGTAATTGATATAATTATTTTATTGTGAATGCCCATTTCATGTATATGAGTATATATAAGATACCCTAATAAGATATGTAAAATGTCAGTCCATTCTGAACTTAAAAGTGCCATATAAATCTCTTCTAAATAACACAGCCCTCCCTTGTGAATTAATAACCTCAGTTAATAAAATGTCTCAAGTACTACATACCTCATAAAGATGAGGGAAGCCGTAGCTAGCTAGCGAGAGTGCAATTCTGAAACCATTAGGGATGTCAACGGGTACGGTAAGGGTTGGGTGTAAGCATTTTTATACCCGTACCCGTTACAAATTGTCCTTAACCGTACCCTTTCTTACTTACTACAAATTATCTTATCCGTACCGTATCCTTACCCGTTATAGTTGTCGGATAACGAGACGGTAGCGGGTAAATAAAGGTAATACTAACTTAATAATTATTTTTATTTTATATTAAATAAAATATTAAAACATATACATTCATTTCACATATATATAGTACTTTATTGAAAAAAATTATGATTATGCTAAGCGCAAGTAAACCAACTAAAGTACTCTTTTCAATGCTTATTAATATATATAATATTTTTATAATTACCAGATCAGGTAACGGATACGAAATAGGATTTATCCGTACTCTTATCCATTTAGATAAAGAAAAAAATAATTACCCGTACCCGTACCCGATAAGTTTACGAATTTTTTTTTTTTACCCATACCCCTCTAATCGGATACGGTACGGATCGGATAAACGGATAAAAAAATACCATTATTGACACCCCTAGAAACCATAAGTTTTTTTTTTTAAATCGAATTCTGAAACCACAAGTATGATCAGAATTTGGATGTAGATTGTTGTCCGGGATATTCATATGTAATTTCATAAATTCAACAAAAAATGGTGAGTACTCAATGTATATATGAGAATAATACTTATTTATAAATAGTGTTTTCCAAATATTATGGTATGAGTTGTCTCTAAATTTCCACCACCACTTCATTAACATAGTTACATTCCTCAGTTTGAGATCCAATATTTTTAAACCTCCAAATTAATTCTTTTGTTATACATGCATGACAATTTCCAATTAACCAATACATATTTCTTCATACTCCTGTCAGTTCCCTGCCACACTCATTAATATTTTAAAAAACTCATATCACATTCTCGTCGAATGGTTCAACGAATATTTTCTTTTTATTATTGAAACATTAAAATAAATATCGATCGAAACTATAATATCATGGAAATGTTGAATCTGAAGGAACCAGATTATTGTTGGAAATTATATAGACCGTAAGAATTTGAATTGTAAATGTATACAAATTACAAAACGAGACGAAAGAAAATGGAAGAAAAGTATAAAAAAATAGAATAAGAATAAGAATAAGAAAATTGGAAAGGATGACTAATTTGTAAAATTTCCATTTGCCCCGATAAAAAATTGTGATGCAAGTATGTACTTGGGGTTATTAAGGTGGTTGGTAGTTAATTCTGATCTATTGAATCAATTTCAAATAACGAAATAAAACTGTTAAAACTTATTTACTTCACGAGTGATTTATTTATATTTTTAATTTTATAAAATTTTATATTTATTTAGTGCTATTAGGTCAGGCGAATAAAAAAAATATAATTTATATTAATGTATTTTTTTATTTTTTTATCATTTATCAACCACGCGACTTTATTATAAATAAAAATTATAAAATAATTATATTCAGCTTCAATGAACTAGCTTTTGGTATAATAAGAAAGGTTAATATCTTATGTGCGGGAGGTCGTGGGTTTGAAACCAGATAAGGGTCCTTTATAGATATCAAATTGAAGTTAATATGCTAGACCTTCATCTTTCTATTTCAAAATAAATAAGTGAACCAAAGAGATGAAATCAGATTACGCATGGACAAAGCACGTACAGTCCGTATCCTCTGAGGTAATGCACCATTTGAGTTTCAATCTAGACCGTCTAATCAAATCCAGATCAATCGGTTCAAGTCTGTAATACACAGATTCTTTAAGATTCGTATCGATATATATAACGAACATATCGGATTCAAAGTCAAAAATTGAGACACCTTAGATGATATGCAGTCAAGCACTTAATGGTGGAATGCGTATCCTTTGCATTAACTCAAAAGGAAATATTTTGAGTTAATGAATCTCAACCGTCTGATTTTAAACGGAGACAATCCGACTCCTGCTTATAACATAGGGCGTCATTCAATATTAGTGCGGATCTAATCTGCAGAAATCTCAAAATAGATCGGACGGTTGAGATTCATTAATTCAAAAGATTCCCTTTTGAGTTAATGCAGAGGATACGAATTCCGTAACGGTGGGGGAGGCACATGGAGTATGTATCCTCTGAGATATCTCATATTTTGCGTGACCGACGTGTCCGGTGTCTATTAGGGGATAGCGTAGGGGCCAGTATTATTTGTGCTTTGAGATTCGTGCAGAATTATTTGAACGGTTGAAATTTTAAAAAAAGTCACGCAAAATATGAGATATCTCAGAGGATGCGAATTCAGGCAGATGAGAGGCATGAAATGATGCATGTTGGTGGGCTTTGCGGCACGTGCAAGCACTTTAGCCTCACTCTACGTACTATCATACACAATCCATTGTAAACGGTAATAAAGTTGCAAGTTTCTCAATGAAAAAAATATAATAAAGTTGCAAGTAAGTTTTGACCAACCTTTTCTAATCGTTGGTTTTTAGCTTTTGGTCAGAATGGGGAGGCTTCGTATCACGAGGTGTATGAAGAAATCCGGAGCGTTGATGGGATTATAAAAGGAGGGATAAGGGACATTGTGTGAGCACAGGAATAAAGCACAGTTGGTTAGAGTAATTAAGATTGTCAGAGATAAAGTATGGGGCAAATTGTACTGGCTACTTTATTTATTTACTCGAGTCTTTCCCAATAAAGAAGGCAAGCGAGGGCGGCGATACGAATCGGATTTGTTGTCTCCTTCTTCATTTAGTATCTTCTCCAAAATATATATATAGATATATATAATTATCGATTGAAGAAAATTAATACCGAGAATATTTAAGACAAAGGAATTATATCTCAAAATTTGAGTTGATTTTTGAAAAAAATCTGAACCATTTAAACTCTTAAAGCATGCATCTGAAAGCAACCCATATTCAATTATGAACGCAGAAATGTATGTACATAGGAAATATTATGTTTGTGCTTTACAAACATGTGAAGTTGGGGCCTAAATTAAACGAGTCTGACTCCATTTGTGCCATCGTTCTCATTATACAGCACAAACGAAGTGCATGTCCCTAGTCCCTACTTCACAAAAAATAAAATACTATGTGTTAGTCTTGTTTAACTATCATTCTAGTAAAAAGTTTCAATATTTTTTTGTCCTTTTAATGAAAATTCTGAATCCGCTCCTGATTGTTGGCACTGGCAGGCTGCTTGCAATTGGTGTGAAGTTAATTAATTAGTACCCAATTAACGACAAATGATTTCGTTAACTGGACACAATATGCACTTTACTGACAGACCTAGCGAAAATTAATTAACCTAAGACGGCCATATAAGCAAACTCGTTTCATACTATTTTTAGTTAACATTAGAAAAAATTATTAAGTATATATGAAGGGAGAAGAGAGAGAGAGCGCGCACTTCGGCAGCCGCTGGTAAGATTTTCGAAAAGAGAGAAAAAGAGAGAGAGAGAGCGGGGCGCGCACTAACAAAAGTTGAAAACTAACTAACTAAGCTACCTTTATATAATTAAAAAAGAAAGTATCACCAAATCCGGAGAAATAGAGATGGAAGGTAAAGAGAGAAGCGTCAGAGGTTGTCGCCTGTTTGTTACATCACATGTGAGCATGCAAAGCAATTAAAAAGACAAAACCCTCCTTTCTTTATCCATCATCAATCACTAAGCGGTAAGCGCATATCAGAAACGCCTATAGTTTATATAAAAAGATTGAGTGAGCCTATGGTGCTATGCATAGCACGGATGGGGTCCGTGCTACGGCTCAAAATTTGACTTTTTAAAATCCTAACGGTTAATCTAACCGTTCAATGTGATAACCATATGAATATGTACTTGCAAACTAAATTTTATATTTTTTCGAATTTTTTTACTATTTTTTTAGATAGGTAGAATTTTGATGGTCCAGAATTTTCAGAAAACACTGATTTTTCTACCTATCTAAAAAAACAGTAAAAAAATTCGAAAAAATATAAAATTTAGTTTGCAAGTACATATTCATATGGTTATCACATTGAACGGTTAGATTAACCGTTAGGATTTTAAAAAGTCAAATTTTGAGCCGTAGCACGGACCCCATCCGTGCTATGCATAGCACCATAGCCTCACTCAAAAAGATTTCCTAAAGCCCACAGTGTCACTTATAATTGCAAACATGCCCTAAATTTTTTATATTTGCAACATATATAACCATATTTTTATTCGAAATTTTTAATGTGTCGTTGCTTTTGGTTGGCCACAGAGCACCAAAAAGCCTTACTTTTCAATAAAGAAAACAGAAAATAGTATGAAGACATTGAACCAAAATGAGAATGAGAGAACCATGAATATATAATAATAATTATAGTAAACTGTTATCAACGTTTCAAATCAAACTACATTAGCAAATTAGTTGATATATCTAATTGACAAATTAACTCAAATTATGTTATTACAACTCACTTCGCTGTATATATTGTTAAAACATAATACAATTCGTACTTGGAACAATAATAGGAGTTGGAATTATTACTTTTTAATTGAGATTTTTGAACTTTTTTTTTATAAATTTAGGTGTTTATAATTTGTTTAACCATTTTATAATTTTTAGTAGAAATGCATATATATGAAGAATAACCAACCTTTAATTTTATAAACGATTGTTCGTGAATAATTCGCTAGGTACTTACATTATTCTTAATTTATAAATTTTACAAATTTTTATGAATATTATATCTTTCATATTTTGCCTGCTTGCTTGTAGGCATTGATACCATGGTTTCTTAATTTTTATAGGTACTATCATATATTCAGTGTTTATAATATATTTAGGCTAGCAATCATTTCAGGTTAGACAAGGATATATTAGTTTATTTTTATTTATTTTTTATGTATAGATTTTCAAGATTATGTTAAGGTTAACGAACAATCACACAAGTTAAATTACATTGATGTAAGGTGTACTGCAATATTGAATTTCTAACTTTTGGAGGTAGCACAAATAATTATTTTATGTAACACTCTAATATTAACTTAAAATAATTAAAGGATTCCACATTTATCTTCTTCCCTATTAATTATCAGCCTATCCCTATCAGGTAATTAACGACCGAAAAGGAACTTTGTTTAACCCATTTGACAATATTGGGTTCATTTGTGAATCCTAAATTTCTTTGGAATATCTTGATAAAATTGGGGTACGTACGTTGAAGATTTTTAGAAAGATGGAAAGAAGAGATATCAGATATGAGAGAATGGGGCTAGAGAAAAGAGAAAAAGAGAAAGGGGACGAGAGAGAGAGAGAGAGAGAGAGCACGCTGGTTCCAATGGGCAGCGACTTTTGTATTTTGGCATGAAATATGAACAGACATGGCATGGAATCATGGATGTCATTGCCTCTCTCTCTCTCTCTCTCTAGGGCTGACGACATGCAGCATGCATGCACCTACGTATACATGTTGTCCATTCTCTCTGCGGCTGTATTAGTTATAGATGACCTGAAATGAAATGGCGTGTTGACAGTTTTGAAAAATTTGATCAAACACAAAAATCTCTATTGGAGATATGCACCCACCCACATCAGCTGGGAATTCATATCCTCTGAGAGTTAACTCAAATTTTGAGTTAGATCACGACCGTCCAATTTTAATTCGCACAAATATTAAAGGTCCTTGCGATATAGGTATGGACCAGATTAGTCTGAATTCACAAAAACGGTGCGTTAATGCAGACTCGATCAGCTGGGGCCCACAAGTCCCTTTACATGGAAAAAAGTGAGTTTTTAATTACAACTAAAACTTGATGCAGTTAAGCAGTTTGAATATGAGGAGGGTTCTAACGCCTCATGCTTTCATACCTCATCATATTTTATATTTTTATTTTAAAGTTTAAATTGTCGAGCCAACCGTTCAACATGATATCCATACTAAAATATGATTGGGGATGAAATTTTAAAACTTTTGGAAAATTTTTACTATTTTTTAAGATGGGTAGAAAATCATTATTTTGTATCTATCTTAAAAACTATTAAAAGTTTCCAAAAATTATAAAATTTCATCCCAAGCATTTTAGTATGGATATCATGTTGAGTGGTTCGGATCACAGTCTGAACTTTGAAAACAAAGATATAAATATGAAGTATGATGAGGCATGAAAAGCGTGAGGTATTGAAACCTCCTCATTGAATATAGCAATTATGAAACGATAATATAGCAATTGGATATAGGTGTTATATATTGTTGTACAATAACAAACTTGGGGATAATAATTAATAAATTAATCCAATTTCTAAAAAATAATATAATGAAAGTTTAGCGCACTGTTAGGAGTTCGGCTAGTATGATATCAGTGTCACAAGACACCAACTCTAAAACATATTGAATAGACTTCAAATGACTAATTCAAACCGTTCAAAATTTACTTTATGAGTGATGTGTTTACATGCAAAAAAAATATTTTTTCGAATTATTTTTGTATCAAATCAAGTGGTAACAAATGTTGAAAAATGAATGCACTAAAATTAACTTAAAAGCCCCCCATATTTGACAACCTGACTTGAATAAATAAATTCAAAAAATATAAATTCTACATGTAAACACATAACTAATGAAATAAATGGACTTGAACAGTTTGGATTCATCATTTGAAGTCGATTCGATAGATTTTAAATTGATGTTATATAGACTAAAATGACACTTATATCATACTAGTCAGTAACCATACTCTACTGTCAGACTTTCATCACTAAAAACTGAAAAAACCCAATAAAATTTTGTGGACCCCGCAAATCTAAGATAGTACTTAGTATTCATTAGCAATAAAATTAAGTTAGTAACCTTTCCAAAAAAAGATAAAAGAATCTGCACTTGCACATTTCGAGAAAAGAAATCTTGAAATGCAGCAATTAACGAAAAAAAAAAATAAAAAAAGCTGTAACATGAGTCCACCTGTAGTCTTCAAGCATCTTTATAATCCGTTG
>JAJGRW010000485.1:522094-678215 GCA_025461045.1 Carex parvula
TGTATGGTTTATCCATTTTTGTCGGCTCAAAATTACCATACAGAAATTACTGTCACCCCAGCAGAGGGTAAAAGAAAATTGTTGTGCACATATTTATACCATACATGTTCTTAACTTCTTATGTCTAACTAATCACAGGATTTCATACCATATTTGCAAATCTCAGAATTACAATTCCTTCAAAGTCAAACAACAAAACCAACGAATTAGTGAAAAACAAAATGTGAAACAAGGAATAGAAAGGAGATGACCATTTTTATATCAAAATTAACATTAACATGCTTAAGCTTCTACATGCACAATGTCCTCTTGCATACTTACATTACTTGCATGAAAACAACATACAAAAAGCCAGCAAGAGGTCCTACTAAAACTCTAACCTCTCTTAAGCCTATACATTGAGCCACTCTTTTTTTGAAAAACTTGGCAGCGGCTGCCAAGGTTATACATTGAGCCACTCAATCTCTCTCTCTCTCTCTCTCTCTCAGATTCTGTTCATGGACATCTATTGGATTCATACTCTTCCTTGCTACTAACTTCCTCTGCATTTTCATCAGAATTATCTGTTACACAACTCGAACTTGACAAGGGCGGAGGTGTGCCGGGCCTTTCCACCACTGCTTGGTCCATGAACTCCATGTCCACCTGGCTCTTTCTTTTCTTTTTGAAAATTCGACAAAGAACCCAATTTGTCGATGTAACCATAGAATCCTGAAGAATTTACAAATTCATAATTCTGTAAGCATTCAATAAGTAGGATAAAGTACATAACAACTTGTATAAACAAATAATAACTGTCTGACTGCGGTTCAGGACTAGTCAAATTACCAAATATTAATTAATGGTACCGATATTGATGTATAGATAATAATGTGGCGTCTATTGGCTTACTGGTACATTGTAGGTCACCGGTACAATAAACCTAAGAAACATAGAAGATGTAAAATTAGTCATACATTTGCAAGACGGTACTCGTGCATGATCCAGTCAGTACGGGTTCCTCTAGGAGGTTTCCCTTGATAGAAAACCAGGGTCTTCTTAAACCCTATTATTTGGCTATTCCTCGAACCAATTAGAGGCTTATCTTTGCCTGAGGCTTTCCAGTAACCGGATCCGGATCTTGTTGCTCGGTTTGATCGAGACCCGTTATGGTACTTGGCCTCTCTTTGGTTGAAGAAATATCTCTCCCCTTCACTTGCACCTACAAGTTGGTTAAAACAATTCAATTTATATGTCAGTAAATGATACGTCAATTGGTTTTGGAGAATGTTACAATAATCTGAGCTATGAAGAAATACAATTAGCTACCAAAACAGTCATACAGCAAAAGAGAGAAGTAATTACCAGGTATATCTGCAGGGTTATGCCTTAGAAAATCAATCTCTGGTATAATACCGGACGGTACGGGGTACGACAAGACCTTCCTCTTTAGATACAGAGAAACCAACTCTTCATCCGTCGGGTGAAATCTGAATCCAGGAGGCAACCTTATAACACTTGAACTGGATTTCTCCATTCCCATCAAAGAGTACACAGAAGTGAGCAATTGAACGCGAAACCACTATTATTTATGGTTGTAGATGCGATGGCAGGAGATTAGCCATGAATTGGATCTTTGCATGGGAGAGTGGGGAGAGAGAGGCATGTACACGGGAGGGATTTATAGCAAGAGAGGTTGCGGAGATAACAGGTTTTCTTGAGAGAGACTCAAGCTTTGTGTGTGCCTCTTGCCTTGGTCTTTGACGCATTTTAACAAACAAGTGGTTCATTGTGTGGTTATCCCTCTCCAAAAGCAAAAGGAAAATTTGTGTACGGGAATAAGGAAAGCTGCCTTTTTGCGAAATGGTCTCCGAACAGGATTACACTTTTGTTTCTCAACCTAAATTCTCTGATACATGTGCTCTGTAACAAAAGCAGTTGCGTATCTACGACTTACGGGACCCACCAGTTTAAAAACCAGGAATACAATCTAAGGGACCCGCATGTCGGATACTCAAGACACCTTTTTTAGTGAGCTATCTGTAACTGGAGAATCCGGAGCTTTTATGCCCTTTGCTTTGCCGTAGGATTGTTTTTATTTTTTGAAAGCGTAAATTCTTTATCTAAAAATAATTAAAGAATAAATGTAATGCGGCTACTTTGGATATGACCCGAAATTTTTTAGTTACCACCCCGTAAAATATAAATTAAATCAATACTATCGAATTCTATTTTTTTTTTATTCCTAACACCCACATGCCCTCAGTCCATGCACTAAATTAGACTGGTGCGTAAACTGGAGAGGCGCACCAGTACAGGAAATTCAACAAATTCCGCGCCACTATTGAAGAAGCCAAACCCCTTCATTTCTCATCCAAAAGCTCAATCACGTGTCACTTTTTATGTGGTGCGCAGATTAATGTGACATAGGAAATATTAGTCAAGTTAACAAAATAACACATTATATATTTTAATATTCACATCAAACAAAATTTATGTGTTTTTAACATTCTATATTCTAATTCCTGGGACTCTTTGTGTTTTTTAATTATTTTTTTCTGCTTCAACAGTGGCGCGGAATTTGTTGAATTTCCTGGACTGGTGCGCCTCCCCAGTCCGCGCACCAGCCCAATTTGGTGCGCGGACTCAGTTTGCGTGAGTGGTAGGATTAGAAGAATAGTGAAGTCAGTGGTATTGATTTAATTTGATTTAATTGAGTGGTAACTTAAAAAATTTCGGAGATCTGACTTGCTGTCTCGTACTTTTGAGTCCGGTCGAAAAAAAAACAGATGAAAATTAGTAGAATAGATTGAACTTTTTACGATCAGAAGCTAAACTTTTCTTTAAGGAGGGAATTCATTCTTATAAATTATGTAATTAATTATCTTCTATTGTTGTTGTAATCTATAATCAGGAGTTTAATTTGAGAGATAAGAGAAATGTGAGTACCGAAATTTTTCTAGTTACCATCTTAATATTTTTTTTTTTTTTGCTTTCCTTACAGCCCGTAGGCCTAGTACAAAACTTCAACTCTTGCTATGTATTAGGAAATCCACTACCCTGACAATCCCATCCCCTAACTCTACCCTCATTTGCCAGATCGTGAGCCAGTTGGATTCCATTATCCTCTCTTGATCTATGCACAATTCTAGATGATGGGAATTCCCTTTGTAGCCTCCAAGCATCCCAAATCTCCCGACTAGCTCTCCAGTCCGGTATTACAGGCAGTCCACAAGACAGAGCATTGACCAGTTCAAGTGAATCAGAGTACACGACCCCCCCTTCTGCAGTTACCTGAGCCAGACATTGAAAACCATAGAGAACCGCCTGCGCTTCAACATGGGTAGGATTGATCGCATGAACCTGTTTTGATTCCCTCCTGACAACAGCACCATCTTGCATTATAAGCAGCCCGATACCTGTCCTCCCCTGTTGGTCCCAAGACCCATCTACAAAGCAGGAGAAGCCCCTGTGCACTTGCTGCTTATCTGTATGAGTCACATCTTGGTGGCGCTGGCCAGAGGTGGGCCTTTTTACAAGCATACCAGAACTGAGATTTCGCATTGCAGAGTCCTCCAGTGCTCTATTCCAATACTCCTTACACACCGATATGGACTGCTGCTTACCTGAGTAAAGTCGGTCCTTCCGACTTCTCCATACCGCCCACGCAATTGAGATGAATTTAAGGAAATCCTGCTCCCCAATTGCTTGTCTTATGAGATTGATAATGGCTGGCAGCTCCTTGAGTAGCTCATCCGTCCTTATACCCAATGGCGACGCCAACCATACTGACCGTGCAAAATGACAGTGAAAAAGCGCATGGGTGACTGTCTCCTCTTCTAAGTCACAGATTGGGCAGTGCGCAGAGAGATGGGCCATTCGTCTTGCCAATGCCACTTGAACCGGTATAGCATCGAAGCAGCACTTCCAGATGAAAACTTTGAATTTTGGTAAAAGACCGTTATGCCCCCATAACCAATCCCAAAATTCTTTATCTCCCATAAGAATCTAATCACCTCGTAGCATTTGATATGCTTTCTTGGTTGAGAACTTGCCATCCTTGGCATATGTAAAGAGAAGACAATCTTTTGCAGGGGATTGAATTGGTCTTATTGCCTCATTCGTCGCCACCGATAGAGCTACTGAGAATCCAAAGAGAGATTGCAGGGCTTGAAAGTCCCAATTGTGTGAGGTTGGATTTATAAGTTGCTGGACCTTCATCTCTCTCTGAGCTGTATTAACTGCCTTGAAATTCTCCCATTGCGGAAACCACGGTTGTGAGAAAACCGGTATACTACTGCCATCTCCAATTGACCATGCAACGTGGTGCCGCAGAACTTCTCTTTGATCCAGCAATTGCTTCCACAATTTTGAACAATTGGTCCTTCTGCCCAAGGTCCAGTAAGACCCCCTAGGGAAGTACTTCGCCTGGACTATCTGCACCCACAAGCAATCATATCCCGCAACCACTTTCCATACATTCTTCATTAGAAGAGCCCTATTTAGCTCCGTCAAACTTCTTAGACCGAGCCCTCCCATCCCCTTTGGTGTAGCAATTTTGTCCCAAGCTACATAAGGCATGCGTTTTCTTTCCTCAGTGGATCCCCAAAAGAAGTTCCTGGTGATGGCAGTCAACTTTTTAATCACCTTTGTCGGGAAAATGACCGTACCCATAGCATAGATCGACAGACTCTCCATTACTGACTTAATCAGGACTAAGCGACCTGCCTGCGATAGTAGATTTGATTTCCAAGAATTGAGCTTATTTTGGAATTTGTCAACTATGTAATCAAAATCAGTATCGCAGGCTGTTTTGACGGGGCATCCGAGATACCTTTCATTCACATCCGCCAACTTCACCTTGAACTGGCGCAAGAAACAGTCCCGTTCTTGTTGACCTGAATTTCTGCTGAACCAAACCTTTGACTTAGTGGGGTTGAGCTCCATTCCTGAGACAGCACAGAAATCTTTCAAAATGGTAGTATATTCAGCCATTTCTGTTGCCGTCAGCGCCCCCATCAACAGCAGATCATCCGCAAACATGGAGTTGGTGAGTGGGCTTGCGGATCTGGCTAGTTTGATGCCCCTGATGTTCCCCATCCTCCTAGCAGCATCCAACCACCTTGACAGGGGATCCATGGAAATGATGAAAAGGTAAGGTGACATGGCACACCCCTGACGCAACCCCCTAGTCGGTTTTATAAACCCATCGCCTTTGCCATCAAAGAGAATTGTGAATCTTGAGGATGTGACACAAGCTTTAATCCATCGACAGAGAGTTGGCGAAAACCCATACATTGGCAAAAGGGAAAACAGATACTCCCAATTTACCCTGTCAAAGGCCTTTGAGAGGTCAGCCTTGAGAACAAATTCCCCATCTCCATTAGTGCGCGCTTTAAAGCTGTGTAGGATCTCACGAAGGAGAATAATATTCTCCGAGATTTCCCTTCCCGGAACAAATGCTGTCTGTGACTTAGCTATTAAGAAATCCATCCAAGGCTGCATCTTCCTAGCTATCAATTTTGAGATCACCTTATACATAAGATTACACACGCTTATTGGGCGATAGTCAGATACCTTCGTCGGCCCTGAGATCTTCGGTACCAAAACTAGGTTTGAGCGGGCAAATGAGTCGTCCATTTTTGCTGTCATGAAGAACTTGGAGACTTCTCTTTGAATTATCGGCCCAAAGTGTTCCCAGCCGTGTTGAACTAGTGAGGCCGTAACCCCGTCGGGCCCCGGAGCTTTTAAAGGCCCAAGTTCAAAGACTACTCTTTTAATTTCATCATGTGTGGGCCTACGGTCTAGGCTTGGCCAAGCTTCCACCGGAATTTGGGTGATTTCATCTCTAACATGCTGCGGGATTTCCACTGGGCCGTGAACTGCTGTAGTGTTACCTGCAAGATAAACATTTTTAAAGTGGTTAGTGAACTCCCTTCGCACCTCTTTCTCCTCCACCGCCCATTCTCCATTCTCCTTCAATACAGCAGCGATAGTGTTCTTCCTCCTTCTAATGATAGTGCTTGCATGGAAAAATTTAGTATTAGAGTCTCCTTGCACAGCCCAGTTTTGCCTCGATCGCTGCATCCAGTAAATTTCCTGAGCCACCAGGTACCTTGCATGTTGGGTTTGCAAATCATCAATTCTGCCCCTAACTTCATCATTTTGCTGTTCTTTGAGAAGATAGCCGATCTCTTCCTCAATGCTCTTTAATTCTTTGTTAGGGTCCTTTGCTCCTTCGGTCCAGCCCCTCACTTCCTTTCTCAATCTCGAGCATGTTTGAACCCAACCTAAATCCCCCTGTTCCACCACCCTAGCACAGAGATTGTTGAAGTCTGGGTCTTGGAGCCACCACTGCTCCACCCGGAATGGTTTTTGGTTCTTCTTCTCGGTTCTGTGTGTTTTGAGAAGTATTGGCAAATGGTCACTTTGAAAATTTGGTAGGTGCAAGACTCGAGAATTGGGAAATAGGTGTATCCAGGCCGTCGTTGCCATGCCTCTATCCAATCGCTCGAGGATCAGATTCTTCCCTTTATGATTATTGGCCCAGGTGTACGCCGGACCCGCATAGCCCAGATCCACAAGTCCCGCTCGCTGCACAAAATCTCTGAACTTTCTATTTTTGTTTTTAAAAACTCTATGCCCCCCTTCTTCTCATCAATCCGCAGGAGGGCATTAAAATCGCCTATGGTGCAAACTGGATAACCCGAATGAGATATATGGAACTCAATTCGGGTTCAGATGTTATTATTTTGTTGATCCGCACAATCTCCATACACTCCAATGAACAACCAGGGAGCACTGATCGGATCCTTTTGTATAACTGCTATAATAAAAAAACTCGAGACCTCTATTATTTGAACAGAGATTAAGTCGTTCCATAGTAGCCACAGCCCGCCTCCCCGGCCCCTAGAGGCCACAATCTCTTTATTTTTCAGCGGCAGCTTGGCTATTCTTCTTATTGCTTGGTTTTTTGAACACTTGGTCTCGGAAATGAACGCCAGGTCTGCTCCTGTACACTGGAGGTACCGCCGGAGGGTCGGAATTGTCGCGTCACCTCCACTTCCGCGACAATTCCAGGAGAGTAGGGTACTCATCTTTCCAGCGGCGAGGTAGACCTCGCCGCCTTTGCCTTTTTGTTAAAGGTGATGACTAGCTCTTCGTCAGCTGCTTCCATTGCCACAGTCCCACTGACCTCCCTTTCAGTCCAGTTCTGATTAACCGGTTCTGGCATGGTTTCATGCAAATTCCTCTTCTGCCCTGTTGCCCCCTGTGTCGCAGCACCATGTCCAGAATGTGCAACACCTTGAGTTGGCAATAGCATGGAGTTTATTATCCATGGGCCTCTAGTGGGCTGTAGTATGTTCTCCATTTCTGGCCTGTGAGAGTCTTGTAGCTGCCTTTTTAGTCTAGCTAAGCGAATCCTGTCAGCACAACCCGTAATGTCATGCCCGATTTGTCCACAAAATAGGCATAGCCTCCCCAACCTTTCATACACAACATGAGACGTAATGACACCAAGAGTGGGGTGCCTCAACCTGACCTTATCTTTGAGCGGCTCATCAATGCTAAACTGCAACTTAACCCTCATAAACCTCTTGCCCCCCGATCTGACTATTATCGGGTCTGACACCATGACTCTGATAGGACCCGTTAGAAGAGCGATACCTTCATCATTCAAGGCTTCTAGGGGAGCATTGTGAAACTGAACCCACATCTCTACTAGATTAACATGGTCTTTTGTCATGTGTTCCGAAGAGAGGCATGTTGCCACAGCCACCAGATCCTGCCTATAGAACCACGGTCCATTATGAAGGACAAATTCCACTTCTCTCTTATTGGCAAACTCGACCAGGAACACCCCCTTTTCAATCAGAGAGAAAGTAGCACTTGGTTGGACATTCCACAGCCTTCGCATGAGATTTTCAAATTGCGAGTCGAAAACCAACTTGTCCGTGCACATCCTTACCACCAAACATAAGTTCCACTGCCTAGTACGCACGGCCTGAATGGGAATGGTAATAGCCGAAACACCCACTGCTTCCTCAGTGTGCATTTCAGCAAATTTGCGGATGAGATCCTCGTCACTCTTTTCCATTGTGGGGGTGGTCTTGCTTGAAGAAGCCATAGATAGGCGGTTTGGGAAGAGTAAGTGGTGGGGATGGTGAAGGAAGGCAGTGCTTGGCTGTTGTGTGGTTGTTGTAATATGGTTAGAAGAAGAAGGTTTTGGCAACTGATAGGATAGTGGTTTTACAGGAGCTGGTCCTAACACTGAGGGTTGGGGTGGATTTATCTTTTTCCTGGTTTGTGGGGGAGTACCGCTATGTTTAATTAAGGGATTATTTTGGGCCTTTAGGATTGGTTTATAAGGCCCAGGAGTATTTTGTCGCCCAGTTGAATTGCTTGATACCTTGGCTGCTATCAGCAAAGAGGCACGTAGGAGAGTTTTAGATGAGAGGACAGAATTCAGAATTACCTGCATCCTCAGACCTGGGGATTTCTGCCAGGAAGCCAGGCAAGGAACAATCTGAAATCCTCTTTGATTTGTTGTGGCAGCACCTTTTTTAGAAGCGTAGTAATACCTTGAGAAACAAAAGGGGTTGATTGAGCACACTGAAGATTGCACCCTATCCGCCCAAAATAATCTCCGGAGCGTATCTGGCAACAACAGAGGTTTGTTTGGTTGTGTAGGCATGCGGACCGCTAGAGAGAGCGTAGTTGGACCTGGGCTATGGAAATCACTTATGTACCCCGGAGCACCGCCCCCACTGACTGCCCCACCAGGGACTCCCTGCCGCGGTACCCGGCACACCTTCGCCTGCCGCACTCCGTATTGAGCTTCTCCGAAATAAATTAGCCCACCCCCGTCTTGGTCCGGCCCCCGTTGTGGTAGCTTAGGTGGATGTACCTGCTTCTCAGGGAGGGAGGGAATGGGGTTGGCAGGAAGGGAAGGGGGGAATTTTTGTGCGGCCTGATTAGTCAGGGGGTGGTATAAGACTATGGAGTAAGAGATTAGGGAAAGAGCAGATTGAGGGGAGATGGAGGAGAAAGGGGATAGAGATGGGGCCGGGGGATAGGGATTGGGAAGAGACGGTGGAGAAAGAGGAGGTGACAGAGAGATAGAGGGAGGTAATGGTAGGCGCGGAGAAGGAGGAAAGGGGCTCCGGCCGCCCATGACCTTTACAGAATCGCCATTCACGGAACTCTGGTTCTCACACAAACTCATGGTTCTTTAATGGGAATATACCTATGGCTTCACCATGGCAAGGTATTTTAATGAGAAGCAAAGTTCAATACCTAAAAATAAAATAAGTAGGAAAATAATGCCAACTTTTCCATCTTAATATTTCAAAACTCTGATTTATCATTGATTTCTGTAAATTGATAACTCACCGCGTTCGCATCTTGGTCATGCGCAGATTAATGTTGCGCATGAAATTTTTACCCATTTATTATTATGTACAACACTAATTTGCTCATGACTCCTTGACCATATGCAGAACCGAATCCATATCCTCGACGGTACCGTAAAAGATTCCCTTTTACAATTAGCTATTTACGGTTTGAGATTAACTCTCAGCCAGTTTGGGATTCGGGCTAGAGCACGGGGCAGTATTGTTGGGCTTTGAGATTCGTGCCAAGTTAAAAAGAACGGTCCAGATCAAGTAATTGTAAAAGATTCCCTTTTACAGTACCGTCGGTGATATGAATTCATCCAGAACCACAGTGCACACGTGGTAACATATGAATTTTGCATAAATCAACAGTAAGTCAGAATTTTAAAATATTGAGGTGGTAACTAAACAAATTCGTGTGAGAGGAAAGACAAATAATAATAAAACAGAATGATGAAGTATTTATTGCATACCTAATTGGAAATATTGGTGATCAGATTGTTTGTGGAATATCAAGGTTAGTGTTGGTGACTGAACAGATCTTTCACTTTGACAGAAATAAATTCTTGTCAAATATCTATTTTTTTCATTTAATTTTTTCGTGCGATTTAGCACTTTTTTCAATTTGATGAATTAGGTTAGGCACTGCAATGCAATTGCTACGCAGTAATGTAATATATTAGATTGAGTAGGTTGTAAAACTTTTTCTTAATTTCAATACAAATGTCAGTATGTTTCTTGCTGACTGACCTTCAAAATTAGTGTCATGGCATTTTATAGCAAAAAGGAAAAAAAAAAAAAACTCATAACCATGAAACATCTTTTATAATTTGAAGTAGCTGTAAATATCGATCTGTAAATATGGAATTTCATTTGTAAAAAAAGTACAACAATTATTTATTTTACAACATTATTAAATTATCAATATGTTAAAAGCATCACATGTCATGAATAATTTTTTTCTTAATCTAACTAAGTCTTGACGTTAATATAAAATTATGCATTTTTTATTCAACAAAGTTTTCACTCGGTAAATTCACATTATATGACACAAAGGTTGAATTTGTCGGAAACAACTACATTTTAAAACCTAAAAAAATAATTTGACTAAATTGGATGATGTAAAAGATAAGCTGAGTAGGTTCTTCTCCTCATTTGGAGAATTGACATTGTCATATAATACAAGAAATGGTTTCCGTATGCTTTTTTACTTGTAAAAGCCGGAAATACTACCATGTTTCACGTTGTGCTCTGTCAAATTTTAAATTACATGAAAAAAAAGAAACATTTCTTAACATATTTAAAAGCAATTGTCAAATTAATTTTTGAAGTGAACTTAGCTTTATATCTGCTTTGAATAAAGCTAGAAAATAGGATTATTAGAAGCAGGTGCAGGTCAGACTTTTGAACTATGAAAATCAATTTTATAATTTTTTTTTGAGAAAAATGAGAGTCAATTTTACAGTATCATGATATTTTACTATAAATTATACATAAAATCATACATAAAAAAAAAAAAAAGAGGATAAATTGACTCTCATATCTTACAAGTAAATCCGCCTCTGATTAGAAGCTGTCATTCTGGGATGACCATGACCCCCTTTGAATTTGGACCCCCTAATGTAACACACATTTTGAGTTTATATTCAGCTATCTGTTTTAACACAAATATTAAAGGAATTCAATATATTCTATCTCGAACTGAATTGATCTGAATTATGATTGAACAGTTCGAATCCAAACTCAAAATTTGAAAACTTTAGGAGATCCGGACCCTCCCTCTGGAACGGGCAATTTCTTCATACCTCATGGTGAAAAAAAAAAGACTTTAAAACATGAGTCCTAAAATTAACTCAAATTGAGTTGGATTCAGACCGTTTGTCATAGCAACCATTTCATAAAAAAAAAAAGAACTTGCCACAGCTTTCAGAACTTTTCAGCTTTACCAGGGGTCCCAATTTGGTATTCTTTTTTTCTTTTTCCAAATTCTTTAGTTCAATTGGAATTGGAAACGCAGCTAATAGATTTGTTCCTCGTAAAAAGTGTTTTTTTTTTTTTCAAAACCCATGTTAATTCTGTTTAATATTATTTTAACAGATGGTAACTAAAAACATTTGGTAGGATTTGGTTTAAGATGATTCGGTTTAAGAAAATGTGCAAGGAACTTTTTTTTTAATTTATCGTATGAGAGGAGGATTAAATGCCTCGTGTTTTTTATGTCTCATTTGTGTATTACATTTTTATTTTTGAAAAAAATTTCAAATAGTCAATTCGAACTGCTCAACATGATCTTCATATTAAAAATAAATACTTCGAAAACCAAATTTTATATTTTTTTGAAAATTTTTTACTATATTTTTTAGATAAATACAAAATCACTATTTTTGGATGGTCCATTATTTTTTAAAAACAATGATTTGTACCTATTTAGAAAAATAGTAAAAAAAATTCAAAAAATAAAATCTGGTCTCCAGCCATATCTTAATATAAAGATCATGTTGAAAAGTTTGAATCAACTATTTGAATTTTGGAAACGAAGATAAAGATGTGAGGCACAAATGAGATATAAAAGACATGAAACATTGAAACCTACTCATCAGATAAATATACAGATACAAGCTATTGCGGTAATTGTGAAACATGTAAAATTATAGATGATAACTTTTTATTTGTACATATAATTAGATAGTTTTTATAATTATGATGAGTTTAATTTATAGAATATTTTATATAATGTTTAATTTATAATTTATGACAAAATTGATTCATACAACATTTTGTATTATCTCATTTAGTTAATAATTCATATTTTTAAAATAATAGAATAAATAATTCTATTTTTTTATATCCTATGTTGTTATTATTATACATGATGTAATATTCTTTAGTTAGACTATGTAAGTTATGAATTTATTCGATAACGATTCATCAATCGTTCGTCACTCCTTACCCTAAATGGTAACGATATGGTACAAGTAAGGTTAAAGAGTACATATAAAACTAATTTTAAGCATGTATGATTATAAAAATATTGTTATCTAATCTATAACATATCTAGATTATTTATTTATTTATTTATTTATTTAGAAATAAACAAATGAATTAAAACGAAACAAGAATTTTGAGTGTTGGAATTCTAAAAAATAGCTCCACCATAGCACTGTTACGGTAGAGGGTGGAAATATACCACAAATTCATGAACCTTAAACCTAAACTCTCCACCCTTCACCATGACAGTGCTACGGTGGAACTGTTTTTCCGAATTCCCACACCAAAAATATTTTTCATTTAAATCTCTTTGTTTATTTCTAATAAATAAAAAAAAAAAACCATATCTATAGACACTCGCAATTGTGGTCCATCTTTTTTAAATGTTCATCTTACATCTATTTTCTAACAAATTTATATCAATAAATACTCAGAGAGTTAGATTTAACACTAAACTACTTATTTTTCACACATAATTATTAGATTTGTATATTTATATGTTTCTACAAATATTAAATATTTATTTAATAATATTATTATTTTAAATAGTTAATTAATTTGTTTTAATATCGAACACCAAGCTGATGGATAAAAAAAATTTCATTAACATCATGCTCAAAAGAGAAAGTGCTGGAGATATATACAATTTTTCTCAACAATTATTTTATGAGTTTCAACAATTCAAATATGGCTAAAATTTCAAAGAAAGGATAATTTTACTATGTTTCAAAATAAATTTAATACTTTAATGATGTAGATTAATTTTGTTGTCTTAATTTATTATGTAACAAAAAGATCGAATTACCAATCTAATTCGACCAATTCTTACTAATTATGTTTCCGGTAAATAATAATAATAATAATAATAATACTAATAAAAAAATTCTATTCGTGATAAAAATTCTGATTATACTGTATATAATATATTTGATGTCTATTTAGAGGTACGTTTTGAGTTCGTTTCAGATTAAAACCGACGACTCAGATCTCATTTTACACGCTCAGTATTGCACTGGATCAGAATTCTGATTTTTCAGAGGTACGGTTTGAATTCACATTATCTCAAGTTACCTGATTCAAGCAAATTATGATTAGACGGTTCTTTTAAAATGACACGAATGTCAAAACCATCCTCACAGTCTTCATAGACACCGGATTAAGTTTGGCCCAGATAAGATTAATCTGGGCCGTCCGGTTGAATTTGCTGAGTCAGGTACCTGGAAGGATACGGATCAGTAAGGTTTAGGTGGGACCCAAGTGTCCCCTGCGAGGGAGACAAAGAGAAGGATGCCAAATTACGGCCACAACCCAGAAAGATCTTTTCCAAATACTAAAATTTCAAAGAGGAATTTTATTCGGTCAAGCAAGCGCGAGTTGGAAAAACCGAACCATCCGAAATGTCAAATTTGCCCCCAAATGGCTAAATTCATTGCCAAATGAATTTTTTTAATTCCATCCTTTTCCAAGATTATAAGAATTTTAAATCCATAAACCGTATTTATGCCTAAAGACATGCATATACTCTTTTTGTTTTTATTTGAAAATCTTCGCAGAAGCTGTGAATTCGTGAGGGATAAATACTCTTTTTGACCAAATACTGCTGCTTTTTATGTAAAAACTACCGACCTATGTTATTAAAAATTAGTTAAACTAATATAAACTGAAGGTTTAAACAAGTTTATTAGATATAAATTTTTAGTCAGAAAAGAGAAATATGAACTGGAATAAGAATAATTAAGAGTAATTTGGACAACTATGTTGAAAAATAATAAAATGATCTAACGTGGTTCTAATTAAAAGACAATGGCGGATCCAAAGAGGCTTAGGGGCAGGCTCTTGCCCACTTTTGGATTCAGATAAAAATTGGCTCAATGATACATTATATTTGTGCATACTCTGGAATTTAATTCACGGTCCAGCAGAAGAATATTGCATGGACAAAAACAAG
This sequence comes from Carex parvula, assembly GCA_025461045.1. Taxonomy (NCBI): domain Eukaryota; kingdom Viridiplantae; phylum Streptophyta; class Magnoliopsida; order Poales; family Cyperaceae; genus Carex; species Carex parvula. Next base: position 536,405 of record JAJGRW010000485.1, read on the forward strand.
TCAGTACTGATTTGCGAAAAAGAAAAAAAAGCGCATTCCAGTCCGCTACTCCGCCCAGAAGAATCATTGTTCATCAGAAGAAAAATGAGGTCCGCTACTCCCCTCTGATTCACCATGAGAACAAAAATTGATTTGTGTTGCCATAAAGAAAAAAAAAAGGCGATTTGCATGTTGCGTCCCCGCTAGCCAGAGGAGAGAAAAAGGACGGTTTGTGTTGCCACTCCTCGTTTCACCCAAATCGGTTTTTATGAAATTTAATTCGGTAATATGTTAATTTTATCAAGCACTTTAATTTGATAATCTTTTGATTTCGTAATTTGATAATTGATTTTGATTATGAATTATATATTTTAAGATATTAAAATAAACAATTACTTTAAAAAGACAACTAAATTTTAAATTGGTTCAACTTCACATTTCATTGTTGATTTGGTGAGGAGAATAAAATTTAGTGTTCATTCAATAACTTTATTGTAGAATCGAGTAGGTTACTAAAATGATTGTCTTAAAAAATCTTAAATTCAAATCTCAACGATTTCAATATATTAAGAGAAATTGTTTTTTTAGTTTTGAATTTCCTCTTTCTTTCTCTCGCTGTCTGAGTTTTCTGATTTCCTTAATTCCTTGAACAATAATCGGTTTCCACTCTTTGCAAGTTGAAATTAAGTTTGAAAGTTGCGCAAGAAAGGAAATTAAGTTTGTTGTTTGTTTGTTTTTTCTGTTCAAAGTGCTCAATTCGTTAGTAATTAGCTAGTCAGGCAACATTAGAGCTAAAAGATGCAAACTGATGAAAATGACAATAGCTAGTCAATCAAAAGGGGGTCTTGAAGTCTCTGTTGTTCGAGAAAGATGCGAACTACTTGACACATATTTAAAGGTCTCTTTCTCTTTGTAACTTATTAAAAATGCAAATTGTCAATTATTTCAGGTAATTAATTAGATGTGTGCACTCACTGTTTCTTGTCCCTTTTATTTTACTTTTTTTTTTTTTTACAGTAAATTTGGGCGAATAAGAAATATGATAGGAAACAACTTACTTCTAGTTTAGCAGAAGCTTCAAATCCATTCTCTATAGCAGAAACTTCAATTACTTGTATGTTTCACATTAATTGCTTTGTTATTCATCTTGTTAACTTTCTTATTCACATTTGAAATTTATTACTGGTATGATATAATTGCTGTGTTTTTTTTGTTATCCATTCTGTATTTTATGTTTCACATTGATTGCTTTATTATTTATCTTGTTAACTTTATTATTCATATTGATTCTTTTGTTTCATTATTCATGTTGGATACTTTATTACTTCATTATTCACTCTATTTGTTTTGTTATTTAAGTCAATTGCTTTAAATAAAAAATAAATAAATATATTTCGTTTAAACCGAACAAACCGAAATAAAACTTCAGTTCGGTTCGGTTCTATTGATAGGCTAAAATAGTTCGGTTCGGTTCGGTTTCAACCCAAGAACACCCTTATATATACTAACATTAAAGGTGAAACCGAACCGAACCGATGAACACCCCTAATATACTAACATTAAAGGTAACCCTTCTAGTAATCCAAGTTCTATTATCGTATCTTTTAAAATATAGAAAAAAGAACAATTTTTTCATGGATAAAAAGGTCATTTCAAATGCAGACCCCGTAATAACGTGAGGTGAGTAGACTTTTTAAGTAGGCATTGCCATGCAATTAGCTTTGCCTTTCCGTAGGAGAAGGGGAACCACTTTATCATTTGTTAAGAGTTCATTGTATTTTTTTTAAGGTTAAAAGTTAATTGTATTTGATAAATTATTAGATAGAAATGGAGCATGCTTACTATCCCATACCGTATTTCCTGGTTTACCACTGCAAACCATAAAATTGAAGAGTTAGAATTCATAAAAAACATTTTTTAATTCACTAATTTTAACAATTATTAAAAATAAAAATATTTTCCATTGTTTGTGTAATTTTTTTTTACCGTCTATATCATTTGAAATTTGGTCTAATTTTAATAGTTATATTATCTATACATTATAATATACCTATTTTTTTATTTTTAGAATCATTAAATTAAATTTAGTAATTATTACCATAATTATCAAATAATTTTAAAATATAATTTCATAATTAAATGCCTTTCAATGACAGTTACTCCAACTGAACACCAAAACAATACTTGGTAGCTCTTTTGTTGGTTCTCATGGCGAAATGTAACCAATAAAAAGAACAGTTGATTCCTCCTAGCTAGACATGGCAATTTGAGAAGATTTTTTTTTTTTGTAAATTGTATTAATTTTTATATATTTTGATAAATAATTTGATACAAGTGATAGTAGAGAGAAGGGACATAGTAGAGAGAAAAGGAAGAAATGGTTGAAAGAGAATAGAGATACAAAATTCAATATTCAATTTATTGTTTTCATCTTTTTTTATTACAAAATAGATCATACGAGTACTGATTGGATTTTTTTCTACTTATTGCGAGATCAGGGAAGAAAGAAGTCGGTTGCGCGGAAAATTTTGTTTGAAATTATCGGGTGATACGTCTTGTCTCGGAGCGACAGGCCGTATGGTCTCGAGGCAAGTTTGAGGTGGAAAGATGAATGTATGTAAGGTGTCTGGACTCTTCGCCATAGACATCTTGTGTTGTGTAAATTTGTGAACCTCTTCTTCGGTCCAGCTCTAGGCTTTTTATAAGTTGGCCTCTTACTATCATGTAGCGTCGGCCTGACGACTTGACAATCAGCCTAAAAGATCGTACAGAAACGGTTGCGAGGATCATTTCGTAGGAGTAATCTCGAATTCGGGCTGGACCTACTCGTGTCGAGTGAGCTTGTCAAGAGAGGCCTTGACGGGCCTCGTCTTTGGCCTTTCCGGCCCATTTGCGAGGTCCAATTAAATGTTTGTTCGGTAGATCCAATGTTTGACCTAGAAGTTAGTTTCTTAGGGCTTTTGGTACATGGTCCTATCATCGGAGAAAGAAGTTGTGCGTGGAAAATTTCCTTTAACGGAAAACGTATTGAACCATTATAAGCTGAAGGATTTCTGAAGGATAAAAAATAGAGGATGGTGATAATTTCCCTTTGTCTAAACACCATTCATTAACCGCGCATCATTTATCTCTTAATTATTCTAATTATTATTTAAAGAGGAAGGTTCAAATGTCTTAATTTTTTGTGCTCGTCTTGTCTTTATTTTTAAAAATTTTCTAATAACAAAAATTCTAAAATTATTATGTTGAAATAAAACGGTTAGATGTGATCTATATTATTTTCTCTACATACAAATTTAAAAATTATTATTTTTTGATTTTGATCTTATATTAATAAGTTAAAAATCAATAGATTATTTTATATCAGTGTATTTTTGCATCTCTTGTATACTAATTAAAACAAAATAAAAATGTCATAATCTTCTATATTTGTATAGAGAAAATTATATATATTACACCGATTTTGTTTTAACATTTAAATTTTAAGTTATTATATTCTAAAAATAAAAGCGCAAGATATGACATTTAAACCTCCTCTTACTCAAGTCCATAATACATTAAACAATTTTTGACCTTCTCTTCTCCAAAATAAACATTTTTTTTTTTTTGAGGTGAAGCCTGTAGGCACAGAATAACCATATAAACTATGTATTGCACTAGGCTATATCTAGTATATATATATACCTACTTCCTTTTTCCTTTTTTTTTTTGGGATGATATCTACCTACTTCTGAGTACGTCATGAATTTAGTTCAAAACAAGCCAACAAGGTAACTGATCTGTTAAGAACACCAAGTAAAATAGTAATATTTAGGGCCTATAAGTTCGCTATGTGTCCAAATCAAAGAAATATCTTCCAATTTCTTACTGATTTCCATGTCATCGGTAATTCTATATTTTCTATGGGATTATCCCGTTCGTTCAATCCGCCTTTTGGCGCATTTTAAAATTTTGAAGAAAGTTAATTTCTCTATCGCGAGTCAACGAATAGCATGAATGATCAATCACTTAAATCATCAAAAGAAATAACTTTTAACCTTTTCTTGAGAGGGAGGTGATTCTCTGGACCAAGTTTTCCTGAAACTTCTTTCGTCTTCTCTCCACTTAATAATTATTTTATGTATACTTTTTCATTTTGGTCAAAGGAGAATTGCGTGTGAGAGTTGAGGTTTGTACTTGTAGGACAGCTTGAGGGACATATCAATTGGACCTCTCTTTTGTTATTTTATTCATTTTTGCAATATACTTGTTTTGTTTTGCTTTGATTTGCTTTGCTTCAATACTCTGCTGGAATTGTTTGAGGACAAAATTATATAAATCTAGAACTTTATTTTTTTTCGTAAATAAATTTAACATATAAGCATGTGATCTTAATTGAGTGCTAAATTACTAGTTCTGTATCAATAATGATTTACATCAAAGATATTAATCAGAGAGGAAGGAATGATAACATCAACAATAATAGCTTAATAACAAATCAGTTACCTCAGGCAATATTAAAATCAAATCATACAAAAATAAGACATACAAATCATTGTCTATTTTGTAATATATATGAAGAGAAAAATATAAAGGATTATTCAGAAAGAAAAATCAAAACATTGCACTCAATTAATTGTCTTCTTTTTTTTTTAATTTTTCTTTCTTTTTGTGTATTTTTTATATCTTTTCTTTTATGTAAAAAGTGACATGATATCTATTTTTTTAATAAAAAATAATATATTTTAATATACGATATATTTACATGTTTTTGTCTTGAAAGGCCACAAAATAAGCATACCCACAATTATTTCTCTTCTAGAGAGGTGAACAAAATAGTCAATCCTTCTAGAGGGGTAATAAATTCACGTTCTTACCCAGAAGGAAATAATTTATTATGTCAAAAGCTTGAAGATTTCTCAATTTTTCCGGTTAGATAACCTATCTTGAAAAATAATTTATGCAACTTGTTTTAATGTTGAAGTAGAAGTATATAGTTGAAATTTACTTGCACTTTTTAGTGAAGCTATGTTCTTATCGCCTCTATGGAAAAAAAAAAACACTTAAAAAATTCGTGGAATATGTACACTTACTTGTAACTATTTTCTCTTGAATAAGTATCCTTCCAGGTATTGGATAGTGGGAGTCACAATTTTACGGTCCAGATTAACTCTAGCCAGACTTAACTCAATCCGATGTGTCTTTGACTATAGGGGTTCCCTTTAAGATTCGTGCAAAGTTAAAAAAAACGGTCTGGATCTATTAATCTAAAGAGCCTCTTGTCCGGTACCGGAGAGGATCCGAATTCTTTTACCTTACTCTCCCCTTGTGTTCCTCTCTTATTTTTCTCTTATGAAGCAGAAAAGCTGATCCAGTCAGGTCTGATCTGGTCGCTTCTCTCCTCTCTTCCTTTCTCTTCCTTTCTCTTCCTTTAATAATCGCGTTCTAGAGTTAGGCCTCAGAGTGCGTGGGTGGGTGAATGTGTAGAATTCCTAATTTCTTTCTTAAATATGGGCTCTAATACTACGAAGGGATAAAACTAGGAAAAATAAATGGGCTCAAGCCCATTTAACTAAAATTGATATATGGCACTAAACTGTAGCCTATTGTAGCAAAAACACTCTAAAACAGGGAAAGAAAATATTTACACTAACAAAAAAAGGCAAAAAGAACCTGAAACATCTATTGCTTATTTATTAAATTGAAAAAAAAAGTAAAACCCCTTAAAACCTGTGTTAGGATTAGAATTGAGTTGCATATATGGGATGTGCAACTTGAACAGATCAAATAAAGAGAACCCCCAAAAAACATTGCGGACCTCAATCGTTTTCATTTGTTTTATGTGTTACTGTTGATTTTTGTAATCGGAGAAGAGAAATTTATGCGGAACAATATTGATTGATTTTTATTGATTATCAGAGTGTATTTCTATGTATTGATATTGATCTATATGATACATAAGTTCTATGCTCTATTTATACTTTACATGACTCAACTAACCGTTAGAATACCAAACGGTATTGTTCCAGTATTGTTGCTTTATTTCTATTTCTAAACATACACACAAAATTCCGTTTTTGCCCCTTGATTAAATCCTAGCCTTTGGATCCTTGATCAATGATGAAATATGAATCTGAGATCTTGATCTTATTTCTCAACAGTTACGCAAACAGTTTATTTTTCACAATTGCATGAAAGAAACACTGGGGTTTAATTTATTAAGTTATAAAATTAGTGACATTATTTGTTTCTATAGTGTGGTAGTGCAGTAATCGCCGGGAGTTGTTTAATAATTAGATTAACTTATTTTTTTGCTATTAATATTTCTTTTTTATTTAACATCTAATTAGTAATTACAAGACCTTTTTCTATATATGTAAGAGATGATCTTTCATTTGGACTCGTGATATATCTATATGAGGAGCGATTTGATTACCATGTTTTTTTTTTATCACAAAAGTTACCACAACCATTTTCTATATTTTCAAAGTCCAAATCGTCGATCCAAACCGTTCAACATGATCTCCACAATAAAATGTGCTTCCATATCAAATTTTATATTTTTTTGAATTTTTTTACTATTTATTAAGATGGGTACAAAATTTAATGATCTGAATTTGACTAGTTTTTGTAAAATACTTAATAAATAGTAAAAAAATTTAAAAAAAATATAAAATTTGATCTGCAAGCACATTTTATTGTAGAGAACATGTTGAACAGTTTGAATCGACGAGTTGGACTTTCAAAATATAGAAAATGGTTGTGGTAACTTTTGTGGTAACAAAAAAGTAGAAATCGGATCCCTCCTCTCTCTCTCTCTCTCTATATATATATACACACACATACACAACAGCACTTCTGACAGAGAGGACCTTTTAATCAGCACTTACTATTGGACGGACTAGCATTCATATGACCAGAGAAAAATTGATTATGATGCTTAATTATCATCTTTTCCTTCATAAAACAAGCTAAATTATTAAGAAATAGTAGCAACTAGCAAACCAATAAATTAGTAATATAATTGTGGCAATATTTAATTGGGAAAAAATTTATCTGGTTAAATCCTCCCGTGGCGGATAATATTGGCAAAGCGGACTGTCGAAGAGAGTGCTACCGAGGCCAACCAAGAAGATCCTCAAGATTAATTTTAAGAGGAGAAGAGATGAATATAGTAAACAACACATATGAGCTAGCCCACAATTGTGGTTCATCACTTTTTAATTGAAATTTCCATCACAAAATAACTTCATGACATAATCAAACTAGCCCTAATACGCATGTACAGGATGTCTCCAGTTCCAACCAGCATGGAGATCGTATTTGAACAGAGAGAATGTAACTGAAGTAGTTGTAAACAGAGTTTGTTATGTATAGACTGTTATTCTGTTACATCTACGATTAGGCATTAGCAATAGGTTAATCCGTTCCTTTATATACCCATTGTACATGTAATCAAAAGAATCAATCAAGATTCAAGAATGAATGAATATTCAGAAGCTTTATCTCTCTCTAGCGTTTTAAGCCCACAAATCCATTTCAAAAAAATTGTGCTTTATATTTCAAATGCTAGAACTGGGCTAAAGCACTAAATAATATTTTCGGCCCAAGACGTCATATTTTACATTAATTTATTTCCAAAATTCGGGCGAAAAAGTTTCGTTTCCTTTTCCATTGAATTGAATCATAGGCACATGCCAAACTTAATAAATTATTAAATTAAATTCTTATTCGAATCAACCCCTCTAACAAGTTGAATCTGGAAACTTCCATAACAAACCTTGCAACTTATCAAATCCACCAAAAAGATTCTCATTTTTCAAATCGTACCAGTCCGTGATCGGGCTGGTACCGAACTGGTAGCGCCCAAAAGCTTCAAATCGTGCTCAATTCAAAATGTATATCGATTGTTCTTCCAAAATAAGCAAATTACAACCAATAAATGCATATACTCTTAAAGCCTGGAATTTCCCTTGGCATTATGCAGGAGAAATTATTTTCATTGGAACAATGCCATTTAACAGAACTGTATTGATTGTCAAGTAGCAGCAAACTGGCAACTTAATCCTGAGATAAGACCATTTGCTACTGTCGGTAGATGTCAACTTAAAAGTTCTGTTTCAATAAAGATGACTTTGACAATTTCGAGGCCTAATCTGTGACAATCTTGAATATAGATTAAGACTTAAAAACGCATATGTTGTATAGTTGCATAACTAGAAATAACTTTTTACTGGCTGAAATTGACAACTGGAATGACATAATTATAAAATGAGGCAAGATACTTATTTTAGGGACACTGGGTCGGAGAACAAAGTATGGCACATAAATTATTCAAATTACTTAAACACTTATGCGCATAGTCATCACCAAATCTTTCTACATATCCATCAGACCCTAAATACTAGGAGACATCAATAAAAGTAGGGGAAAATTACAAGAAAAGAAAAGGAAGAAATAAAAAAAGCCCCTATTCATGGCAAGACTCGATAAAAGGAAGAGCACTTGAAATGATGTTGCATGGAAGTGTTACTGCCATGCAACGACAACTATTGTACAAGTTCAGGAATAAGCCTGAGCAAAAATGAGATCTCCTTTTGAGAAAAATTAGGCCTATTTATGACCTCTTTGGCCTTACCATTCTCTTCTCCATTTTCCTCTTCAGTTTTATGGGTAATAAATTCAGCTAAAGATTCTGTTATCTCCTGCACCAAATCGACTATAACACCGTTGATTCCCAGTACGTGCTGCATGTACACTGCTTCTGGCACATTACTGAGAAAAAAAATCAACAAAATTACATCAATAATAATATTGTGATGTTAAGAAGTTGCCCAAAATACCCTTCCCCGCCCACTTAAAACTCGATGCAGAGAAATTTGAGACTAATTATAGAGTTTGATAGGGTAAATATTATGAAAAGTGGGTTTGGTTTTACTTACTTGAGAACACCATAGGTTAGAAGTGCGAGGTTCGCCTCCTTGATTTTGTGTATAGCAGAAGGACACCTAAATATGGCCTTAACTTCTGATACAATTCCTTGCAGACCATTTTCTATGCAAAGCTTCAATGCCTCCTCCAAAGAATTTCTCCTCGCATCAGAATAAATCTCGGTCCCACCATTTGTTAGGAAATATACCTGTTCAAAAGCCAAAATTACTTTTGCTTCTAATAGAAGATCTTTGGTAATCATTGTCCACCATTTATTAGAAACAATTCTATTTCATGAGATTGCAAAACTAGCAATAGAGCTCCAAAATTTTTTAAGCTATTTTTTATTTATAGTTTTGACTTACAGGATATGAGCTCTGTAATTTTGCCATGAGTCGTGGTGCATCAGGTTGGAAACTGGAAAAGATGATAGGCCTTTCTTTCGCATATTTTAAGACCACCTATTAAAAAAAATAGAATTAATAGAAAAAAGTTAGACCTCTAGAAGATTACTCAGCAATTTATCTGTTGTTTTCATTATTTTCCTCTTTAGAAATGGTACAGGACATACTCGCAAGACGGCTTGAAGAACATGAGTCAACTCTTCATCCCGGTACTCAATATAGTCATCAAATTTGAGTTCAATGTTGAAACCGATGCGTGAATCGACCAATTCAAAGGCTTCTTGTAACGTGCAAAGCGGGTAGTCAGATTCAACATTCCAATTAAGAAATCTTCCATCTTTCGTTTTTCTTATTAGTGGCTTCCCCGCCTAAAATTAACAAAGATTGAAAAAGAAACATTTTGAGAAACAAAAAGAACCAGGTAGTTTAAATATAAGAGGTTTTTTCAAAAAAGACACATTGTGTTTCTCAACTGTTATCTCATTCCAATCTATAATAATCTCATGAAATCTCTAAATCACATACTACCCTCAAATAAATGAATTTGACATGACAGGACTTAAACAGCTTTCATTCAACTGCACACACAAATAATGTGTTTCATGGTAAAAGCCATAAGGGTGTAATGTTGAAGTTAATTTTCCTAGGGTTGTGTAACAACTGATTAATATATTCTGACTTCAACAAAAATAAGAAGTATATTTTTTTTTTTTAAAAAGGAGAAGATTGGTACCTTAGAGCGATCCTTTTGAGGCCCGTAGGAAAGGAACTCCTCAAGGGTTAGATCAGTTGTGCGTTTTTCTATAATCTTTCCCTGTTTGATTAAGACGCAGTTTTTTCAAATTAGTGCAAGGGCAAGAGATGAATATACATGGCTACACAAAATAGTTATCAAAATAAAAAATAAAATTACAGATGTGTTCACTATAATTAGATTGTTTGTGTATCAATTTTGCTACGATGTAAAGTTAAGTCATTCACTGTTCTATTTGATAAGGTTTGCATATCAGCATCTAATCGGTGAACAAATAAATTTCTAAATTAAATCAAATTTAAAATAGTTATTTAAACTTCACAGAATATACCTACAATTTTGATTTTTTTTTCTTTTTGCAATCATTTTGTTAATTATCGTGGTTGAGAAACAAATATTGTCAATATATTTCTTCCCATAACTAAACATGAGAAAGCATGAAAATTGTCTTACATCTTCCTCGGTACGAATTAAATCGTCATGAAAAATAATTGGGCAGTCGTCCTTAGTCACCTACAAAAAGAAAAGAAAAGAAAAGAAAATGATATCTTTAATTTTAATTGTTGCACTAGTTTTAATAATAGACACTCAATAAAAAAAATTCAAAAAAATAAGCGTGCTCAAGTATATTCTAAAATTTTAACACTTCGAACATTTTTATTTTCTGAAATAAGGACCCGTTAACAGAGCAACATAATCAGGCAAACCCATTATCCATCCTACTTTGAAAAAAAGAAGAAGACATTATTCGGATGGTTGTTGGATTTGGTTAGGAGCTATGACGAAATTGAGCTGTAAATCAACCGGACATATTCTAAAAAGTAAATGCTGGTTCATCTTCGCTGGATAAATGCTTCCGATAAGAGGCCCACTAACTTGGACTCAGTACATTATCCTTACATTTTTTAAAAACTTCCTTTGTTCTAGTTTCCTCATGGTGTGCTGCGTGGCAGACCATATGCTGTCGCCTTGGGCTTATCCATTCTCAACCGATCCCTAACCTATACGGTATGGTTTTCTATTTGCAACAACCATGTAGCTGGGTCCCAGAGAATTCAGATCCAGTGAAATAACTCAATATTTGGGTTTTAGATTGGGACAAATCCGCAACAATCCATTCCGAAGTGGAGCGCACATCCCGAGCGACAGATTCGAAATCTGAGACGATCTCGAGCGACGGATTCGAATTGGACGGTCCGATCCAAAACTAAAAAATTGGGTTACTTTAGGGAATCCAGACCCGATATGAACCAAGCAGAACATAAGAATCGAGGTAACGCACGAAAAGCTACATGTACTTCAGCAGCAGGTGATCACCGAACTTTTACAGAAGGTGCCGCGGCGCCTTGTTGGAAATTTTCGACACTGACGATCGCTGCACGCACTCTAACCGAAAAACACTTAGTCACTGTACCCCTTGTGATTCTCAATAATTACGAAATGCATCAGCCAAACGTTGTTTTTGGAAACAAGGTAACCGACTTGAAAAGTGGTAATCCAGAAAATATAGGGTCTATTTTGGAAAAAAAAATTTCAACGGTAGTTTTCTTACCTGCACATCGAATTCGACGAGGTCGATAGGGAACCGACCAGCGGCGTTGAAAGAGAGGATCGAATTTTCTTTTATCTCCTTCATCCGACGGTCAGGAGAGGCCAGAGCGTTCATCCCCTTCCCTCTGTGCCCCACCACCAAAAATTTCGTTGGCTTTTGCGCAGCCTTCACCACACCTATCCAATCGACAGGTACCCAATCCAACGATCACAATCGAGATACAAGATTTGGTAATGATGTACACCACAGATAGAGAGCGAGAGAGATAAAGAGGGGAGGCAAATTACCTGGGGGAAGGCGAGGCGAGGAGAGGGAGATAGCAGGAACCTCAGGTACATGGTCAAGGGACGGTACGCCTGAGACATGTGCTGCTTTCAAAGCCATTGATGAAATAATAGAAGAAGGTGGTGGGAAGAGCTTGGAGGTGTTAAAATGGCGAAATGCCTGGTAATTTGCTCTGTTTCGGTTGATAGGAGGGAGGAGGCATTTATTTAAAAATGGGGGGTGATGAAGGAGAATCTTGATTTGCTGCGGCAATAGTCGTAGTATTTGTGGCGTTTCATGTATGATTTCTTCTAAAAAAGAGCCTCAGTTTCAAGTGGGGCCCAGTTCATAGGGACACATTTGACCCAAAAAACACGCAGAAAGAACCAGAGATTCGGCGTCGAAGGAATCTGGGCAAGAGGGAACGCGGGTCGGTGTGAAGAGGAGAGAAATGCTCGGGAATAAATTATGAATGCGAATAAAGGAATATCCGGATAGGATATTACGCGTGTTTTCCATTTTAGATGAAATGGATAAGTCCAGTGATCATAATGCTAGGTGCCACACTGCCACCTTACATAACAAAAAATAAGCTTTTATTGGTCGATCGCACTTTCTCTAGAAAATTTTACACAGTTACTTTGATAGATTATATTATATCGATAAACTACATTCGTGTAATGACCAATGTGGTCGTGGTCTCTCCATTTATGTGACAAATGGAGGTGATCTTATCTGGATTAAGAAAGGAGGTTTATGCCATGGGATATTCGGTACGGGCCAGCCACTTTAAGTCTTCGTTTAGAATCAGCTATTTTGAACGAGAAATGACGAGAAAAGTATGGATCGTTAAAGTAACGTCCGTTAATAGCGACGTTAAGGCGGCAACTTGCAACATATTTTTTGGTAAAGATATTGACAGAGCTCATTTGACTTCACACAGCGAACAATTAAAAAAAAACAATAAGAAAATTTGCAATTAGTGTGCTGCATAAAGTTAAATTAGCTATGTTAATATATTTAGTGTGCTGCGGAACAAAACATACTTCTAATTAGAATTTGGCCACTTGTATCTTATCTTTGTTGTGGAAGTGCTTAGTGACTCAGATAGGAGTAATATGAATCCCCAAATTGTAGCTTAAAACAATTACAAAGGCATGTTTTCTAGAAGACTAAAGTCACGGGATAAATAGATAAACGGATTGGATTGATTTGTTGGCGTCGTCGACAATACGCCTTGAAATAAGGTTCTACGTATAGGCTGGATCTAAAATGATTACAAATTTACAGCTTCAATAAAGTTAATAATACAATAGCCATATATTGAAGCGTTACAACTCACAATAAATCAGAATATAAATGTTTGACTAATCTGTATTTATTTATTGAATATAAATGTTCACAAGTATATTTGGACTATCCATTCACAAGTATATTTGAATATAAATGTTCGCAAAAATATTTTTAAGCAGTTGGTGCGTTTATAACATTGTATGTGAATATAAGCATTAAATCTTAAGAAAAAACATCCTAATATTTAATAGGTAGGATGGTATGAATTAGGGGTGTCAATGTTACTTTTTTAGCCGTTTATCTGACCTATATCGTATTTGATAAGGCGGGTATGGATAAGGTTTTTTTTTCGTTAGCTTATTGGATATGGGTATGGATAAGAATTTTTTTTCGTTAACCAAATGGGTAATGACTATTTTGTACCCGTTATCCTATATGTAATTATAAAATCTAAATATATATTCAATTCAATTTCCAATCCACCTAAATATGTATTCGTGTTTTGAATTTTCTTCCTTTATAAAAAATAATTTAGTTAGAATTGATTGCAGATTTATTTTTTATTTTTATTAGAAATGTAATAATGAGTTTTTTATATTTAATTTGTAAAATATAATAAACTAATTATTATATTAGTATTATCCGTTATTCATCCACTACCGTTTCGTTACTCGATAATATTAACAGGTAAGGGTAGGGTAGGGTAAAGTCAATTTTTAATGGGTATGGGTAAAGTCAATCTTAATGGGTATGTGTATGAAAATGTCTCCACCAGACCCGTACCGTACCCATTGACACCCCTAGTATGAATGTAGGTGTTTAAATATTATATATTATTTACTATTTATAACGACATGTATTTAAAAAGAGTAGGGTTAAAAAAACTCAATTGTTTCCGTGCCTTGATCACACCTGATATCTTTATTTTCATTTTTAAATTTCAATGGTTGATTCTAAATGCTCAACATGATCTCCATATTAAAATGTACATGGAGACCAAATTTTTATATTTTTTTAGAATTTTTATACTTATTTTTAGATAGATCCAAAATTATTATTGTTGGATGATTCAAAATCTCCTAAAAAACAATAATTTTGTACCTATCATTTCCAAAAAATATAAATTTAAATCTTTAAGTATATTTTAATACAGAAATCATGTTTAACAGTTTGAATCGACTGCTTAAATTTTCAAAACAAAAACAAAAATATGAGACATGATTGAAGTACGAAAATCAACTAGGCACTTTAACCCTGCTCATTTGTAAAATGAGTATAAAATCGTCAATATTTAAATTTATTGTTCTATTATTGAAAAAGCCGAGAAAGAGAAGAGAAAAAAAAACATTATCTAATTCGCACTAAAAAAGTGGGGCCGTCTGAGTCAGCTCGCGGTCAGAGTCAGACGAGCTTAAATTGTTTAAACATCGCATCCAATAAAGCAGTGGTCTGTATGAACGAACACTTGTGGGGAAAACAATACAAACAAACAAAAATGCTGTCCATATATAATGTTTTCTTGTTAAAATGGATCAAGTATGTCAACGTTACCTGTACCTGGGGCATGGTGGAACACAGAATTTCTATTAGAAAGGGACATGAATTGAGTTTAAATAGTTTATTGAATACAAATTTATTAACTAATCGGATACTAGATAAAAATAATAAAAGTAGTATACTCTTACATAATAAAAAACAACAAACTAATATTATTTTACATATTAAAAAACTACAAAGTTAGTCCGAACTCGTAAATTTCACAGTGTTTTTGAACTGGCTTGATGGATTATCAAGTTCCAAAGAGAGACAAAATAATTTCCAAAGAGGAACAAAATTATATTGAACCTGTATTTTTCTCCTGAATTTCAAAATCCAGAGGAGTCGGTTGCCCCCCTGACTCAAGTTGGGTCCGCCCCTGCCTCTGGGCTGTCTTCCTGTTATTTTCAAGGTTCAAAACAAGTCTTTTATTGTCACTTTGGATAGACAGAGAATTGATAATTGAGTCAAGATTTGCTGATAATATAAATTAATTTTATACTGTTTGTAATCGTCGTAATTAAGTATAAACTTCACGATGTAAAAATGTTCATAAAAAGTAAAGAATGAGGCTACGGTACTATGCATAGCATGTATTGGTCCGTACTATGGCTCAATATTTGAGTTTTCAAAATCCTAACGGTCAATCCAAACCGTTCAACATGATTATAAAATGAATATGTACTTGCAAATCAAATTTTATATTTTTTCGATTTTTTTTACTATTTTTTAGATAGGTAGAAAATCACTGTTTTTGGATGGTCCAGAATTTTCAGATAAAGTGATTTTCTACCTATCTAAAAAAATAGTAAAAGAATTCGAAAAAATGTAAAATTTGGTTTGCAAGTACATATTCATTTTATAATCATGTTGAACGGTTCGGATCGACCGTTAGAATTTTCAAAACTCAAATATTGAACTGTAGCACGGACCCAACTGTACTATGCATAGTACCGTAGCCTCACTCAAAAGTAAAAATATTTGTATATTTCATGCGTGCAAATATTTGGAATTCGAAACAGTTTGTGTTTCAATATCATTGATAGTATTTAAGTTCTATAATATTTAATGAATAAGCGATTTACAAAAATTAAAGAGTGAGCCTATGGTGCTATGCATAGCACGGATGGTTAGTGTACTACGGCTCAATATGGTACTTTTTAAAATTCTAACGGTCAATCCAACCGTTCAATGTGATAATCATATGAATATGTACTTGCAAACTAAATTTTATATTTTTTCGAATTTTTTTACTATTTTTTTAGATAGGTAGAAAAATCAGTGTTTTCTGAAAATTCTGGACCATCAAAATTCTACCTATCTAAAAAAATAGTAAAAAAATTTAAAAAAATATAAAATTTAGTTTGCAAGTACATATTCATATGGTTATCACATTGAACGGTTGGATCGACCGTTAGGATTTTAAAAAGTACCATATTGAGCCGTAGTACACTAGCCATCCTTGCTATGCGTAGCACCATAGGCTCACTCAAAATTAAATACATACTCGTATGAGTCAAGCTATGATAATATGTAGAGTACGGGATACATAATAATATATTTTTATTTTTAAGTTTCAAACAATCAATTCAACCTATTAAATATGATTTTCATACGAAAATGTACAAATCAAATTTCATATTTTATAGAATTTTTTATTATATTATAAGATTGGTAGAATATCATTCCTTTTAAATGATGTAAAATTTTTAGATCAAGTAATTTTCTACTGATTTAAAAAATAATAAAAAAAATGTGAAGTTTGATCACGAAATATATTTTCATATAAAAATTGTATTTAACATTTGAAATCCATAGCACTGGCCAATCCGTAATACACATATTACCATATATACTTACAAGAGGAGGGTTCCAATGCCTCCATTTTTTCATGCCTCCACCATGCCTCCATTTTTAAAACTTTAATAACTAAAAATTTAAAACTTAAAAATCAAAATAAAACCGTTGGATATGATCTACATCATTTTATCTATGTGCTCATAAAAAATTATCACATTTTGATTTTGTTTTTATGTGAATCAATAAGTTGAAAAGTCAACGTCTAGAAATTATCCACATTAGTACGCTTTTTACAAGCTCTTGATGACAACCAAAACAAAATTGAAATGTCATAATTTTTTACACGTGCATAGATAAAATGATTTAGATCATATCCAATGGTTTTATTTTGATTTTTAAGTTTTAAATTTTGAGTTATTAAAGTTTTAAAAATGGAGGCATGATGGAGACATGAAAAATTGAGGCATCTGAACCCTCCTCTACTTACAATTACTCACTTAGAGTAAAGCCGGTGTGTGACGTGTTTAGTAAGAGAGTTTCGTGAGCGCAACTCGAGAAATCTATCGTATTGGCTTCAAACGACTAATTCAAACTATTGAAATCGATTTACTTCACGAATGATGTGTGTACATGCAAATTTTTGAAATTTTCGAATTCATTTAATACGTATACAAAATCAAGCAGTAAAAAAAATGAAGTTTTATAAGTTATTTTAATGCATTCATTTTTCATTATTTTTTTTGCCACCCGACTTTGTTCTAAATAAATTCGAAAATTTCAAAACTTTTCATATACACAAATAACTCGTGAAGTATATCGGTTTCAACAGTTTAAATTTGTCTTTTAAAACTAATCTCATAAATTTTAAAATTATACTCACAAATTCTCTTAACGAGAACATCACACGCCAACTTTGCTCCTCTACTTATATCGATGGATGAGCAATCTATAAATTTAACAACATATTATTTCGACCTGTAACCAGTTGACGAAATACTGTTACAATTGTTAATGGTTAAGAGTTAAACAATCGTTTATGCATCTCTTCTCAAAAAAAATTTCAAAAAAAAGGGAGAGGAGAATCGCGCTACACATGGTGCCTTGCGGTTCGCTGAGGGACCGACAGAGTACATGTGACACGACTAAATAGTGCACAGATCCGCGACTTGCGTGATTTGGACAGACCCCCTTTTTGACCCGCAGCCAGGAAATAAATCTGCTGTTATTCCAAAGAGATAACAGGACCTATTATTCCGATCTCAGCCATTGATCTTTGTTGAGATTGGGTAGGAAAAGCCTTTTTCTTTGAAATTCGTGTATGAAAAACTTTGAACGGTCGTGATAGAAATAACAGGGTCCTGTGATCCCTTTGGAATAACAGCAGATATATATCCCCGCAGCCATAGCCACATGGGCCATGGCTTGCGTTGGTTCTGTTGTGTTTTTGAGAAGTTAATCTGCTGTTATTCCAAATATGTTATTCTGATTTTAACGGTTTAAATTTTTACATGTGTAAATTTTCATGAAATTTTTTTCATTGTGATTTTCCGTCTTCAAAAGATTGAGAATAAGGTTGGAAAAAATAATTATTGGGCTTGTTGCTCACTCGAGATTGGTTTGAAAAAATTTCATAATTAACTTGCTCGAGTCTGGTTATCATTAGCGAGTTAAGCTTGACTCAGTTCGGCTTGCGCTGGCTCGACTTATTTTTCATTTCGTTGCAAGAAAATGTAGCTAATTTTTAACTCTTTCACTATCACTTTTTGCGTGCACGATGAGAGAGTGAAATTCTTATTACAAAAAAAAAAATAAAAAATCTTTCTCGTCACATGGTTTATGCATGGTTCACTGCACCAAATTGATGAAAATATTTAATTTATGCACACGGCTCATGGTACGGACAAGATATTAACAAGCTAGTTTAGCTCGGCCCGTGATTGGCTTGGAAAAAATAATACGTACTCGGCGCGTTCTGACATTAACCAAAACTTAGCTCGATTCAGCCCGACTCGTTGACAACTGAAAGTCCATCAGATCACCATTTTCACTTGATTTGGAGTGACAATTCGGCAACCTGACGCTCAGATGCTCGATCGAGACCTACTTACATATTCCATTTTCTTATAATACGATTATGCTCCATTATACAATGTCCAGACGACAAGTCGAACCTTTCTAGGATAGTTTGCTTGTAAAATATGCCGTTGAAGTTGTTAAAGGAAAGTTAACTATTGGTAGTTTGTCAGTTTGAGCATCTGACTGTCGTCATTGTCAGTTGTACTTAACAAAAACAAACAAATTACTACAACGCAGATCTCATCAATAGTGGACGCACCATCACTTTTTAAAGTGCACACATCATACATGCATGCAGGAGAACCGTCCAAAATGGAAGTGCCGTTGCTTAGTAACCTTTTTCTGTTTTCCTCGATCCGTTCATGTTCTTTTTTATTGTTGAAAATAATGGAAAATCAAGAAATTAATCTCAATTATGCATCATGGATAGTGCCTAAGGTTTTGTCGAGAATAAAGTATATGTTTTTTTTAAATAGAAATAAAAGGAGGTGGTACGTACATTGGTATTAGAAAATATGAAAAATAGCAATAGCAACAACGGTAAAATAACTACAAGAATGTGACAGTATCCGCGAGAGTATACCGACAGAAAGGTGTTTTTTCTATTAGCGACGGGAGTATCCGCAAGTGTATACCGACAGTATCCCTCGCAGATACCGTTCCATTCTTGTATTGAGCCTTGTAAAAATATAACTAGCGCTAGAAACATGAGAGGGGAGAAAGATCATTTACACTTTGTTGAATGGAGCTTGCACATTTGTAAGTGAAAATATGGTTACATGAAAAAACAAAAAACAAAATGTTGTGGCTCGATCTAGTGCAGAAGCAGAGTATCGAGCCATGACAACAACAACAAGCGACCAATTATGAATAAAATAAGTGCTTACAGACCTACATATCACAAAGTATGAACCTAAGAAGATGTTTTCCAATATGATATTTCACAAACAAACAAAGCATATAGAAGTCAATTGTTACTTTGTTAGAGAAAATGTTCAATCAAAATAAATATATATAAACACCATTTGTAAGAAGTGAAGATCAACAAGCGAATGTCTTCACCAAAGGATTACATCCAAGACTATTTGAAGACATTACGAGCAAGATAGAATTAACCGACATCTATACTCCTAGCTAGTTTGAGAGGGTATTGAAAATAAAAAAGAATCAAGAAATTAATCTCAGTCATTCATCATCGATTAAGTGGCTTACATTTAGTCAGGAATAAAAAATATGTTTTTTTAGAAATAAATTAAAGTAGGCGGTATCTTAGTACTAGAGAATATCGAAAATAACGATATAGTATCAATTCTTCAACATCTATGCAACACGTATAAATTTTCCAACATCTATGCAACACGTATAAATTTTCATGAGGTGAGGATGAACTAATGGACATCGTATTAAATTCAGTTTGATGTCTGATCAGAACAATTCTATCCACATCAAAATTTATGTGCATTCGATCTACACCAATTTTAAAGTTGTCTATATGTATCTTGATATGAATTAGACGACTCTGATCCCATATTGAATCGAATTTGGTCCAACAATGATCCAATTCCAATTTAATATTGTTGCAATCGGAATCTTAATATTCTATATAAGTACACGATTTTGATAGAAGTGTTGGTTTCATATTGTCGTATTTGGAGGATGAAGAATAAACATTGATGAGGAAAATAAAAATCAGCTCTTACGAACTATCAGAAGGTAGTAGAATTTATTAGCGTTTCATAAAAAAATGTTAGCTTCTTAGTAAAATCAAGTTACAATTCAAAACATAAAATTATGAATTGCTTTAAGAGTTCCACTTCAACTGGGCCCCGCTCCGTCAGAATCGATTTTTGCAGTCTTGTACGCTGAGGCTTTATTGCCTTAGCGAAGGAAAAAAAGAACAACATAGGACTCTTAAACGGGTGAGTCGGATTTTTGCAGTCTTGTATCCGGAAAAGATAATCTATTGGGCCTATGCTTCGGCGCTTAGACATGTTGGGCCGGTAGCCCGTAATCCGAGGTCAGAATTAAATAAAGGGAGCTGGTCGTGCTTTATTTGGGCTTTTTATAACAAGGAATCAAATCACTTGCTCTATGTGGGTAGGGAATTCTTGCGCTCAGAGTCAATTCATTCATCAATTTCATGCTTGGTTCCATCTGGACGGTCATATTTAAATAGGCAAATGCTTCTGTGCATACAAGGACTTATTTGTAAAATGAGCATATTTTCATTTTCAAAGTTCAAACAGTCGATCCGACCGTTCAACATTTTCTCCATATTACAATGTACTTGGAGGTCAAATTTTACATTTTTTTGATTTTTTTTACTATTTATTAAGTATTTTACAAAACTAGTCAAATTCAGACCATTGAATTTTGTACCCATCTTAATAAATAGTAAAAAAATTCAAAAAAATGTAAAATTTGACCTCCAAGTACATTGTAATATGGAGAAAATGTTGAACGGTCGGATCGACTGTTTGAACTTTGAAAATAAAAATATGCTCATTTTACAAATAGGTCCTTGTATGCACAGAAGCATCCCTCATTTAAATATTGATTGTTTTTTTTTTTTCAAAAACTCAAATACTTTCCATTCTGTAATTATAACCGGTCAGATCGGAACAAACATAAAATGAATAGATCGATTGAACCTGTGTGCAGGAATTTCCTGCCCACAGGAGCAGGAGATTTGGTTCCTTATAACAATCGTCCTTCCGCGCACTTTGAAACCAAATCTTCACATATCTTTGCAAGAAATAAGATGATATTTTTTCCTAACAGTGGATCCACCAGACCATAAAAATTTCTTTCTAAGTTTATCAATTTTTTTTATTATAGTACAAGCATCTTGTAGATAGAAAGCCAATATAATGGGATAGCAGAAACTACTGAGTTAATGAGTGTAAGTCAACCTCCTAATGATAACAAAGAACCTTTCCAAGTTTGCAAACGATTATCTATTTTATCCACTGAAGGTAACCGACCTGAAATAGACAGTTTCTTCCAATGTAGGGTATCAAGATCTGGTAGTTTTAAAGCAATAAGCTCACTTTTGTCAAAATTAATTTTAAGTCCAGATAAGGACTCAACACCTAATTAGAGCAAAAATTTCAGGTTTGCAACTATAAATGGGTATGCTTCAAGGAATACTAAGGTATTATCTGCAAAATGCAAATTTAATACCTTACTAATGTTATGAAAAATACCTAAACCTGCTAATAACCCTGCATGTTGAACTCTAGAAAACATTTTATTTAGTACATCAGCAACTTAGTCGAAAAAAAGGATGAAAGAGGATCACCCTGCCTCGAACCTTGTTTACATTGAAAATTTGAGCCTTGTTCTCCATTAAGAGAGGTTATATCTTACTGTACCATGATTAAATCTTTCTAACATCATAGCCCGGTCAAGAAGTTATATTCACAAATCTCTCAAATAGTCCAATCTGCCCTAAATTTTTAAATTAATCAGATCCATGACTAAAAAATTTTAGTTTCACCAAACTTATATCCATATCAGTAAGTTAATCAGAAATTTCAACAAAAAAACTCAGTGGACAACATTTTTAAATGTATATCGACTAATTCATAGAAACACAACATGTACCGAGATGGCGAGATGGTACCATAAAAAAAAACTGTTCTTAAATCAAACCTATGCTTTTAGAAATTGATTTTTGCTATTTAATGAAATAGTGACTAACCCAGATTGTTTCGAATAACAATTTGCACATAAGACTAGCGATACAATTTTATAGCGCTATTCGGTTGTATCCAAAATTCCAAATGCATCTTATATCAACAGTTTTACACAATACGATCTTGCGTTGCAAGTTTGCAATGATTCAATTTAATAATCGTTTATATATGCATGTATTATAATTTTTGGGATAATTTCCTGTGTACCAATATGAACTTCTAAAATAGCCAATATCCCCATGAAGGTACCATTATATCCAATATCCCAATAAAAGTCTGATTTTCTTTTTTATATCCCCATTCATTTATTTAACCTTTTATTTAATTATTTTAAAAATTATATTGACAATTTTACCCCTCTGGTTGCAATGGAGATGTCCTGTCCTTTTTCTACTGGATTAATTTCTAACAAAATTGAAGAAGGGGAAAAAGAGAGACGCTGTCTTCTTCGCGCCTAAATTCCAAGGGGATGAGCTAAACAAAATTGTCAATCCGTGAAGAGAATTGAGCTAATCCAGCTTTGAATTGAGCTAATTAAATTTTCATTATATATAGAAAAGATATGAGCTAAACAAAATCTGAAGTAGATTAATAATCATGCCTAAATTCCAAGGGTATAGAAGGCCAGTGAAATACCTGCAATTGGCATTATATATTAAAAAACATTAACATAATATATAGACATAAATATGATTATACAAAAGAAAACAAGAAGGTAATTCCCATTAAACAAAGCACAGTTGGAAATAGTTGCAATTTTGCAACCTTATTGTGAAATAACACAGTTTAATCTAATATGAGTGAAGCCTATCATCGTTTTTTGAAGATGGTCCAGGGGTCTAATTGAACTGAACACAAGAGAGTCGAGGGAAACATTGAACGATATGCAAGAGTTCACAGGCTAAAATACCAATTTTCCTCGTTCAATTATGCATTAGTTGACCGTCAACTATGCAAGAACTATTTATCTGGGGCCAAACAAGCCTTGAATTTGTCCTTTTAGCATGGGATTACCCCAGATTGTGCCAGTAACACAAATCAAGTAAAAAACAAAATATAACACCAAGTATAGGCCATATGGGTTTGATCTGCTTTGTAGATCTGTCATGCTCGTGTCCTCCTTGTTCTAAGGGGACAATGATCAAACATTTCATATGCAACTCAAAATGTCCAACTACCCACTAAATTAAGCAATTGTCTAACAACAAAATGCTTATTAATTGAAATGATATACCTCAAAACAAGATTGGTTGGCAAGGTGAGAGCTCCCTCAAGTGGATACGTATGAAGGAATCCCCTTTTGATCTTCTTAGTCTTCGCCTCTTTCTCCTCTCTTTGCTCCTCTGGAAGCGTCGATGCCATGAACGAGTTAGAGGTAGGCAACCGGAAGCGTTGATGCCACTGGAACTGCCTAGAGCAAGAGAGACATATGGAGGAAACTGGGATTAAATATTTTTTTTCATGCGTTCTCTCCAAATAAAAGCAGGAGGAAGGAGATTAACGGGAAGGAGACATTAGAAGAAGAACATGACATCTCCATTGCCAACAGAGGGGTAAAATTGTCAATATAATTTTTAAAATAATTAAATAAAAGGTAAAATAAAAGAATAGGGATATAAAAAAGAAAATTCAGATTTTTATGGGGATATTGGATATAATGGTACTTTCATGGGAATATTAGCTATTTTAGAAGTTCATATGAATATTAGCTATCTTTTCTGATGGGATCAATGTTAGATCCGAATTGTTAAATATATTGCACTAACTTAATGTAAATATCTTATATTTGAAATAAGACCGAATTTTTTATGACTCCTGCTGGAACGTGACGATCGGAAATGATCCAAAACAATGTGTCTTGTCCGTCGTGCTTCTCTTTTTTAGTTGAAAACTCGTAGGAAATTGCATTGATGGGAAAAAACTACAAAGTAGCTTTTACATAAGATTAAATAATGAGTGTCTGTGAAAACATATAACAAAATAAAACTAAAAACGCACAGGGGTATGTGCATCCTGTGGACGCAAATTTGATCATTCTTTGCTTGATTAAAGTGATAGGAGCTTAGCGATGGTTTCCTCTGTACGCATATCACAGCCGAGAAGGCACTTAATCCAAACCAGATCGGGAACTGAATCGACCGGACCAGAACAGTCACCCATCAGTTGAGAAGGCACTGAATCAAACCAGACTGTAAACTAAATCAATCAATTCATGACAGTCACTTCTAAACAGAAATAGAAGAAAAAAGACAGAGAAAGAGACAGAAAGCAACACAAAGCGACACACAAACATAAAACTAAAAATGGAAGATATACCTACTGTACGCAAACGGAAAACCACTCGTTCTTCCGTCACCAAAAAGAAAAAGACATCCGCGATTGATCTGTTATTTCAATCCGACACCCTTTGAGGAGATAGGAGCCAGAGAGGCGTCCATGACTTTTTTTTCATTTCCCGATCGCCATGCTTCCTTTGGTGTTGCTAAAATATATATAAGCCGTCAAATTGTAACAGTTTGACGCATGGAAATATGGAATTGAAAACGGAGGTTTTCGACTGCGTGTTCCCACGTGTCTGACAAATGTGTTATCTCCACATTTTTTTTCTTTTCCATTTTGAAAATTCTTAAACAATTTGTTCGATTATTGATGTAGCGTTCACATGCATGTACATCTTTTCTGTATCATTTATAAATTTATACAGCGAAACGTACTGTCAAATAAATAAAATATTGTTTGATTGGACTTTAATGAGTACATCATAAAATATTTTAAAAAAATATATAATTGAAACAACAAATTCTTTGTAGACCAGTTAGTGTAAGTACTATATATATCGTATACATGTTTTTTTAAAGATTATACTAATATGTATCATCATGAAATTATTTACACGATTATACAGTACGTTATTAGAAAGATAAACTCTTAAATTTATATTTTACTTATTTGACAATATTTCATTTAAACTTTCTTATAATCATTCAAAAATAAAAATAAGAGTGAAAATTTTACGTAAAAAGTACAAATATTTTGGGATGTATTTAAGAAGTACAAAATATGAGATACAAAAATATTTTATGTCCATATTTTAACACACACAAAATTATTTATTGGCAAGATATTTTCTTCTCCGTTTGGTTATAATATAAGACATTATTTAGATAAAATGGCAATTAGTATTGATGGTGTCCAATTAGTAGATGAAAATTAGAATATATATTAGCGTTTGATTCTTGCATTCAGAACAAGTTCGTTTTTGTAAATTTGAATCGCAATACATCAAATTAATTCAGATATGCTCATCAGTAATAAAAAAATTAATTCCTCAAAATATGATTATTATAATGAGCCTTTTTTTTTTAAATAACAAACATATGATTCTATTTATAAAACTCTGACCTAATTGGTTTCTATTTAGAAATTTATTGTCATTTGTAATTTTATCAATATGAGTTGGCCAGAGATACTAGTGGCAACCATTATAATTGTGTAAATAATTTCATCATGATGCATATTAGTATAAATACTTTAAAAAAACATGTATTCAATATATATATTATTTATATCTAACTGAATAATTTGTTGCATGTCTACAAAACATTTGTTGTTTGAATTACATATTCTTTAAAAAAAATTATATAAAGTCTAATGAAACATAAGGAGGTGACAAACTTGATGAGAGTAAATAGGAGGTATGGATAGAGAAGGTGAGAGAGGGAAATGAGGGTCCATAAAACATTTTGTTAATTATTTTAGAGGGGTGGTATTTTATTTGAAAATTTTAGAAGGTAGACTAATTTGTAAAATTTTCCGTTTTCACATACTTAAATCTAAAAAAATAAGTGGCTTGTTTTTTAATATGAAACGGACGTTAAAGAAATTGTCTACAATTTTTTGTATGTTATTAACCTATAATTCATACATTTTTTATATGCTCGAACCATCTAAAAAGACCAATTAAAACTTAATTTTACTGACTACTACTCAACTCTCATGACGATTTACTGAGATAAACTTAGGAATCTTTTAATTTTTACGACACAATTTTCAAAAACATTACAAGTTATCTTTGGCATCTAATTATAATAATAAAAAAAGCAATTTAATTATTTTACTATCTTATCTACAATGAGTATCTTATATATAGTGCGTTTGACTAGTGTGTTATCGATTAAACGCTGAATCTAAGTCATTAAAATCGATCTACTTCACAAGTGATGTGTTTACATACAAACTTTATAAATTTCTAATTTCATTTTGTACAAAGTCAAGGGGTCAAAAAATAAATATTTATACTAAATGAATTCGAAATTTTTTTAAATTTTACACATAAACGCGATTTTAGAAGTATGAATTTGTCATTAAAATTATAGTGCTTGATTGTTTATTGCTTTTCTTCTCACAATAAATCATACATAAACCTCAATTTCGTAAAATAAATAGTACGGATGATAACTCTAATTGATTTGAAATTATAACCAAGTCACTCGTCACAGATGCAAAATCAAATGTAAAAAGTTAAAATATTGTAAACCCTAGCTCGCAGCGACAGGGGTGACGCGAGGCGGCTGAGGGCTGCTCGCGAGGCGAAACCCTCTGTGCCACTTTACCCTAGCAGCGAGGCGGCTGAGACGAAACCCTAGCAGTGAAAGGGGCGAGGTGGCTGAGACAAAACCCTAACAACAAGGGTTGCTCGCGAGAGGGGCGGAGAGGGTTCGGCCGTCCATATGCACAGCGATGAGGCGAGGTGGCTGAGGCGAAACCTTAGCAGCGAAGCGAACCCTAGCAGCAAGGTGGATGAGGCCAAAGGGGCGACGCGGCTGATGCGAAATCCTAGCAGCGAGGGTGCTTGCGAGAGGGTGGAGAGGCTTCGGCCGTCTCCTCTCCGCTGAGTCGCGCGAGGAGCAAGGGTTCCTTGCGAGAGGGGTCGTGCAGGTTCGGCTGTTCCCTCCAACCTGATCGAGGGTGGTTGAGCGCAGCGGAGGTTAATAAAGTGAAACCTTAGATCGAAGACACGGCTGAGGCGGGGGTAGCCGGGCAAAGCAACGAGGGTTGCTTGCGAGAGGGGCGGAGATAGATGCAAGGTGGCTGAGGCGAGGTGGCGAGGCATATGAGGCAGCGAGAGGCAAGAGGCGACCGGTCATGATACTGGTAAATTAGGTGGTAGTGGAGGCTCTGAGATGGGGCAGGTTCATACTAGTAAATTAGATGGTAGTGGAGGCTCTGAGATGGGGCAGGTTTTGTTAAGATTCCGGTAGCTAAGTTACAAATGTAAATAATTTAATATGAGTAAGTGTTAATTTTAGGACTAATGAGATGTAAATGTTTTTTTATCAATGAAAATTTGTAAGATGGCAATTGCCTTCTTATCCTCAAAATTTTTTTTTTTTGACAAAATTCACAACTCAACCGGCGCACAACCTTACTCGTACAACAGGTGTTGCTGGGAAGAAACCAACTTTTAGCTACAGCTGGCTGTAGCTCAGAGTCTCTTCTCTTCTCTTTCTTTCTTTTTTGTTTTTCAGCTCAGAGTTTTACACAAAGATCTTGAAATAACAGTTTTGATTCCACCTCAGCAAATATAGCTTGCACACTAGTAAAGCATAACCTCCTCCCATATCTTGCGGTTGTACTTTCGTTTTTCTTTTCTTTTTTTGCACTTTTTTGCTTTTCCTTGTTTTTCTCTTGTGTGTATAAATTAGCATAATTTTTCTCTTATTTTATAAGGCAAGCGAAAAGAAGGAAAATTTAAAGCATCTACATCAGAAAAATTAAAAACGAATTAAAAACAAATGTCAAGCACTAATTGACACTCATGCAATTAATTTTTAATTTCTTTTAGTGAACACGTTAGCAATTATTATTACTATGGAAAAGAGGACGAGAGCTAATAAAACAATTAGAAAGTGATTTATTTACAAGAAAATTTTCTAAATTAGAAATTACGTTTATGAATAAAAAAAGAAATTCCAATGCAGAATAATGCATGAATAATAAAAATTAATATTTGGAAAACATTTGTATTTCTTCTTTTTTTCACGAAGATTTTTCCAATGGATTGGCATGCATATATATAACTAGTACAAGTGCAGTGGTAGATGCTAAAATATATAAATACATCTCATCGTATTAAATTACTAATGGATCGCTCTAGTGTAAATAATAATGTCTTTTATGAATATATTTTACGTTTACATAGGATGCTGACTAAGGCTTGGCATTTTTAATTTATAAAGAAATTAACATGTTATTAATTTCTAAGCAGAAATTAATTTAATTAACCAAAAAGTAATATATAAGACATGTACTAGCTAGCTGTTGGCATGATAAATTCGACATCTCAAACTGTGAATAATATATATGTGATTGATATATTAATGTTGCATAATTATACCCTGGAGATAATTAATTGAATAATCTTAGTTTTCTTTGTTCCGAAGAAAAATGAAAGCCAGTTAGTGACATGATTAATTAGTTGTGGGGCATGATATATGCTCACACAAATACACCATGTCAAGCACATGAACCCAAAGGTGCAAGAACGCGCATAACACACCACCTCACCTATAAAGTAAAGCATGCTGTGGCAACCTCTCAAGGCCTCAAGAGAATTCCACCATTTTTGTTCTCTTCCCCCTCTCTCTCTCTATATATATATATATATATCTCTCTCTTTTAGCTACATATCATGTTTTGATAATTAAACTGGTTGGAGCCTCCTTACTGCATCCAAATTGGACACTAGGAGGAGCTGCTGTTATTACTATCATCTCTGTTAACTGTTAAGAGAGAGATTATAAAGAGAAATTAGAGAGAGAGGAGAGATGGCACTGCTATCTTTGGATCATCCTTGGGCCTTCACTTTTGGTATATTAGGTATACATAATTCTATTATATTTTGTCTCTTAAGACTCCGTATAATTAAAAAAATTTAATCTCTTTTTCTTATTTCAAAAACTTAGTCATACTTCAAAGTTAGTAATGTGTTGTACAAGATCTAAACCAACAGATCTGATCTGTCAGTTTAACGTAGACAAACGCATGCTTGCGGCGTAAATAATCAATTAGTTACATGTGTTGTTGTATGTAATAGATTGTAAAATCATTTAAATATACTCTATGAATGATGATTGTACTTCTTATCAGATCAAAATATAGGATATATAGTCGATTAATTGTATATTTCGTTGTATACATTCGCAGGTAACATAATTTCATGCATGGTATATCTCTCCCCAATGTAAGGTTCCTTAACCCTTCTGATATTTTCTTTTTTTTATCCTACATAAATTAATTCAATACACATTTGAGATATATATTGACAGTCTTTTCTTGATATCGTATCATTTCCAGGCCAACATTTTATAGAGTGTACAGAAAGAAATCGACCGAGGGTTTTCAGTGTGTACCTTACGTAGTCGCTTTATTCAGCGCTATGTTGTGGATATATTATGCACTGCTAAAACCAAATTCATACCTCCTCATCACAATCAACACAGTCGGTTGCATCATTGAGACGGCGTATATCATTGTATATCTCGTTTATGCGCCAAAGAAGGCAAAGGTAAAATTTATATGTATATAAGATAGCTAGGCTGCCTTAATTAGCTACTGTTCTATTGCACTGATTGTCTGATTCATTGAGCTTTTTTCACATAACCTTGTGAACTTGTTAAAAATTAAATAAACAAAACACAGTTTCGAAACTTGTAGTTGAGTAAGATTTTGTTCATTAATTGTAATTGCAATTTTTCTTATTTAAGAAAGCGACGACCACCTTGTCATAATTAATTCTGTAAGCATAATACACAAAATTTAAGAAATATCTTACATATCTGGCATAAGCAGTACAGTTTGATACTACACAGTACACTAGGTTATCGAACCATAATTCATGTTTTGAAAACAAAATTTCATGAGATGCTCTTTCCACCGATTAATTCACAGATATGCACGGCTAAATTGCTGCTAGTTTTGAATGTGGGGTTGTTTGGCCTGATCCTTGTTCTCACTCTTCTGCTATCAAGGGGCAGAGATCGGATTCGCATTCTCGGATGGGTTTGCGTTGGATTTTCTGTTAGTGTCTTTGTTGCACCACTGAGCATAATTGTAAGCAAAATTTAAGAAACATCGCTGTTCTTTTCGCGTTTGTATAAAAGTTTTTGTAGAGAGATAAAATAGAGGGTTGAAAAATTTTATATACCTCGTGCATTTGATGTGCTGTAGGGAAGTTCATCCACTATTTCCAACGGATTTGAATTGTTAATGATAGACCAATTTTGATTTTAAAATTACTCTTGCAAATTTAACAATTATAAGGATTAAATAACTGTAAGTAATTTCATACCTTATATTGTGCATTTGATTTGCTGTAGGGAAGTTCATCCACGTACTATTCCAACAAATTTGAATTATTGTTAATAATGGACCAATTTTGATATTTAAAATTACTCTTGTAAATTTAACATTTATAAGGATTCTGAGTTGAATGCTAGGGAAATATATAACTTCAAGTAATTATTGGTTAATTCCTTTGATCTGGCAGAGGCTGGTCATACGCACAAAGAGTGTGGAGTTCATGCCTTTCTCGCTTTCTTTTTTCCTTACAGTGAGTGCTGTAATTTGGTTCTCCTATGGCCTTCTAACCAAGGACAAATACATTGCGGTAATTCTATATATTGCCAATAATTACATTTATTAGATATTTTTATTTTCTAGTTATTTATCAAGTTTACAGCAAATAATTAACATGCTTGATCAATAACCGTTGTGGCCTCTGATCAAATTAATTTATAATTTCAAAGATGGGAGTAATAACCATAAATATTTCATTCTAATTTTGAACCGTTATTTTTTTTTTCCTTTTCCGTCATACAAACAGCTCCCAAATGTAGTCGGATTTGTTTTCGGGATCATCCAAATGGTGCTCTACACTGTGTACAAGCAATCAAAACAACTAGATCCAGCAACAGAGATCAAGCTGCCCGAACACGCAATAGAAATCGCGAAGCTCGGACCCACAGAGAAAACCTTTGGTGTTCATCCTATCGAAGAACACGAACATAATTCTGACCAAGACAACCGAAATGCGCGTGATGACGACAATAACAACAGCAACAAATGCCGTGAGAATAACGAAGAACAAACCATTGAGGTGTAGTAACAACAATGCTTCATATTGAGGCTCTTTTGCTCTGAGAGGCCACCATCTATACTTATATTTAATTGGATACATATACATAAATTTGCTAGAACATATAGAGCGCGTTTGTGTATCTGAGAGGGATAGACAGAGAGGGTTGGTTGAGGGTTTATCTTTTGCAATGTAGTTATTTAATATAACATTTTAAATGGATGGAGTTTGAGAAATTGAATGGAAGGGTAGCTTACTAGCTAACTTGCCTTGTCATAATATAAGACATCCATTTTGTACATTTGTGTTTTGAAATCAATAAAGAGATAAAAGAGACGAAAGTGGTTTACATTTGCTTAGATCAGTAACTTTGGTGGGCCAGATTTTTGGGCTGCATTGATCCGCCAAAATTTAGTTAGTTTTCGTGTAGCTCTTTTCTAAGTGGCGGCTGGCGGCTGGTGGCGATAAAAAAATTTATTTTTGTCTTTTTGTCCAACTACAAACTCTAGATATACACATCTTTTCGAATTAAGATCTTAATTTAATTTATAAAATGGAAGTATCTGTCGGGGTTAAAAAAAATAATTACTGTTGAGGATAAGTTGATAATTTTTTTTTTTTTAGAGTATCGTTATTACTGATAGAAATATCTACGAAAACACCAACGCAATTAAGCATTTTACCCTTACAAATATTCACATATTTTTAGAATTAAGTTGCAAATTTTGAGTCACTATATTATTATTATTATTAAATATCATTTTTATCAGGTTTTTCTAACACTTATTATGTTATGTCTGCAATTTTTTTAATATCTATATATAGTTCTTACTTACAGGTTACGCAATTATATATTGACGAATATGATATGTTGCATCAAATAAACAATTAGGCAAATTGTCAATAGTTAGAAAGATATTATTAATATTTAGCTAATTATTGTAGTTACTAGAGGTGGTACAAAAATTAAGTCATTGCTACTTGCATGTCTCTAGCTATGTTGTCAGATGTCATATTAGTTAGCATCCATAATTACTTACTTATTATAGCATTTAAAATTACAAACTTTGAATCACTATTTTATTAATGAAAATACCAGTCTTTAAATAATTGGAAGCTGATAACAGTATCCATACTCAAGTACCCACAAAATCTCTGCACCATAACTAACTGGGACTCCAAAAACTACTCTAGCACTGAATCTTTTTTCTAAAGTATTAATACCTATACACGGAAGTGTTTATATTGTACCTATGAGGTGAACAATTTTTACGTAAATAATTGTCTCCTTAACCAAATCTCTCAAACGTACTCACACCATAAATATCTATGGAGGACCACTCAAACTAAATGAAGTGGACTATACACATTTTTAGAGGTGGGTTTATTTTTCTCCGTTCAATCTCGTCCATATTTTTGACGATTTGTGAGGAATTTTGCAAATCTAAAACTACGAACATCTTTTACAAAATTTTCTCTTTCAAATAAGATTTATGATGACATACTTTCGGACTCGTCGTCACACAAATATTTATACCTTGTTGATGTCTCGTTATTTGACCTACAAATCCGACCAATTCCTGTACCAAAATCTGTGTTTTAAACTACCAAATCGTGTCTATTACATTGAATATCTATAGAATGTGGTACTACTGCGTGTTTATTCTTACTTTGCAGAAAACGAGTGAAATCAGGGAAGATTGCGAGTTCTGAGACCCTACACGCGGGCCGCGTCACATCCGAAGCGGGCCGCATCGAACCCTGACGCGACCACAGACGCGATCACTCTTCACATATGCGAGGGACACAGACACGCGGACCGCGTCACACCACACGCGGGTCGCGTCAGCCTATTCCGAAAACAAAACAGAAAAGGAAACAGAGGCTCAATGAAAGAAAGGTCGGCCAGATTGGCTATATTACGGGATCCCTTGCTACAGAGGAGATTCATTATTTATTCTGCATTTGGGGAGAGCAAGAGAGAGATTCTAGGGTTTGGACTTAACGGCTAGCTTGGAGACGAAGTTGAGAAGCGAAAGACGAAAGTTCTTCACGTATCGTCTTTGTATTTCGGGTTTTGTCATGGCTATTTCTTCTATCTTTTGTTTTGTTTGTTCTTTGACTATGCTTGAGTAGTTTACTTAGTTTCTAGGGTTACGATGTAGTTTGATACTTTGTTTTGTATGCATGTTGTTTGAATCTGTGTTGAATGTTAGTGTTTAATTGTTTGAGTAGTATTTTAATTGCTTTGTTGAAGTTGATTGAATGATTCTTGATTGTCTACTGTTAGATGTCTATAGCATCTTTCTAGTAATTTGGCCCTGATGTTTCTCTCAACCAAACTTAGTATTTGAGGTAGGTTTACGAGCCATGAGGCGAGACCAAATAGTAAATGAGAGGTGAACTTTTTCACTTATCGAGAGGTAGTGGTTACCTTTAGTAAACTAGACAATTAACTTAGATTAAAAACCTAAGAAGGTGAAATTGCATTTCCGATACCAAGTTCATTAAGCCAACAAACGAGAGTTGAGGTTTAGGAACATTAGGTTCGGTCAATGAATCCTTACACCAAAGAACAACGCAGAAACAGACAGCTGCTGCATTCACTCGAGGTCCACGCGGGTCGCGTGTTCCATGCGGGCCACGTATGAAAGTACGCGGGTCGTGTGTGGTACCGAGAGGCAGAGTTGAAGATGAAATCGAAAAAACCCTGGAAACGCTTTTCTCTATCTGATAAAAACTAAATTTTACTTTCTGTCATTCTTATTATTTTTGTCATTGAGTTTAGGAAATTAAACAAACCAAATCAACATTTTCCAACTTCTAGTACCTAATTGATTTAAGTAGAGTTCCAGATTTGATTTTGAACCGTCCTGTGGATCGATACCTGACTAAACTATACGATAGGATTGTGCACTTGCAGTATAGTCGGAAGTTAATTCAAGGTTTAAAAGCTACAGCTTGCTGTAGTGAAACTTTGTGATACACTTTTGTGCGAACACTTGTCATGTAAGTATTTATACCTATACTTGCAAGTATTTTTTACATATGACACTGGATTACCTCTGAAAGTATTAATATTAAGTATTGCAAGTAATTATTACTTATGCACTAAAGTATGTATACCTATGAGGTCAACTGGAAGGTTGACGCGGGGACGATTGGAGAAGGTTGATGCGGAGATACTGGTCCCCACTACTTTATTAGAGGGAGTTTGACGTGGGGACGATTGAGGAACTAGAAAAGGAATGACCATAACAAGTTACGCATCAAAGTATTAATATTTTATTTTTCAAGTGTTAATATATTATCTTTCAAGTATTGATACTTATGAAGGTTGACGCGGGAACGAGTACATGAACTGAGAAGGAAGAGCCATATAATTAATGGGGATTATAGTATATCATTCATCTAATGTTACTGCGGAAATTTTGAAGATATTGTAGTGTGGAGACTCTAATAATTATTCTAAATAATTAACTAATCTCTAGCTATATATTATTAATATGTAATGAACAATTGTAAAACTTAAGAACGTTCAGGAGAGAAACAGAATTAAACAGTTAAAAAAATAGACGCTGAATATATGATATCTAATTTGTCTATATTTCTTTTTGTTACGCTTCAAGATTATGTTTGGTTGCTAATTAAATTTAAGAAAGATTAAGTTGTTTACTTCAATTTACTCTTCATAATTATACCTCATTTAACAATTTAATTTATGGTTTAAATTAATTCATCCGAAGGAATAAGATAATTGGAAAATAAATCTATACTTGTGACGGTAACCCTACAGATGAAATAAGTATGAAATAAGCTAATATGTCTGAAAAAATAAAGTAAAATTTTACTGCATATTATTTTTAGTTTATTCATAATTTAATAGTTTAAATATAAAGTAAGAAATTTATTCTACCTCAAATACAGTCAAGCATCACCTATCATTTTTTATGAGAACTAGCAGATTAAATTGGAAAAGAAAAAGAAGGTGATCAGCTGACCGCTTAGTAGGGCAAAAGAAGTCCAAAAAAGTGAGACGGCTAATGAGTACCAAAATTGGGCAGATTGACACTTATAGCTTCCAAGAACCGCCTCCTAAAATTCTGGGATTTGGCCCATTTCTTTGTCCATTTGCATGAAATGCCAATTTGCTCCTCAAACGCTTCTCTGGATATTCAGAGAAAACGATAAAAAAGCAAAATATGGTTATATAGAGGATTTCCACATCTCCATCTTGGAAAAACAGAAAGGAAAAGGAGAACTTGTGAACTTCTTTTAAGCATAATTTCTAACTTCCTCATATTTTGTATATATGTTGTTGCTAGCAAGTTACACGAACAGTCAGACAATATTTTATTAAAAAAAATCTTGTTGTTGAATAATAATATTTAATCTTGTTTTGGATAAAATATCAATTCGCAAATTGTTTTATAAAATTTAAAATTGAAGAACTTGATTTGTATTTTTTTACCTCAAAAATATAAAGATAAAAATTTGATTGCTTACTATCTTTAAAAAAAATTCCCGTTATTGCCAGTGAATTTTCTCTTCAACAGCAACAACCACCACCTCCGTTATGCTCTCTTTTAATTTCTTCTTGGCCCTCTGGGAATAAAACCCACAAAATAACTACAAAACCAAGAATTATATTCATCCAAATCACCACATAAAGATGTTATTTTGTGTGCATTCTTGTTACAATGTTTTGTAATTCAAAAAATGCACATGACAAACCACTTAATTATCAAATAACAAATGAGCTGAGATCGCTTGATAATAACTATTGTTCAAATTAATTTTGAAATAGAAAAAAAATATAAACATGTTGTTGAATTTATGAATTATTTGTGTATCAAATTTTATATAATATAAGTGTTATAAGTATTCCATCCAAAGGTTTAAATAGCGTTTATCGCGTCATAGCAGAACGGCTAAAAAAACAACGCTATTGTCATATTGCGCCGCTATAGCGTCATAGCTTTTATGGTCCGAAACCGCTATAGCACCGCTATAGCATGCTATTTAGAACTCTGATTCCATCAAATAAAAATCGTTGGAAGTACAACTCGGCTTCACGCCTCTCTTCAAGTCATTTGATGAGTTTAAGCAAGATGGTATATGAGACTAAATTCAAAATCTATCTAATCAACGATCGAACTAAAATTATTTAAATCGATCTATTTCATGAATGACACATTTATATTTTAAATTTATAAATTTTCAAGTTCATCTAGTAAATAACCAAACCGTCAAGAGATAATAAAAAACAAACGCATTAAAAACTTTAAAACCTATTTTTTTCATTACTTGAATTTATATAAAACAAATATCAAAAGCTTAAACTCGCACTAACTTTCTTGTCAGGAGTATTTCCTACTTCGGGATAATTAGTTTTATGGTCTACTCAAGGAATATATTACAGAATTAGACCTCAGTACGCGGAAATTCGAATCCCAGGAAATAGACATAGAAAAACTTAAATTTTCATTTACCTCCCAAAACCTTAAAAGGTTCCCCTTTGCTTTCTCATATAATCCGAAGTGCTTAAGGGAAAATCTTAAAACTCCAATTTTGTCGTTTCTTTAAAAAGAATGCTAAAATTATCCTTCTTTTCTCAAGCGTTCATAAACAAAGGAGAGGATAGTTTGAGCGTCTTTTAAAATGGGCAATGACAGTATGCAATTTCAAGCGTTCATAAACTTAACCCTCCCCACTGACATTACCAGTATTGTATACCCAAATCTGGGTCAAGTTAAAAAAGAACATGAAAAGCGGATAGGATACCAACAACCAAAATCAAAGTAACATTAGACACTGAAAAAAAAATAAGTTTAGCACACCCCTGCATCTTTTGCCTTGCTTAATTTTTAGACAGATGAAATTTGTACGAAAGGCAACAGTCAGAAGGTACCAATATTGATGCATATGACTGGTACAAATATTGGCCAGAATTTCAATACATGCTCATATTTTTCCACAGCAACTTTGACTATAAACAGCACATGCATGCTCACAATGATAATGGAGACATCATTCACCAATTATGCATATAATCAGGGGATCTAATAAAAAAGGCACAAGGAAACAGGAGAGACAGAGTGACACAAAATGTCCTCTATTACCACAAAATTTTTGGAAATTTACATTCACAATAAAAGACGCTCTTCCATGGTCCATCCCCACAATTCTTTTTTTCTTTGTTTTTCTTCTTATAGGGGGGCTCAACCCCAAGGTTTCTAGATAATGTACATCTAAAACTCTACCTTTCCGCTAAAAGGGAAAGAGAGATGATGATGATAATAGTAATAATAATGCAAACAATCAAAGAGAGCAGTTACTGAACATCACCCCCTTAGCTGCTCACGCTAGGAGAAGATTCTGCATTACTAATCATAGCCTTCCTCTTCTCTCTCCAATTCTCACCCCACATCTTTGCCTCAGCAACTGCACGCTCCCGATCAAAATCCTTATTCAATATCCCGGCAACCAAATCCCTTGGTGAATCATCCCTCTCCTTGGTATTGCTATTATTACCATTATTTCCACTACTATTATTATTGTTACTATTATTATTATTATTATTATTATTATTATTATTCCCCGATTGACCTCGCCTCTCGGATCTGCCGGGACCGGCATGGGCTGTGGCAGGGTCGTACGTCTGGGAAGCCAGGTAGGACAATGCGGTGACAACATCAGCGATGAGGGGACGGGATGCAGCCTCAGATTGGATGCACATTGACGCCACCGCAAGAGCTTGGTAGAGGCCACGCATTGGATACCGGCCTTCAAGTCTTGGATCTGCCATTTTCGGAAGCTTTCTCCTGTCATTGAATAATGGCCTCGCCTGTCGGGATATCAAAGATCTTTATCAGCTTATTACTAGCTATCATTCACTATTCCATAGTAATCACAAGAACATTTAAAGAGAATTTCATAGTACATTAATGTTAGTTCTACTCAAGTTTTCCTATCGTTTGTCAATAAACACCTATCTTTAATTTTCACCAAAGATATCATAATCTACTTTAATATTTTGAGATTTAACAGAGAGAAAGCTGATAAACAAAGAACGACATATGGTCCTATGGATCTCTTCAAGTAAATTCATATATTTTTTTAATAATGATATGAGCTTGGCTACTATGCTTATATAAGCAAAAGCCCACATATGCTTATAACTCATTTTTGCGTTTCCAATGTTCAAATGGTCGATCCGACCGTTCATCTTGTTCTCCATATTAATATGTGCTTGGAGACTAAATTTTACATTTTTCTGAATTTTTTTACTATTTATTAAGCCACTTTGAAAATTGCTGATCTGGGTGAACAGTAAAAACAGTGTTTCCAAAATTCTGAACCACCAGATCAGAAACTTTCAAAGTGGCTTAATAAATAGTAAAAAAATTCAGAAAAATGTAAAATTTAGTCTCCAAGCACATATTAATATGGAGAACAAGATGAACGGTCGGATCGACCATTTGAACATTGGAAACGCAAAAATGCTCATTTAAGCATATGTGGGCTTTTGCTTATATAAGCATAGTAGCCAAGCTCATAATGATATTACATGAGTTAATTTACTGCTATCGAAATAAAAGAAAGACAAGGTAAAGGACTTAAAGGTATTAAGATATAGTTCTTTTCCTTTTCTTCATTAATTCAATTTCAGCTGAAAGGCCAGTAGGACTAAAACAATTCTGAAGAAATCAAACTAACCAGAAGGAGTCATAGGGATTAAGAAATGCTTATTCTTGAAAAAAAAAACATTTGGTTGAAGTGTTCAAATTTGAAACTAGTATCAAAGACGACAACTTCTGTCAGTTTTAAAAAAAAACTAGTAGCAAAGACCACATGATATAAACATTCTAGATGTTTATATTCCAAAATTTGGAATAAATAAAGCTAAGTTCTCTTGTATATTTAAAATATCACAAATAAAAAATGCTCAAGTTCTTTTGCTACTTCTAAGGTCTTCTTGAAGCTTCCATATACCAGCAGAATTGTTAAAGGATATTTGTTTATATATATTTTGACTTGTTACAAATGAGAAATAGCATTGAACTTATAAATTTCATAGAAACCGTGTTGATGCTGAGCTAATGTTTATCACTAATCAATTAAATATTTCTCAAATGATTAGAGA
This sequence comes from Carex parvula, assembly GCA_025461045.1. NCBI lineage: Eukaryota > Viridiplantae > Streptophyta > Magnoliopsida > Poales > Cyperaceae > Carex > Carex parvula. The sequence goes on from JAJGRW010000485.1 coordinate 575,953, forward strand.
ACTGGCATGCAAAAATAATGTTCCAGAAAGATAAATATATATATATATATATATATATATATATAGAGAGAGAGAGAGAGAGAGAGAGAGAGAGAATGGCTAATATGCTACGCGTAGCATGGAGGGCCTCCGTGCTACGGCTCAATTTTTGAGTTTTCAAAATCCTAACGGTCGATCCGAACCGTTCAACATGATCTCCATATGAATATGTACTTGCAAACAAAATTTTACATTTTTTAGAATTTTTTTACTATTTATTAAGCCACTTTGAAAATTGCTGATCCAATGGTCCAGAAGATTTTACTGTTGTGTACAAATTACTGTTTTTTTCAAAGTGGCTTAATAAATAGTAAAAAAATTCTAAAAAATGTAAAATTTGGTTTGCATGTACATATTCATATGGAGATCATGTTGAACAGTTCGGATCGACCGTTAGGATTTTGAAAACTCATGAGCCGTAGCACGGAGGCCTCTATGCTATGCATAGCACCGTAGACACTTCCTATATATATATATATATATATATATATATATATAGATGAGCTATGGTGAGACGTGGAGTAAAACAAGTTTGTACTCCATGCCATATTTTCATTTTGAAAATTCAAACAACCGATCCGAACAGTTCAACATTTTCTCTATATTGAAATGTGCTTGGAAACCAAATTTTATATTTTTTGAAATTTTTTTACTATTTATTAAGCCACTTTGAAAATTACTGATCCACTGTGAACAGTAAAAAAAATAAAATTTTCTGAACCACCAGATCAGCGATTTTCAAAGTGGCTTAATAAATAGTAAAAAAATTCCAAAAAATGTAAAATTTGGTCTCCAAGCACATTTCAATATAGAGAACATGTTGAACGGTTCAGCTCGGTTGTTTGGATTTTCAAAAGGGAAATATAGTGCCACCGGATCAGCGATTTTCAAAGTGGCTTAATAAATAGTAAAAGAATTCCAAAAAATGTAAAATTTGGTCTCCAAGCACATTTCAATATAGAGAACATGTTGAACGGTTCAGATCGGTTGTTTAGATTTTCAAAAGGGAAATATAGTGCCATAGAGTACAAACTTGTTTTACTCCACGTCTTACCATAGCTCAATTCTATATATATATTATATTATATCTAAATAAAGAAACAGAATAATGAAAAGGAGAATTCTTGGTATCCCCTGCAAGAGTGATAATGACAACAAAAATTTTACTTACCCATGAAACAAGATTTTGCTCCCCATGGGGCCTGGTGCTGTCAATTGCCTTGCGGCCAGTAATTAGCTCCAACAAAACAACACCGAAACTATAGACATCTGACTTGACCGTCAACTGACCTGTCATGGCATACTCAGGGGCACAATAACCATATGTACCCATGACCCTGGTCGACACATGAGATTTATCTCCAACTGGACCCAATTTGGCAAGCCCAAAATCAGACAATTTTGGATGAAACGTCTCATCTAGTAGTATATTTGATGATTTGAAATCTCGGTAAATGACAGGTGGGCTAGCCTTGTCGTGGAGGTATTCCAGCCCCTTGGCGGCCCCCGCAGCAATTTTCATGCGCATGTTCCAATCCAATGGTTCCTTGTCGGGTGGCAGATCTAATGAATAAAGTAATTAGTATAAGTATTCTCACTCAAGTACGCACATTTTCTTTAGAACTAATTCTTGTCAGGTAAAATCTTATGCACAGAAACTGTAGTTTTTGTTGGATGCAATAGTTGTGACCAATATGATGGATGGTTGTTCTATCTATTTATAGGGCATATTTACTATAAACACTATTCGGGCATAAAAAAATTTAACCAAGTTAATGGTGTCTGTTTTTACAGAAAGATTCTTAGTTATTTCAGAGCAATATGCAACAAGAATTGGTTGGTACAACATACTTATCATAAAGCTGCTCGATCATTGAATTACCATTCTGTTTCTTCCTAGATTGTGTCCACTGATCAGAAAATTAATGAAATAGTACATAAGGATTCAATTAAAGCCAAAGAGTGCGGGTCAGTCATAAAATACTGGTATGATACCAGTCTGGTAATGTACCAATCAAAGCCAGTACCATTATCTACCAGCTGAAATTGCATTCCTCCTAGCACTCTTACCAGAGATTAGTAGAGAGAGATATGCTAAGTACCGTGCAAATGATCTTCAAGGGAACCAAAAGGCATGTATTCATAGACAAGGAGGCGTTGGTCGCCATCAGCACAATACCCAATCAGATTCACAAGATTAGGATGGTGCAACAAGCTTAGCATTAACACTTCCACTAGGAACTCTCTGTTCCCTTGCAACCCGTCCCTGTTTAACTGCTTTATCGCCACAACCTACAATTAAAGTAAAGTATTTTTATTCAACTGAGGTTTTATTACATGAATGTAAATAATCTACACCAGATCTTCTAATACTGTGGCTCATCTTTCAGTTAATTTTTTCTGGCATTTATGCAAACACATTGGCATGATTAAAAGATTACCAGGAGAATGGAAAAACAAATAAGTGTAAAAAATAACCTGGCCAGTGCTCTCAAGGCGGCCCTTATAGACACGGCCAAAGCCACCTTCTCCTAGAAAGCACTCCGGCCGGAAGTTTCTAGTAGCAGCCGCCAGCTCACGGAATGTGAAGGTCTGTGCCGATATGCTTACCCCTGCAGGCACAATATTAAATTCCTTCTCTCTCTCCTCTCTCTCCTCTCTCTCTTTCTCTTTCTCCATGAAAGGGTGCTCCTTTTTAAACGCCACTAAGTTCTTCATGCGTTGCTTATCCAAACCTAATACATTGTCATGATGAAAATTGTAATGTCAGCAAATTTAAAACACAATACGAGTATATTTCATATGTGCCCTCACAAAAATGTTAATAGTACCTTGTACACACTAATAAAAAGAAAAAAGTAGAAAATTCTTTAGGGCAGTTTGTATTGGAGAAATTAGAATGAGAGGAGATCAGTAGTGTGTTGCACGATTTACAGGGGTGTAGACATAAGATACTTTTCATTTTAGCATGAAAGAAATTTTAATGTAATTGCATAGTTTCCTAATACTCAGAACAGTAATATGTTTTTAATGATATACATAATTACATAAAAAAATATTGATATGCTTCAAATCGTAAATTTGCTAAAAAGTAAAAACTTATTAATTGGTGGTGATCAAAACGACCATATTGCCCTTCAAAATTTTGTTGCAAACTGAATTATTGAATAGCATAAAATTTTAATAACAAGTGTGATTTTTAAGGTGCTAGATCCAAATCAGTAACCCAAAAGCACCATAAATAATTTGGTACCACAAAATTTGGACATAAATTTTAGATCATATTTGAAGATCCAATTCCCCAATAAAAAATACAATTTAAATTAAGAAAAATTTGCTGAATCAGAGAACAGAGGAGTAACTAATCTTAGGTATAGCCTAAACTATGTATCTGCTTATAACTAATTTCCCAGCTACAGTCCTAACAAAATAATCTCAAGTAAGAAATAAGAAATCCAACAAAGGAAAGGAAAAATACATATACTAGCTGGAACAAGCAAAACTCACCAGACGATAGCTTTTCAATGCTAGGCGGCTGCATCGGCTGTTCATGGCTACTCGAAATCTTTGGATTAAGCTGATCTCCTTCCTCCTTTGAATCGAAACAAGAGAAACAACCCATCTCTCACTATACGTCAATCTAACTCGGACCTTATTTTTCTTTTACAAATTTTGTACCAGACTGATTCCCCGAGAAAGTACCCCTATCTCCATCATCTCTCTGTCTTTTTTTCTCTTCCTTTATCCCTCTGCCACCAGATTCTTACCTCAACTAATGGATAAATCCCGTAAAAGGTAACAATTCTCTCTTTCGTACCCAACTTCTCCCAGTCAATTTCCAACAACAGTAACAAGGAACAAGCAAGTACTCGGATAAAATCGGATCACTCCAAATCGAGGTTCACTGAATCTAAAATCAATTCAACAATTAATTCCCAGCTGTATTCGATGGATACTGTATCAACAGGGTTTGGTTAAAAGACAGAGAAATGGAAACGGGAAGGAAAGAGAGAAGAACAGTGCGTTTTTTCCCTTTTCCTTTCCTTGTAGCTATAGATTTGGGTAATTTATTACGCTAAAAGGAATTAGATATGGTGTGAAAACTGAGAGAGGATACAGTGGACTTAGTTGAGCCGTTCAATGTGTCGGCTTCTTTCTCCGACATTTTTATTAATATCCAAAGTTTAATACGAATTAATAAATATACCCGGACTCTGACTGATTCGCGAAAACTACCCAAACCGGCCATTTTCTGGCCGGCCATGTACCTTCCCTCAGCCGGCCAGAAAATGGCCGGCCATGTACCTATTTTTTTTTTTTTTTTTTTTTTTTTATTTTTTAGAGAGAGACACTATGATGATCAAAATATTGAAATCTAACTCTGAAAATTTGAAATTTTTGTTTAAATTATTTGTTATATTACTTCTTTGAGGAGGGATCAAAGTTACAACAACCATTTTTTTCATTTTCAAAGTCCAAATCGTCGATCCAAACCGTTCAATTTTACATTTTTTTTGAATTTTTTTACTATTTATTAAGATGGGTACAAAAATTGATCAAAATATAACACTATGATAATCAAAATATAACACTATGATGATCAAAATAACACTATGATGATCAAAATAACACTATGAAGATCAAAATATTGAAATCTAACTCTGAAATACGTTAAATTTTTGTTTAAATTATTTGTTATATTACTTCTTTGATGTATAATTAGCATATTTATACTAAAATACGATAGATTAATTGAAATTATGTTGAATTACACTATATTACAATAAATTATGTTCAATTATACTAAATTACGTTAAATTACAATAACTTCGCTAATTATGCTGAAATACAGTAAAAAAAACACTAAACTACACAAAATTACGCTATAGTAGACTGATTTTGCTCATCTTTCATGAATCATAAAAAATAGTAAAAAAATTCCAAAAATAGTTAAAATTAGTAATCTGCAAGTTCATTATGTAACTAATTTACTGAGCTACTCGGATTGAATGATAGAAATGAAAATCTTAATCGGAAACTTCAACTCAAGTTTTGAGGGTCTTCCCTTCGTTTTTTGGCGATTCTGAATTTCGCCATCCGGCATCGCTGGCACTGACGCATGCGCATTTTCACAAGCTTTCCGAAAAGTGCTCATTTGCTGAAATCGGACACTCGAGCGCCGTTTTATGACCGTTTGAAGTTTCATCGTCGTTTTTCTCCTTTTCAGTGAAGATATCGTCCCTATTCATATCGTATTTTAGCGTAATTTACCGTATTTTAACGTAATTTAATGCAATTTAACGTAATTTAACATAATTTAGTGTTATTCAACATAATTTCAATTAATCTATCGTATTTTAGTATAAATATGCTAATTATACATCAAAGAAGTAATATAACAAATAATTTAAGCAAAAATTTAACGTATTTCAGAGTTAGATTTCAATATTTTGATCTTCATAGTGTTATTTTGATCATCATAGTGTTATTTTGATCATCATAGTGTTATATTTTGATTATCATAGTGTTATATTTTGATCAATTTTTTGTACCCATCTTAATAAATAGTAAAAAAATTCAAAAAAATGTAAAATTGAACGGTTTGGATCGACGATTTGGACTTTGAAAATGAAAAAAATGGTTGTTGTAACTTTGATCCCTCCTCAAAGAAGTAATATAACAAATAATTTAAACAAAAATTTCAAATTTTCAGAGTTAGATTTCAATATTTTGATCATCATAGTGTCTCTCTCTAAAAAAAAAAAAAAAAAAAAAAAAAAAAAAAAAAAAAAAAAAAATAGGTACATGGCCGGCCATTTTCTGGCCGGCTGAGGGAAGGTACATGGCCGGCCAGAAAATGGCCGGTTTGGGTAGTTTTCGCGAATCAGTCAGAGTCCGGGTATATTTATTAATTCGTATTAAACTTTGGATATTAATAAAAATGTCGGCTTCTTTCTCACACATGAGAGTAAATGCTTGATTTTTATTCCTTGGGGGTTTCTTTACCCTTTAAATTTAATTAGCTGATATTTCATGCGTACCCTCACAAAATCCGAAATATATTTATCATGCCGTTGCTGCATAAAATTATTACTTGAGAGAGTTCTTCAATTCCATCCCGTTTTTTTTGGGACAAATATCCTCCGGTTATCGTAAAAGATTCCCCCCACTTTACTGTTTGTGATTTATTATTCTCAGCTGCTTTGAGATTCTGGCTAGCGCAGAGACAGTATTATTGAACTTTGACATACGTGCCAAGTTAAAAATAACGGTCTGAATCCACTAATGTAAAAGAATCTCTTTTCAAGTACCTGAGAGGATACGGATTATATTTTTTTCTTTTACTATTTAATTAGCTAATTAATTAGGAGATTTTCACCTATACCAACGAATCCTTTTATATTGTATGACCTGGGGAGATTTTTTAGCTATATCCCTAGAAAGCTCAATATCTAGCATGTCTTTCAAACAATAATATGCTAAAATTCATTTAAAAGGAAACTAATTATTTGTTAAAGAAAAAAATGAAAAATAACAAAACCTATATTTATTCACATAACAAAACCTATATTTAGAAGATCTCTGTATTTATAGAAATTTTGTCACATAACTATTTATTTTCCGCATTCATCGTCATCGTAATGAAAACAAGAAAAGAAAGGATATAAGTTTTTTTTTTAAATAAAACCAAGAAATAAGGTTATGAAATTTAGAAATACTTTCGTTGTTCAACATTCAATTTTTATTGTGTTGTATAAGGGAGAAGCCAAATCTTTATAATGAGAAATGTAAAGATTTAAATTATTATTTTTTTAAATATTTAATTGATTTTAAAATTTAAAAAGGCCGAAATAAAAAACTCAGACCCTAGTCACTCTTTTCCAACACAAACAATGAAAAATAAATTTTTCACTTAGATAGTCCATTGATTATTCAACTCTCAGAAGAATTGGATTTTCAAATTTCATCCTACAGTCAATTTTTCTTTCTTTCTTTTTTTAAAAAAAGGGCATACTTTTAAATTTTTATCTTTGAAATTCTTACCTTTCAAAGGGACAGGTTTACAAATATCCGCCCTTGAAAGATTGAACTGCAAAATGTTATGGCCTATGGATCGAAATTCTTTTTTCCCAGCCCACCTAATTAAATTCCAAAATTTATCTAAAATTTTGTAGAAGTTCAATTTACAATTTAGATTTACTAACCGAAAATTTCGGGGGAAAATGGGGAATTTACTTTTTTGAGAGAGCGAGCTAACAGATTTTCAACAATCGTTTAATTATTTTTATCAAAATTAACATTTTTTTGTTGAAGTCTTTTATTTTTCAATATGGTTGTAGATAACATCAATGTCGTACGGTGGTTGTGTTTAGCATATCAACGGATTATCATCAAGTCATTAATTATTAAGTCAAAATTAACGTATTTGACTGAGTACATATTTGTCTGAATCTTTCAAAATTTTGAAACGTGTTGACTGAATCGAAATGTGCATTCGCTTGAATCAGAATGAACTAATTGGAACTGAAACGAAAATTTGTGTAGATTTTGATGAATACTTGTTCATTTTAATTAATACAAAAAAGAATATGAAATATTCGGCGAGTGAGAATTATAGAGCAACTATAATACTGTGAGGCGGTCAGGGTATTTTTCGAAATATTTTAAAATCTATTTTTTTTAGGGTATTTAAAAAAAAATAGGCTTTATTGGTTCGGAAATTTGGAATGGAGCAAATGGCTTAAACTTGAGTGTTAAATTTTTGTCCGTCTCAAGTTAGTTTTCGAATTTCAAATTTTGAAATTAATTCTTCGCATTTCATAAGTAAAAAGGACACCCCAACAACTAATTTACTATTTAATACTCAATTTTAAGAATGAAATAACCAAAATATCATTGATTAATTTATTCTTTGTTAGATATTTGTATAAATTATTACACTTTACAATTTTCTGTTTTCATGTATAAAAACATAATTAATTTCATCAATTTCAATTATTCATGGAACTATTTCTTTCCTATAATTTTATACAGTACCAAAGCTAAAAGTAAAAATAAATAGCAAACAATTCATGTGTTGTTAGTATTTAACTATTTATTGAAAAGTGCCTACATTTAAAAAAAATACTAATCGAAGAGGCTAAGCAACACGAGATAAATAGATTTTATGGTGTTATTAGGCGAGAAAAGATTGGGCCTAAAGAGTTCCTTAGTAAGTTTTTTTTTTAAGTTATTTTCAATTTTATTATTGAACAAACTCTTCTTAGTACATCTTTAAATTTAAGTAAGAGGCTCGCTCGCGAAGTTCTACCCAAGTAGCTCTGATTTGGTAAAAAATAGATTTTATCATGTTCAAAAACATTTTTATCGTCTTTTCTCAATTAGAGTAGAGTAGACCTAACATCAGATCTACTTTAAGTTCGATGAGCTCCAAATATATCCGATCTGCTTTACGATCTGTGTGCAAAGCCGAAGCAGCCCACTTTATGTGATGGCTAGCCATACATAGCAAACAATATACAAAAATTCACCAATACATTTCAACGCATATTTGGGTATTAAATTTGACAACAAAAGTTTATTAATCAATAAACTCGTTGTTTTCAATAACTAAGTGGTCTAGTAGCAAAATGCAATAATCTCATTGTCGAATATTACACGTTCAAAACCTCTTTATAAAAAATATTGTAATATAAAAAGCAAAGACCTCCATCTTTTTAGGAAAAAAAAAATATTACTTGAAAAATATTTATTGTCTATTAAATTGAAAAAAAAAATGTAAATATGTTATATTTTGAGGGATACAATATTCATGTTTCTGGCAACAAATCGTCATCACATTTATTTTCTAACTATATTCTAAATATAAATTTAAAAATAAAAAAAGTAAACAGCTGATTTTGTCTTATCTCAAAACTTATACATTTAAAGTTAAACATTGTATATAATCAGGCGATCATTTTGCAGAGAATAGAGAGAAAAAAAAAATCAATAAATCAATAAATTCTATGAAAATAAATCAATAAATTCTATGAATTCTGAAAATAAATCAATAAATTCTATGAATTAATTGAATAAATAAATTAAATTAAATCAGTTCGAGCCAAGCTTAAACTTTGTAAAGTACACCCAACAATTGAGTCATGTATATTTAGAGGATAGAATTGTAATTTCACTAGTAATATTCAACATATTTTTTGTCAGTATTTAAATCCTTGTGTGAATAGTTTCTTATAAGTTATAATGACAACCTTTCTTTCTTTCTTTCTCCCGTTCATTTTCATATCACCCACTACGGAACAGGTGAAAGATGCACAGAACTATCCAGAAATTGTCAATTAAATTAAATTTATTCATTAATAATAACCTTCATTGACCCATATAAAGAAAATAGAAGGCAGAGAGAATGTTAAAATTCTTACTTGGTCCATTAAATTTAGTTGTGACTAGTCAAACATTTTGATCAAGTCAAAGTTAAAAAAAAAATTAAATATGCAATTACATATAAAATTACAATAATAATTTTTTAAAACGTATAACTTTATAGATATAACAATAAGAATGCAGTGTCAAGCCATGTCAAGAAAATTCTTCTACTATTTTATATTATTTTTAAATAATTTCTAAAAATAAAAAAGTATGCAGTGGATTGCTATTTTGAGACTTCAGTTCAAAGTTCAAACTTGCCTTGAAGAAATAATCAAAGGCCAAAACAATGGGCTCATTGCTTCAACTGGAGGCTATAATTCCCAAAGAGAGCCGATCAGTTGATCCTTACCGGATAATATCCTACAAATATATAATAAAATATACTATTTTACTACGTCAAATGACTATGCAATAAATACCTTTCTTAAGAAAGAGATAAAGAGGAGATAAAATTGATGCAACGAATCAAAATGGTGATGGCAGAAATACCTTAAGTTGATAAATATCACAAGTGGGTTTCCAGCCATGTGAATCCACATGTTTCTGTTGAGTATAATCGGATCCCAGTCTTCTATGCATGCCGCCGTGCTGCTTTATACAACAAGTGTCTGGTTGCATTTCCATTGGTCATGCGCACAGCAACAACATGTAATGTAGTCAGAGATTGGGCTGTAGAAGATCCTAGAAGCGAATGATATGGCTCTAAAAACACTAATCACAAGGAATTGGGGAATTTCCTCCCATTTCCCCTATTAATTTTTCCTCTATACACGAAAGTATTTTAACAGATAAAATTGTACTCTAACTAAATCTATCAAACTGTCCCCGCACCATAAATACTTGTGGTGGACCACTCACACTAAATAGGGGGATCATACACGTTTCTAAAAATATCAATATTGTCATAACTATATGAGGGTGCTGCAATAGTTAATATTGTTTTACATATGACGCTGAATGATGTCTGAAAATATTAATATCAAGTATTGAAAGTATTTATACCTATGCACTGAAGTATTTATATGTATATACATTGTACAAAGTTTAATCTTCATGCGTTTGATCATATTAAGTTACACATCAAAGTATTAATATCTTATTTTGCAAGTATTGATACCTATGCACTGAAGTATTTATACCTATGAGGTCAACTATTTTTGTTATAGGAAGGTTGATGCGGGGATACGAGGTCCCCACTACTTCATTAGAGAAATATTGACGTGGGGACCATTGGAGGACTGGAAAAAGAGAATCATCATATCAAGTTTCGCATGCAAGTATTAAACTGTTATTTTTCAAGTATTTATATCTATAAATGTTGACGCAAAGACAATGACAAGAACTTAAAAAGGGGGACCATAGTACAACCTTTCTCTACTGTAGTTGCGAGGACAGAGGAGAGACTGGAGTGCAGGGATGAATATAATTGTTCAAATTTTTAGATCAAGTAATTTTTTAAATATCTAAAAAGATATGTAATAATTTTTCAAAATAATATATATAATTTAATTTACAAGTACATTATCATATACAGATTGCGTTAAGCAGTTCAAATTAATTATTTGAACTACGAAAAACTGATATGTGAATCATATTACATGTAATATGCATATCATTCGCTCTCAAGTATATATAAATCCGACAGTTGTACCATTCGACCGTCTTAGTAAGCAATATCCACCGTTAAATTAACTGATAGGTGACAAGTGGAAACCCGCGTGCTTTACCTACCAATTTAAAGGGAGCAAAATAAAACAAGTGGAAACCACTAGTCCACTAATTATAAGGCACAAAGTCTCCGGCATTACAAATTTCTGTGTACGGATCCGATCAAAAACGATGGAGCCAAACTTTTATTATGGTGCTAATTAAGAAGAAGTTCGGAAAAAAAAATTACGAATAAAACTGAAAAATTACAATTTAAAGAACTTCTACATATCTAGTAAAATGATCAATTGACCTCGATAGAGATACCAATTAAAATATGTATAAACATTTCAATGAACTGATTTGATTCCTTAAAAAATGTCTAACGTAATTAAATCAATAATTTCGTCTCTTCGTGTGATATCAAATTTTTCTTTCATCTTTGTGATTATTTATAAAATATTTAAAAAAATTCTTAAATAAAAAAAAATCTGCTGGAAACGGGTGTCTATGTATACAGGGGCGGACCCATATGATCCAGGAGGCAGCTGCCTCCCCTTTTGATTTTGAGTTTTAATAGAGATCTATCGATCCTGAATGATTTTGTCCTCCCTGAAATTTTTTTGTCCTATCTAGATGTTTGATTTGTAATTCAGATTAAATTTATAATTAGAATTGAAATAAATTTGTTAATCTTTTAATTGATAATTAGAATTATAAATTATAATATAAAAAATTACAAATTAAAACATAAACGTATAAATTAAAATATTATTTTTATCGAGTACCTCGATATTTCCTTTGACCCTCCTGCAGAAAATTCTAAATTCCGTCCTGTGTGTATCGTCTAGTGTCTTGTCGGAAGTATCTGGGTACAGTCCACGTGTCTGAATCCATCTTTGACAAGCAATGACCTGATATACACCTTAGAAAGCATTGACAAGTTTAATCCAAATAATCCACCGACTAACTACTTCCATGCTAATATGCAACTACTTCACCAAATCAATTGACCCTCCAGTATTTACCTACCTAAGAATATCTTAGAGAAGTTTAAAAGCACTATCTTTTTCCGCCGTCATTTTTATTAATATTTATTATTAATTATAAAATAATAATAATATCCACCTTGGCTGTTTTTTTTTAAATATCCAAACCGACAATTTAACTGCTGGTTGTGAATAAAAATAAGAATAGGTCATTAAATGGCCGGTTGGAAATGTTTTTTTTGTTATTTCAGACCCTATAAATACTAATCTTTCTCTCCTCCCTCTCACACTCACTCAACTCACATAAGAGAAAGAGAGAAAGATAAGACAATTTGCTGTGATTTTCAGGTATTTTTTTATTTTTTTATTTAAATTTTTTTATTTTATTTTATTAAATTTTTTTTTTATAATTTATTTATTTTATTTTAATTTTTTTCAGCAACCTATACATTTAAATTAGTAACCTGACAATTGTTTATCATTTATCAAAATATATGATCATAATTTCATTACACTGTGATCGGAAATTTCTTACTAATACATATGGGGTTTATTACTCCAAAGAGCCAGTTAATTCATTCATAGTTTCCGATGATATTCCACTTCGGGACTTGAAAACTATGATTTACGAATGCACCGGTTATAGTATGATACAGCATGAATCATGGAGAAAGTTCATTTTAAAATATTTACATATTTTTTATGTAAGTTAGTAGAATTGTAGATTCTTTCCAGCAAAATCTCTAAATTAATAAGAATGTTGGCAATAATTGAGTGCATATCTATAAATTTTTTTTCTTTTATAAAGTTTGTACCATTTACTATAAAATCTCAAACAATATGTTTATCACTTGCCTTTTTAATGTATTTGTTTTATTCGAAAGGCTTTCGATATGGAACTTCTATACAAGCTTGAGTTGTCAATAATGTTAATCTTTAGAGCATAGCATATGCATGCAATTTCAGAAGTTCTTAATAAGAATCTCAGTTTGTAATGGATGGTAATACAGTTAGTTAGAAAAATATATTTTAAATTCTGACTATTCAAATGTCAAAAGTTTGAGGCCCGTTCATAATTTCAGAGTCTCTACGCAGATTTCAAAATAAAGAAGAGTCTCAGTTCAGTTCTGTTGGTAAATGAAACTTTTATACAAGTTATTGGATATCTCCAGTTGGAAGCAATGGAGAGATAATTTTACAACTGCCCTTTCTTTTCTTTTAAGTTGGCTTGACCGAATAATGTTGGTTTGACCTAGATTCCCAGTTATACCCAGTCTACGCTGAAATCATTATCTCGCTTCTCGATAAATCCAAGATATCCACATACCAACTGCCTTGCTAGTAGATATTTAATTTTGAGGCTGATAGATAGATAGTGCTTAGTGCATCATCTCCTCAAAATATTTAATGAAGAATAGACATAGTGCAGAATAAGGTGCCGAATAATATATGTTAATTTTATAACACAACAGTTCTCAAGTTCAGTCAAGCCACTTACTTAGTCTAATCATAAAATCGGAATCGGAACTGGGATCGGCAACTTCCGATTCCGATTCGGATCGGTTCAAAATCGGTTGAAATTGTTTTTTCCTCTCTAGCTGGCTTTTCGAGTAAATTGGTATAAAATCGGATCGGTCTTGTCCGATCCCGATCTAAATCGGCCGATTCCGATCCGAATCAGCCAATTTTGCCTTCTATGAGTTTAATATCTATAAAAAAAATTCTTTCTGAATTTCGAATCACAAAGTGAATTATAATAGATTGAGGTTACGGTTACGGTAATATGCAAGAATCGACTTGTATTTTGAATCTATATCTCTATTTTTAAAATTCAAATAGTCAATCTAATCTATTAAATATGATCTTCATAAGAAAATATATTTGAAAATCAAATTTTATATTATTTAGAATTCCTTATTATTTTTTAATCAAATAACTTGCTTCAGATGGTCCATAATTTTCAATAATTTTTTATCTATTAATAAAAAGCAAAAATATATAAAATTTGATATATTTTTATACTGTGATTATGTTAAACAGTTCAGATTAATTATTTGAACTTAAAAAAAGATGAAAAATAAATTATTTACAAGTACATTTTTATATGTTTTATATGATAATATGCATGTTACCGTAGCCTCACTTAATTATTCTTGTGCAGCTACGAATTTCTCTATTAATTAAACCGAAACGGCGCAGCCACACCGATCAAAGGCAATAGTTTACTGCCAATCTTGCATTAAACCAGTTGGGTTGTCGGTAAAATTATAATTTACTGCTAATCTACCATAAACTATATATCCATGCAAAATCATTGGCGCGTTATCATATATTTGACTAGAATCGGTCGTCTACGAGCGTTTCCCGCAAAAATTAAAATGCCAAACACATGCGAGATTGGCCTGAATTTTTTTTCTTCTTATACTAAATTATACATACATACATACATACCACATACTGACATACATACCATACATATATTATTATCGTAGTTTTGACTTTATGCAGAATGGCAAGTGTGAAGGAAAACAACATTTAAACCTCCGTCCATGGTTTAGGTAAAGCTAATGAAAATTGGGTTTGACTTTTTTATGTTTTGCAAAAAATAGTGCAAACTGAGAATAAATTCAAATATTTCGTTTAGATATAAGCCATTAATTAAATGCAATGTTTTAAAATACAGTTTTCATGCGGCATGCGGAAGGTCACCGCATACCGTATATACAGTATGCAGAGTTATATATGTGAATTTTAAAATGAAAAAAAAAATATATCCATTTCATTATTAAGCATGTTGATGTTCCTATTCGTCACCGGCTACGATTGAAAGATGAAAATTTGAATTTAATATGAGCCCTTCAATTAAATAATATGTCTTCTTTGATTTAAATGCGTCTCTTTTATATGTAGAAGTCTAAATTTAGTTAACAACCTACTCGCCACACATACAGTCACACGATATTGTAACCGTATGTTATAGTTAAAATTGAATATACTGCTTTTCTTTGTCGCGTAATCGGAAGTTATACAAGAAAGAGACGCTAC
The DNA here is from genome assembly GCA_025461045.1 of Carex parvula. NCBI lineage: Eukaryota > Viridiplantae > Streptophyta > Magnoliopsida > Poales > Cyperaceae > Carex > Carex parvula. The sequence goes on from JAJGRW010000485.1 coordinate 591,102, forward strand.
AAAGAATGAATAATAGTTATTCTCCAAGGTGAGGAGTGAAGATCGCCAAACATTAACTGATAGTTTGAAACGTATTATTCTCCTTCTTCTTCTTGTAGGGGTTTCCCTTAATAGTTGCTCTTTCCCAAATTTCTTCATGTTAAAAAAACTTTTTCTTTTGTCGCGTAACCGATCAGAAGCCGAGGGGACGGAGTGAAAAGTGTTCATCTCTTCTCCGACAAACTCACAATTTTGTCATTCTTCATCTGTAAGTTCATATTTTTTGTATTTTTTTGTGAATTTTGCTAATATTTTTAATCAAAACTGAAACCCTAGATATAAAACTGTAAATTGAATGAAATTTAAGGATTTCTAGAAATTGATCAGCAATGTATTCTTTTAGTTGCCTTAATTTCTTGTTTTTGGAATTATTTGTTCAATTCTATTGTGTTGGGACGATTTGGGATTATTGTTGTTTTACTCTTTATTTTTTTTAGTGAAAGCCCGTAGGCGTACTATATTGAAATAAAAACTTCTCAAAGTCTTACAGTGACATAAAAAGAAAAAGGGAAAATCATAAATTGACTCTAGTATTAAAGGTTACCTAGAAAAATTAAAAACATTCTAATTTAAAATAAACTAACTAAACAACTCCCAACTCCCCGCCTTGTCATCCTGAGTGTGAATAGAAAAAACTTGAAGGTGCTTTCCAGAATATTCTCCTCCCCTCTAACAGCTTCAACTCCTCTTACCAGTAAATGCAAAACCCTCCATTTGATGCTGGATTTCGTGCCAGTAAAATGTTGAAGCCACTACCAATGTTTCCGACCTCCATTGTGTTCCTTGGTACCCTTTTGAAAAGATGCGGATCCAATTTTTTGCCATGTTTGCAACTGTGTTCTCTCTGACAAACCCATTGCTGGCCCTGTTATTAGTCCTCGTGTACTTCATATCCTCATGTCAATCCAACACAATCTGTTGTACCAGGGTTCTCTCTGACAAATCTTTCCCCTCTAAATACTCTATAGCTCCTCTCCCTCCATACTTGGGGTGAGTAAATTGCTCATAACTAGTAACTCGTAACTCGCTCGCTAAATGCTCATTAACAACTCGCTCATTATCAACTCGCTATAACTCGCTCATTAACTTAATAAGCCTAGCATGAGCATACCCCAACTCGCTCATAACTCGCTCATTAAGAACTGAGTTACATAAATCCTGCCACATCTAATCCCTTGAATATTATTTGGTTTTGTAGCTGAAAATTTTGGAAATATTTGAGCGCAACAGCAAAATCTAAAGGCACAGACCAAAACTTTAAAGCCAAAATCTAAAGTCATAGACCAAAACCTAGTCTCAAAATATAACCCAAAATTTGATCATTAATACACCGTTCTGGATTTGTACAGTTCTTAGTTTGTATATTTCTAAATTCTACATTTTTATTATTGTTTTGATAATGCAAATTTGTAGGTACGTGATAAGGAGATGGCTTTGAGTATGTGACATGTAGGGCCGTGAGAACGACAAGAAGATAGTTGTTTGATTTTGTTAAATTTGTTTATGGACAATTTTTTGTTAAATTATGTACTGTTTAATTAGGTTGGATTATGACAATTTGTTAAATACATGAAAATTAGTTTTTGAATGATGTATTTTAAATAACTCGACAACTCGGCAATTCGCTCATTATCAACATGCTCATTAATAACTCGCTCTAACTCGCTTATTAAGCCAATGAGCCAAGCATGAGCATACTCCAACTCGCTCATGCTCGCTCATTAATCACCCCTACTCCATACTGCATATAGTATGATGGACAAAATTTGCCTGATCTACAAATACATCTCTTTAATAAAATTTCAAGGCTTGGATATTTTCTATGCTAAGGAAAACAAATTATAAGTGCAAGGCTACGGTGCAAGTCAGTACGAGATTAGGAGTGGCAGTTTAAGGTTAGGCCTGCCATGCCATCCGCTTGTTCCATCCAATAGCTAATTTCGGTTAGGACGCTCAATGAACAAGACCGAATTGGCCAGGCCTATTGACAATCGAGTTGGGTCCTGATTCAGTATCAGGCTCACTCGTTCGATCTGATATGTGAATATTATACAGTAATGATTATGTTTAAAGTATGTAAATTGATATTTTGTATATTTTTAATTTTGATCAATTAAAATTTTAAGTAAATTTATATGGATTCAAATGTATTAATGATTGAGTTTTATATTATACATTGTATGATTATAGTATACTTGCTCAAAAATAGAATATTGTTTTGTAATATTCAGTTTAGCTTTGAAAATCTACGATTTAGGAATGAAAAAAAAAATTATGGTGAATAGTCAAGTAGGGACTGACCGTGCCGGGCCGCAATTAAATCAACTGTCGTCAGGTTGGATCGGATCTAAATTTTAAAGTCATTACAATCATAACCCGGTCCATTTCAAGCCGGTGCTTCAAGCAAAACCATCCCAACCCGGTCCATTTCAGTCTTGGGCCCTTGGCACAAAACGAATTCACATTCTATCAGATATCTCAAAAAAATCAACAGCATTCCAACTGCTTACTACAAAATCTATATCGTTCGTCTCCTAAAAATGTACCATGCGCACAGTCAGATAGACCTGATTCCTCAATCCAACCATATTAAAACGGATTTGAACAAACGAATTTCAACATACCTGTATTATTATTTTTTCCGTTTTACAGGAATTAAATTCCGAAAATAATAAATTAATACTGGACTCATGTTGATTTGAGGAAGGAAAGTACCCAATTATGAACAGTCCACGAATAAAATTTAGCCTCTTTAAAAGCCCAAAATTATAATGGGCCCCTTTTTAACTAGACTAGAAGATAATCAATGATTCGAGGAAACGATCCAGTGATCCACCAAGTTCCAGTTATCATGGGACTTGCAAAGGACCGAAATTTTTATTAATGTGCAAAAAAATATATCAAATTTCGGATTATAAGCACATCTTCAAGAAAATTCAGAAAATAACTAATCCGTCAAATAATTTGACGGATATGGAATTCCTATATCCTTGAATAATTCAGCGGAATATGATTTTCTGATTTTTTTTATTTTAGTTTAATAGAAGATGTTATGATTTTTTTATTTTTTCTATGGAAATATTAGAAATATTTTTATATTTCTTGAAAAATAGATGAAGTACTGTAGAATTGAATTTACTAGAAAGACTACGACAAATAACCCGGATCAACATTTTCAGGCCGGATTTTTGCTGCTGTAAAATAAATTAAAATATTTCTTGGTGTGTTACTGAAAAAAATAAAAATATTTTGAATCTGAGTTATTGATCCCGGTTCAAAAGTCACTTCTGGATAAATAAAGAAATCGTGGTCCTTCTAGTACATTCAAATTCTAGGTACTCCATCTATTTCTCTAGAAACTATTTTATATTTTTAATATTTTATTATTTTTTCTAAAATCATTTCTAGAGAAATAGATAGAGTACCTTAAAATTTGAATGTACTAGATGGACCATGATAATTTCTTTATTTACCCATAAGTGACTTTTGAACCGGAATCTATAACTCAGATTCAAAACATTTTTAATTTTTTTTCCGGTAACACACAAAAAAATATTTTAATTTTTTTACAGCCGCAAAAAATCCAGCCTAAAAAATATTGATCCGGATTATTTGTCGTAGTCTTTCTAGTAAATTCAATTTTATAGTACCCTATCTATATTCAAAGAAATATAAAAATATTTTTAATATTTCAATAGAAAAAATAAAAAAAATGATAACATCTTCTATTTAATTAAAATAAATAATAAGAAAAAATATTTCCGTTGAATAATTCAGCAGAAATAGGTTTTCCGCCAAATTATTTAGCGGAAATCTCTTTTCTGCTGAATTATTTAACGGAAGTAGTATTTCGAATCCGCCAAATAATTTGGCGGAAAAGTAGAAAATTTCCGCCAAATTATTTGCGAATCGGTTATTTTACGTATGTATAATCTAAAATTTGATAAGTTCTTTAGATATTAATAAAAATTTCGGTGCAAAGGACTGAGAATTCATTTCACTCAAGGCACCTCAATCGTTTGAGTTTGAATCCGATCATTATATATAAGCACGAATTTTAAAGGATTCATTGTATAGCAAGTTTTAACTGGATGCATGGATCCGAATTTTGAACGATTAGGTAATGTAGAGGATCTAGAATCTTTTCTTCAAAATACTAATTAATATTTACTGTCTAAACCTTTACAAAGCTCCAGCTTCCAGTTATCTTTCTAGTTCCATAAAAATTTAAGTTGTCATTATTTTAAATAATGTACCTAAGATTCATATCAATGACTGCTTGAGAAAAAAATATCAAACAATTATAATCCAAAGTGTGCAACTCATTTTTCCCCGGATAATTGCTAGTTTAACCAGCTAATTATATATTTTTGGCTCGATCATTTCATAATTTGTCAGAGCTTGGTGCGAAACTATAAACAGTTATTGCATTAATATAAGTGCTGCACAGGCATTCAGTGATGTCTATGTGCAACTGTGCAAGTATATTATATTATTATATATGTGGACCGGATTGGTTTGGATTCCGATCGGACGGTCCGGAATTGGAGTCAATGCAGAGGATGTGGATTCGGAATATACGGAGGTATCGCTCCATTTCATGTATTGTCTAGTACCAGTGTACTACCAGTCAGCTCTGTAGGTACTACCGATAAAAACGGTCCACGAGCTGAAACAAAAGAGAGTAACAGATCGTCTAATTATATTACACGTGTCAATCGACCTCGAGTTCTCTGCCTGGAGATTCGCGCCTGGGATCGCGCGTGCGCTTGTCCTCAGAGGAACGGTTGAGGCAAGGAGACAGAGCGCTTCTTGGCGTGCCTCGCTTTCATTTGCTCAGCTGACAATGTTGTCTCCCCACGCCGAAAAATTGAGCAACCGTACCAATGGGGAAGCGAGAAAGGTTCTTCAATGGTCGTTTGTTGATGTCATCCAATCCATCCATGACGTCGTGTCAATCTGACACATTTCCATTGCAAATATGAATGAAATCTCTCTTCTCCTCTTCTTACGTGCCATCTGATTCTATTTCTTACTCGAAAAATATATCTAACAATAATAATTATAATTAAAGAACTCTTGCTCTCTTCTTTAACGCTTCCTTTTTTTTTCTTTTGATAATTTTGAAAATATTTTTGAAAAAAAATAGAGATGATTGTTTTGAGCTTAATTATAACATTTAATATGAAAAATAATAAAATCATGAAGAAACCATAGCAATAAACTCTACAGTTTTTTTTTTACAAAAAGTTAACAGTCATAATAATTAAAGAACTCTTGCTCCCTTTAATGGGATTTCTCTCTTTTTGACAATGTTGGAAATATTTTTCAAAAAGAAAAACACAAATGAATTGAGCATGACAAAGGTACGATTTCTTATTGTTTTTTTTAAGTAGTGAATATTATTCACCGATTTCTCATTGAAATAAGTACTGACCTGACCTGGTACATAAAACACGTAGCAAGATCAAAATCATACTTAAAGCTGCTCAGTTACAAAACATATCAGTTCAAATAAAAGCAGGTAACATATCCCTGCACAACAAAACAACTAATATAGTAACAAACAACAACATAATATGTCTAATAATCTAGCAAATCCCAATCCACAGAGGAAGTCTTCCTCAGCCTAGGCGTCGCCAAATATTTGATTTTGGGGGCTGCCATGCCCAAAAACCTCCCGAGAAGTCTCCAAAAAATCTTCCATGTATTCCTCCACCTCTTCCATGTTCACCAGAACCTCCACTGCTGTGCAATTTCTTATTGTTTTAATCTTTTGATATTGTATAAGGCAACAAACTAGGGAAATAAAGTATTTATAATTAATGTAAACACACCGTCTCATGAAATTGATCAATATTAATGGTTGAAATTAAATTCATCCTTTAGTTTATCCATTATTTTTTGGAAATAACATCAATTCTGTGAGCTCAATATATAGCTCATATTATTTTGAAATTCACTTGCAATGACCAACTTTTCTGACATCAAAGAACAAAAATTACAATATCTCTGAACAGTAAGCCCAACATTAATTTTCAACATTGATTTACTCAAAATCACATTTTAAAGCAACACAGATTTTTTTTTTTTGAACAAAAAGCTTGGCAAGTTGATTTATGAAAATTTTGTTTGAGCATATGACCGAATAATATAGTAATGTTTTGCTAATTCTTTCTTCTATATATCTCACAATCGCCAGCTGACAATATCAAATTGTAATCAAGCCTTTTAGAGGTGATCATTATATAGGATTTGGATAATTCTTGGGTCTCGTGTAATTAATCAAGTTGTGATTTAGGTGGCTTGATTATGCATTGTTTTATTGGGTTCTAGCTCATTCAAATTCGAGTTGTCTTGGATCCAGAATTAATCCTTTAAAATTTGGGTTGTTACTGGTTTCAAATCATTGGTGTTTTTAATCTAATGGATCAAGTCTCTTTTTTTTATTTGAAGTGACATTAATTTGAACTGGCAGCAGGTTGAGTCGAGCAGACCAGATCAAAGTATTATATCTGATAAATTATATATGTCAGGTAATTTTCAAGTATAAAGCTGATTGTCAGGAACTATTTTATATAGTTTATGGTCACTCAGATTCGGATTATTTCGAATTTAGATCTAATTGGATTGCGTTGCAGATTGATATATATATATATATATATAGGAAATTGCTAATATGCTATGCATAGCATAGAGGACCTCTGTGCTATGGCTCAATATTTGAGTTTTTAAAATTCTAACGATCGATCCGAACCGTTCAATAAGATCTTCAAATGAATATGTACTTGCAAACCAAATATTACATTTTTTAGAATTTTTTTACTATTTTTTTAGATAGATAGAAATCACTTGATTTGAAAATTCTGTACCATTCAGATCAAGTGTTTTTCTACCTATCTAAAAAAATAGTAAAAAAATTCTAAAAAATGTAAAATTTGGTTTGCAAGTACATATTCATAAGAAAATCATGTTGAACGGTTCGGATCGACCGTTAGAATTTTGAAAACTCAAATATTAAGCCGTTGCACGGAGGCCCTCTATGCTACATGTAGCACCGTAGTCCGTAGCCAACTCCAGTGTCGTTCTGAGTCGTATTTGAATTATTTACTTAGAAAAATTAATAGAATTAGATTCGGCATCAGATTAGATTACATTAATCTTTTAGTTGGGTCAGAAATTTTCAATATTCGGCTTTGAGACTGTAAACTAAATATCCATTCAAAATTTATGCACGTTCTAACTATATTTAATTCCATATATACTTCTTGGTGCCCTCTTGAGTTGCCATCTATGTTTCTTTTTTTTTCCAATTATTTTCAGCACTACATATATCTGTGGTATACATGCAGTTTAATTTGTACTTTTCGATAGAAGTGTGAGATATTGATATTTAGAATTTACTGGCATAAAATATTGATTTTTCTTGTCAATATTTATATATATTTAATAAATGATTAGAAGAAAAATGAGAGATTTAAGTAAATGACACGAGAGCAAGCAAATCGGAAGACAAAATTATCGTGTATCTCAATTTGTTTAATGCTCTTATTGACTGCGGTGGCGGAGTACTCCAAACTCTAATTAATTACGAGCTTAATTAATGCTGATATTACACATATTTTATTATATATGCATGCATTGATGGACCACAAGATTAAATTAAAAAAAGAAAAAGCCATTGATCTAGTTGACTGAACAAATTAATTACGGGATAATTCACAACAGAAACCGATACACATTAGCAAACTGAATTTCAAGTCAGAAGGCGCATCTATATATATATAAGTTGGTTAAAAAGAACAACATATACGATCGCCTAATCGGTGTACGTACTTGTAAAATACTTGTTACGACAAATTTATCAGATAATTAAATATATTATTTTGTCACCAACAACCATTAAAGAAAGAATGAACGCATGCACAAGCGCGCACTAGCATGTAAACCAACTTTTCTTCCTTTGATAAAAACCTTTCTATACAGATACATCTTTCATCTTTTCTCCTAAAAACCACCACCAACTGAAACAACCAAATTTTCTCTGCCACTTCTCCTCCATAACTCAAATCCACACACAACTAAGAACGCTAAAAATGCAAAATAAAACCATGAAAGGAATGACAAAGAAAGAAAGAAAAAAAAAACCTGAAAGAGGAAACCTTCCACACAATTTAAACCCAAAACGGAGGTATCATTAGCAACTAAAAAGAACCAACGTTCCTCCCAACCTCACTCCAAGCTATAAATTGTCACTAAATCAGAAACCCTAAAATCAGAGCCAGAGTGCACCAGCCTCTTTCAACAGAGGCACGAGAGTGCCGTTAATATGCGAAGCCATCACCCGGTCCATTGCACCAATCAGCTTCCCTCCTATGAATACCACAGGTACAACAGGTGGCACCACACCGAGAAGCCGTGCTAGAGCTCTCTCGATATCTCTTCCCAGCGGCTCCATGTCTAGCTCGTAAACAGTTGGGTGCACCCCCATGCCACAGAAGAGCCGCTTCACGGCATGGCACATGCAACAAGAGCTGACACTGAAGATGACAACTGCATTCTCTGAGGCAAGTCGCTCGACCCGTTCAAGCGGGTCCATTGCATGGGTTGATGCCGCCACGTACCATGATTCAGTCGTTGCACCGTACTGCATTGTGATTTTGTTTGTGTTGTGTTAAGTTTTACCCAATGTGTTTTTGTTTGGTTTTTGATTGATGTTTAGGCTTTAGAGAGGAGAAGCTATATAGAGTTGGTGAATGGTGCGGTGGAGAGGAGAGTATATATAGAGAAAAGAAGAACCCGGTCAGTGGCATTATGGTAATAAAAGTGAAGTAATGGGGTACAGTGGGAAACGGGAGGAATTTGCGGGGAACATATCAGGTCTGTCGTCAGCGCATGTAAATGACCAATCCTACACTCGTGAAAAAGTTGGTTAAAATTGGAATTTAATATAACTTTACCTGCCAAGAAAGTAAAGTTGCAACTGAAATAATTTTGGCTTAAACATACTTAATGAAGCAATATACACTCAAATTAATCAATAATTAATGTAACTCTTGTATTTCATCAGATAAAATCAAACGGCTGTTGTACTTTACTGATTAAAAATTTCCGTCAGGAATCAGGATTGTTTAAATGAAATTTAAAACCGCCTCTAACTAGTTTTGCATTCTTGCTTTGATTGGGGAAACAAAAAAGAAACCAAAACAAAAATGATAGTTTGGATCGATACTAAATTATAAAAAATAAATACTTTTACAATTAAAATAAAATCAAATGATCCAAAACAAGATGCATGGATTGTGTTTCTTTCGACAAATGAATGGAACCGAACCAATAATTTGGTCGATTGAGGACATGTGTTGGTTCAGTCCCACTGATTTTCACACTAACAGTCACGCAATGTGGAATATTAATGAGACCGAACCATTGATCATATTCTATTGATTTCAAACTCAAATATAAATTCATTTATTCACTAAATTCACATGTTCGATGCTCTGGTATCAATTTAGTCACATATATACCATATTTATTTCTATAAATGCATGCTACTGGCACTGCAACTCTCTTGTAATGTTCTTTCATTTTAAAAATATGCCTAAGTGCTTTTTACCAATAAAGAAAAATCAAATGTTCTACTGGGTCCATTTATTTGATTGAAAAAAAAAACAATATATCTCTTTTTTTAATAATTTGATCTTCTAATTTCTAAAATAATTATTTTTGCTAGAATTAATTCAATTGTAATGCTTTATTAATCTGGTCTTATATATCAGCTCGATATTTTTCTGGGTATACATGAAAATGGTCCTTCAAAGACTGAATTTCTTTAATGGAAGACTGGAAGTAAATGCATGGAGTTTTAGATTTCAATGGGGTCGGTCGGGGACAATGTATACATGCTTTTACATGTTACGTGGGGTACCATCGGCTGTCTTTGTACTTTTGTCGGATTGTACTAGTATATACCGCACTTGTCTACGAAAAAATGTACAGTGATAATGCGTGACACTATAGCAATATGGTAATATACCGTACTAGGTTGTTTAATTCGTGATAGACGTTGGCAGTGCAGTGTTCCACATTTCTATTATTACGCGTACCCAGTGCCGGAGAAATTCGATCGTATATATGATCATCTGAGTTAGCACAAATTTTGAGTCAAGGTCTGGACCATCAGATTTAAATCCGCACTAACATTAAAGAGTTTGTGCGTTATAGATGTGGGCCGGATTGGTCTGAATTCTGATCGCACAAGAATTGCACTGTTTATAAATTAACTCTAAAGGTACGTTAATGCAGAGGTTGCGGATTTGGGCCGGAGGGGAGAGATCGAATTAATTCATATATATCATCTAAGGTAAATCGACTATTTGAACTTTGAAATAACAAAAACAAACCGGTAGTATATAGGTCTTGGTCAAAGTAAACTTAGCCAAGGTGCTTTATAAAGCATAGGCTATTTGGTGTTTTTTATATGGTCGAGAATTTTCTGAAAAACATAAATTTTAAAAAATTCTAAAAATAAAAAATTTCCTAAAAAAAGTATTGGTCTCCAAGCACATTTTAATATGGAGATCATGTTGAGTAGTTCGGATCGACTATTTGATGCTTGAAAATGGAGATAAGGGCGTAAAGCACAAGAGAGGGTCTATAGATATGCTTTATAAAGCAACCTTAAATTTAAGTAATTGATATAATTATTTTATTGTGAATGCCCATTTCATGTATATGAGTATATATAAGATACCCTAATAAGATATGTAAAATGTCAGTCCATTCTGAACTTAAAAGTGCCATATAAATCTCTTCTAAATAACACAGCCCTCCCTTGTGAATTAATAACCTCAGTTAATAAAATGTCTCAAGTACTACATACCTCATAAAGATGAGGGAAGCCGGTAGCTAGCTAGCGAGAGTGCAATTCTGAAACCATTAGGGATGTCAACGGGTACGGTAAGGGTTGGGGGTAAGCATTTTTATACCCGTACCCGTTACAAATTGTTCTTAACCGTACCCTTTCTTACTTACTACAAATTATCTTATCCGTACCGTATCCTTACCCGTTATAGTTGTCGGATAACGAGACGGTAGCGGGTAAATAAAGGGTAATACTAATTTAATAATTATTTTTATTTTATATTAAATAAAATATTAAAACATATACATTCATTTCACATATATATAGTACTTTATTGAAAAAAATTATGATTATGCTAAGCGCAAGTAAACCAACTAAAGTACTCTTTTCAATGCTTATTAATATATATAATATTTTTATAATTACCCGATCAGGTAACGGATACGAAATAGGATTTATCCGTACTCTTATCCGTTTAGATAACAAAAAAAATAATTACCCGTACCCGTACCCGATAAGTTTACGAATTTTTTTTTTTACCCATACCCCTCTAATCGGATACGGTACGGATCGGGTAAACGGATAAAAGAATACCATTGACACCCCTAGAAACCATAAGTTTTTTTTTTTTTAAATCGAATTCTGAAACCTCAAGTATGATCAGAATTTGGATGTAGATTTCCGGGATATTCATATGTAATTTCATAAATTCAACAAAAAATGGTGAGTACTCAATGTATATATGAGAATAATACTTATTTATAAATAGTGTTTTCCAAATATTATGGTATGAGTTGTCTCTAAATTTCCACCACCACTTCATTAACATAGTTACATTCCTCGGTTTGAGATCCAATATTTTTAAACCTCCAAATTAATTCTTTTGTTATACATGCATGACAATTTCCAATTAACCAATACATATTTCTTCATACTCCTGTCAGTTCCCTGCCACACTCATTAATATTTTAAAAAACTCATATCACATTCTCGTCGAATGGTTCAACGAATATTTTCTTTTATTATTGAAACATTAAAATAAATATCGATCGAAACTATAATATCATGGAAATGTTGAATCTGAAGGAACCAGATTATTGTTGGAAATTATATAGACCGTAAGAATTTGAATTGTAAATGTATACAAATTACAAAACGAGACGAAAGAAAATGGAAGAAAAGTATAAAAAAATAGAATAAGAAAATTGGAAAGGATGACTAATTTGTAAAATTTCCATTTGCCCCGATAAAAAATTGTGATGCAAGTATGTACTTGGGGTTATTAAGGTGGTTGGTAGTTAATTCTGATCTATTGAATCAATTTCAAATAACGAAATAAAACTGTTAAAACTTATTTACTTCACGAGTGATTTATTTATATTTTTAATTTTATAAAATTTTATATTTATTTAGTGCTATTAGGTCAGGCGAATAAAAAAAATATAATTTATATTAATGTATTTTTTTATTTTTTTATCATTTATCAACCACGCGACTTTATTATAAATAAAAATTATAAAATAATTATATTCAGCTTCAATGAACTAGCTTTTGGTATAATAAGAAAGGTTAATATCTTATGTGCGGGAGGTCGTGGGTTTGAAACCAGATAAGGGTCCTTTATAGATATCAAATTGAAGTTAATATGCTAGACCTTCATCTTTCTATTTCAAAATAAATAAGTGAACCAAAGAGATGAAATCAGATTACGCATGGACAAAGCACGTACAGTCCGTATCCTCTGAGGTAATGCACCATTTGAGTTTCAATCTAGACCGTCTCATCAAATCCAGATCAATCGGTTCAAGCCTGTAATACACAGATTCTTTAAGATTCGTATCGATATATATAACGAACATACCGGATTCAAAGTCAAAAATTGAGACACCTTAGATGATATGCATTCAAGTACGTAATGGTGGAATGCGTATCCTTTGCATTAACTCAAAAGGGAATATTTTGAGTTAATGAATCTCAACCGTCTGATTTTAAACGGAGACAATCCGACTCTTGCTTATAACATAGGGCGTCATTCAATATTAGTGCGGATCTAATCTGCAGAAATCTTAAAATAGATCGGACGGTTGAGATTCATTAATTCAAAAGATTCCCTTTTGAGTTAATGCAGAGGATACGAATTCCATAACGGTGGGCGAGGCACATGGAGTATGTATCCTCTGAGATATCTCATATTTTGCGTGACCGACGTGTCCGGTGTCTATTAGGGGATAGCGTAGGGGCCAGTATTATTTGTGCTTTGAGATTCGTGCATAATTATTTGAACGGTTGAAAATTTTAAAAAAGTCACGCAAAATATGAGATATCTCAGAGGATGCGAATTCAGGCAGATGAGAGGCATGAAATGATGCATGTTGGTGGGCTTTGCGGCACGTGCAAGCACTTTAGCCTCACTCTACGTACTATCATACACAATCCATTGTAAACGGTAATAAAGTTGCAAGTTTCTCAATGAAAAAAATATAATAAAGTTGCAAGTAAGTTTTGACCAACCTTTTCTAATCGTTGGTTTTTAGCTTTTGGTCAGAATGGGGAGGCTTCGTATCACGAGGTGTATGAAGAAATCCGGAGCGTTGATGGGATTATAAAAGGAGGGATAAGGGACATTGTGTGAGCACAGGAATAAAGCACAGTTGGTTAGAGTAATTAAGATTGTCAGAGATAAAGTATGGGGCAAATTGTACTGGCTACTTTATTTATTTACTCGAGTCTTTCCCAATAAAGAAGGCAAGCAAGGGCGGCGATACGAATCGGATTTGTTGTCTCCTTCTTCATTTAGTATCTTCTCCAAAATATATATATAGATATATATAATTATCGATTGAAGAAAATTAATACCGAGAATATTTAAGACAAAGGAATTATATCTCAAAATTTGAGTTGATTTTTGAAAAAAATCTGAACCATTTAAACTCTTAAAGCATGCATCTGAAAGCAACCCATATTCAATTATGAACGCAGAAATGTATGTACATAGGAAATATTATGTTTGTGCTTTACAAACATGTGAAGTTGGGGCCTAAATTAAACGAGTCTGACTCCATTTGTGCCATCGTTCTCATTATACAGCACAAACGAAGTGCATGTCCCTAGTCCCTACTTCACAAAAAATAAAATACTATGTGTTAGTCTTGTTTAAACTATCATTCTAGTAAAAAGTTTCAATATTTTTTTGTCCTTTTAATGAAAATTCTGAATCCGCTCCTGATTGTTGGCACTGGCAGGCTGCTTGCAATTGGTGTGAAGTTAATTAATTAGTACCCAATTAACGACAAATGATTTCGTTAACTGGACACAATATGCACTTTACTGACAGACCTAGCGAAAATTAATTAACCTAAGACGGCCATATAAGCAAACTCGTTTCATACTATTTTTAGTTAACATTAGAAAAATTTATTAAGTATATATGAAGGGAGAAGAGAGAGAGAGCGCGCACTTCGGCAGCCGCAGGTAAGATTTTCGAAAAGAGAGAAAAAGAGAGAGAGAGAGCGGGGCGCGCACTAACAAAAGTTGAAAACTAACTAACTAAGCTACCTTTATATAATTAAAAAAGAAAGCATCACCAAATCCGGAGAAATAGAGATGGAAGGTAAAGAGAGAAGCGTCAGAGGTTGTCGCCTGTTTGTTACATCACATGTGAGCATGCAAAGCAATTAAAAAGACAAAACCCTCCTTTCTTTATCCATCATCAATCACTAAGCGGTAAGCGCATATCAGAAACGCCTATAGTTTATATAAAAAGATTGAGTGAGCCTATGGTGCTATGCATAGCACGGATGGGGTCCGTGCTACGGCTCAAAATTTGACTTTTTAAAATTCTAATGGTCGATCCAACCGTTCAATGTGATAATCATATAAATATGTACTTGCAAACTAAATTTTATATTTTTTCGAATTTTTTTGCTATTTTTTTAGATAGGTAGAAAAATCAGTGTTTTCTGAAAATTCTGGACCATCAAAATTCTACCTATCTAAAAAAATAGTAAAAAAATTCGAAAAAATATAAAATTTAGTTTGCAAGTACATATTCATATGGTTATCATATTGAACGGTTAGATCGACCGTTAGGATTTTAAAAAGTCAAATTTTGAGCCGTAGCACGGACCCCATCCGTGCTATGCATAGCACCATAGCCTCACTCAAAAAGATTTCCTAAAGCCCACAGTGTCACTTATAATTGCAAACATGCCCTAAATTTTTTATATTTGCAACATATATAACCATATTTTTATTCGAAATTTTTAATGTGTCGTTGCTTTTGGTTGGCCACAGAGCACCAAAAAGCCTTACTTTTCAATAAAGAAAACAGAAAATAGTATGAAGACATTGAACCAAAATGAGAATGAGAGAACCATGAATATATAATAATAATTATAGTAAACTGTTATATATCAACGTTTCAAATCAAACTACATTAGCAAATTAGTTGATATATCTAATTGACAAATTAACTCAAATTATGTTATTACAACTCACTTCGCTGTATATATTGTTAAAACATAATACAATTCGTACTTGGAACAATAATAGGATTTGGAATTATTACTTTTTAATTGAGATTTTTGAACTTTTTTTTTATAAATTTTAGGTGTTTATAATTTGTTTAACCATTTTATAATTTTTAGTAGAAATGCATATATATGAAGAATAACCAACCTTTAATTTTATAAACGATTGTTCGTGAATAATTCGCTAGGTACTTACATTATTCTTAATTTATAAATTTTACAAATTTTTATGAATATTATATCTTTCATATTTTGCCTGCTTGCTTGTAGGCATTGATACCATGGTTTCTTAATTTTTATAGGTACTATCATATATTCAGTGTTTATAATATATTTAGGCTAGCAATCATTTCAGGTTAGACAAGGATATATTAGTTTATTTTTATTTATTTTTTATGTATAGATTTTCAAGATTATGTTAAGGTTAACGAACAATCACACAAGTTAAATTACATTGATGTAAGGTGTACTGCAAATATTGAATTTCTAACTTTTGGAGGTAGCACAAATAATTATTTTATGTAACACTCTAATATTAACTTAAAATAATTAAAGAATTCCACATTTATCTTCTTCCCTATTAATTATCAGCCTATCCCTATCAGGTAATTAACGACCGAAAAAGGAACTTTGTTTAACCCATTTGACAATATTGGGTTCATTTGTGAATCCTAAATTTCTTTGGAATATCTTGATAAAATTGGGGTACGTACGTTGAAGATTTTTAGAAAGATGGAAAGAAGAGATATCAGATATGAGAGAATGGGGCTAGAGAAAAGAGAAAAAGAGAAAGGGGACGAGAGAGAGAGAGAGAGAGAGAGAGCACGCTGGTTCCAATGGGCAGCGACTTTTGTATTTTGGCATGAAATATGAACAGACATGGCATGGAATCATGGATGTCATTGCCTCTCTCTCTCTCTCTCTCTCTCTCTCTCTCTCTCTCTCTCTAGGGCTGACGACATGCAGCATGCATGCACCTACGTATACATGTTGTCCATTCCTCTGCGGCTGTATTAGTTATTAGATGACCTGAAATGAAATGGTGTGTTGTCGACAGTTTTGAAAAATTTGATCAAACACAAAAATCTCTATTGGAGATATGCACCCACCCACATCAGCTGGGAATTCATATCCTCTGAGAGTTAACTCAAATTTTGAGTTTAGATCACGACCGTCCAATTTTAATCCGCACAAATATTAAAGGGTCCTTGCGATATAGATATGGACCAGATTAGTCTGAATTTCACAAAAACGGTGCGTTAATGCAGACTCGATCAGCTGGGGCCCACAAGTCCCTTTACATGGAAAAAAAGTGAGTTTTTAATTACAACTAAAACTTGATGCAGTTAAGCAGTTTGAATATGAGGAGGGTTCTAACGCCTCATGCTTTTCATACCTCATCATATTTTATATTTTTATTTTCAAAGTTTAAATTGTCGAGCCGAACCGTTCAACATGATATCCATACTAAAATATGATTGGGGATGAAATTTTAAAACTTTTGGAAAATTTTTACTATTTTTTAAGATGGGTAGAAAATCATTATTTTGTATCTATCTTAAAAACTAGTAAAAAGTTTCCAAAAATTATAAAATTTCATCCCAAGCATATTTTAGTATGGATATCATGTTGAGTGGTTCGGATCAACAGTCTGAACTTTGAAAACGAAGATATAAAATATGAAGTATGATGAGGCATGAAAAGCGTGAGGTATTGAAACCTCCTCATTGAATATAGCAATTATGAAACGAATAATATAGCAATTGGATATAGGGTGTTATATATTGTTGTCATCTAAATAACTATTATTTATTATGTATGCATTATACAACTTGGGGATAATTAATTAATAAATTAAATCCAATTTCTAAAAAAATAAATATAATGAAAGTTTAGCGCACTGTTAGGAGTTCGGCTAGTATGATATCAGTGTCATACGACACCAACTCTAAAACATATTGAATAGACTTCAAATGACTAATTCAAACCGTTCAAACTGATTTACTTTATGAGTGATGTGTTTACATGCAAAAAAAAATATTTTTTCAAATTATTTTTGTATCAAATCAAGTGGTAACAAATGTTGAAAAATGAATGCACTAAAATTAACTTAAAAGCCCCCCATATTTGACAACCTGACTTGATACTAAATAAATTCAAAAAAATATAAATTCTACATGTAAACACATAACTAATGAAATAAATGGACTTGAACAGTTTGGATTCATCATTTGAAGTCGATTCGATAGATTTTAGAATTGGTGTTATATAGACTAAAATGACACTTATATCATACTAGTCAGTAACCATACTCTACTGTCAGACTTTCATCACTAAAACTGAAAAACCCAATAAAATTTTGTGGACCCCGCAAATCTAAGATAGTACTTAGTATTCATTAGCAATAAAATTAAGTTAGTAACCCTTTCAAAAAAAATATAAGAATCTGCACTTGCACATTTCGAGAAAAGAAAATCTTGAAATGCAGCAATTAACGAAAAAAAAAATAAAAAAAGCTGCTAAACATGAGTTCCCACCTGTACGTCTTTCAAGACATCTTTATAATCCGTTGTCCCTTGGCTTTGTAATTCTTTTATTTCTCGATCTCTCTCTCTCAACGCATATCAAAATGCTTCTGAAAGCATTGAATAAAGAAATAGAAAGATAGAACAAAAATTTGACAAATTAACCCAGTTTCAAAGAAGTTGTCTGACGCGTTTTCCCCACTGTTGATCACACACCCGGTTCCCTAGATGTAGGTTTTCATTTGATTTCTTCATTTAATTATGCACTAAATTCCGGAGTTTCTTCTCAGAAACTCAAAAACCTGTAACCGAACACGGTTAATGAAATATGGGCTTGACCCTATTGTTCCTCAAAAAAATTATGCACTAAATTATACTTGTAACTACGGTCGCCATTAAAAAAATTAGACCCAATT
Organism: Carex parvula; assembly: GCA_025461045.1. NCBI lineage: Eukaryota > Viridiplantae > Streptophyta > Magnoliopsida > Poales > Cyperaceae > Carex > Carex parvula. The sequence goes on from JAJGRW010000485.1 coordinate 609,475, forward strand.
AATCATCTTTTAGACATGGACAAAGTCAAACTTTCAAGTTATGAGGGATTAATCATATGAGTATGAATGAGAATTAATTTTAGAGAGTACGTACCCATATGTACTCTAAAATCATGTATAAAACTATAAATACATAAATTTTAAAAATGAGTGTTTCTTTTACTGGATCCGCCCCTGCTGCTAGAAATATATAGTTGTCTATATATATATATATATATATATAAGTATATATTAAACTCATTCGCTAACAAAGATATGTCACATATTCACCGCGTATAAAATTGATGTCAATCGTATTTATGATGAATATAAAGAGAAGGGACCTCTGATAATTATGTATTTTAATCATGTTAGCAATGAACTTAAAAAAAATTAATATAAATTAAAAAAAATACAGGTATATTATTGAATGTATAAATATATACCTTAACGATCAAATTTTAATTTTATGTAATTTAAGTACTGCTTAATGATGCATAAAAATCGTTAATTTGCGTACCATTAGAATTTCAAATCACTCATGTCCGATAAAACATATATCAAATTAATCTCATCATATTATATAGACATGCATGATATGTGGATACTGCCTTAACTCTTAAGAAAGGAACTCTACTGGTACTAGATGACACAAGTTGTCTGTTAATTTTCCATAGCATTTTGAATCTATAAAGCAATGTATGCGTCACTGTGTAGTTGTAAACAAATAACAAATCTAGGTTGATAAATTAATGAGCGCACAATTGTTTAATTTGACAACACCCTGAATTTATGAGCTTAATTTAATGTTGTTCCATTATGTTTATTTTGAGTCAAACATCCAAGTGCCCTGACCTAATTTCTTGGCGAGTTTGTTTCTGAGGTCAAATAGTAGCTAGCTAGGCCTCTCAATTGCTTATGGATCATCATATGCATGTTAGGGGTATGCAAATTAAGAAGCTTAGAACACTTATTTGAGATGACTTGGCACACTTATGCTAGTAAAAGACCTCTCATGTCACTTGGATTAAATTAATGAGAGCTAATTTCTTGTGTGTCTTTTAATTCTTACTAATTTTCTTATCTACCCTTCAAGACTTCAACATATTATATTTCTCTCAACTCTTTTTTTTTTTTTTTATGTATCATTACACTTAGCTCACACACTTTAAAATTTATATTTCAATTATATTTATCATGTATTTTTTTTCACTTCACGTTTATTTCTTGGTTCTTTCTCTAACATGCACACAATTCCGGCATAAAAAAAAAGTTCCTTAAATATATTTTGTGACATGAAATTATGGTAAAGAATATCTACTTTCCATAAAAAAAAAGTTCGATGAATATATTTTATTCTCATTTAGTGTTGTAAATAATGGTATGTGCTCGTCAAACGGACGGGGTACCATTAAGCGATTAATCGATATGCGGCTGATTAATAGAATTTTGCGGATAATTTTGTGTTTTCATTAAAGTTATGTGCATATACTTGTAATTATTAAAATGATTAATTTCACTCATCAAACTTATCAAACAAACTTATTTTAACTTAGTTTCAGTGTTAATTAATATTTTGTTTATGAAATTATCATTTAGAAAAACTTAAATAAGATAAGGCAAAGTATAATACATATAACGGATAAATGCAGAAAAAAAGAATAATAAAAATTACTGACTAATTGGCCGTATAAACATAAACGGACAATTCGTAACGATTTGGTCACCGCCAACGACTAATCAGCTAATTAGTCAGGATAAACGACCATTTTTAACAACACTCTTCTCATTTTTAACAACACTGTTCCCAAAAAGCGAATCCAGTTGGATGACATAATAGATATTGGGCGACATCTAACATTTTCAAGTCCATGCATGATGCATGAAGGATCATGCTTCCCCTGCTATATGTTCCTTAATCATGGGATCATGATTAGGCTACAGGGTACTTCAATCAAACGGTTACCAAAATGGTGGGCATAAATGGTCCCATTTTCCAGCTTATGAGATCATACAACCATGCATGTGATCCCCAAGATTTATTAAATTGAGGCAAAGCCCTGCTATTGTGGTAATGTGAGATCAAACCCTTGCTATTGAGGCAAAGCATTTTACGTAGTATTTCATGTTGTGTTTTTCAATTAATATTTTAGTTTTTCTCTACTATGTTTTGCAATTAACCTCAAGTGATGGAGTAAGACTGCAATGTGACTTGTATCTGTTCCATTTAAATTTGGTTTGAGCTGGACTCGCTTAATTACAAATTTGACAAGTTCAAATTCAAATTCAAGTTTAATGTATATCATGAGTTGATTAGTTTGAACTCGGTTTAAATATAGCTAGGTGCTCAATATGAAATACATGCCCACTAAAATAATATATTTATAAACTTTTATAAGAATTCACCCAAATAACGAAATTTATGAATTACTTAATGTTGTATTAATTAAAATATTAAAAAATAAATTTAATATAAATCAATAATGCAAGTTTATTTAGAGGTCAAGTAGGACTCTAATTTGTAGTAGATATAAGTTTACTAGTTCGTCAAAACTAGTAAACAAATCAAACTAGTCATAGTGGGCTCGCTAAAAATCAACCCGTTTGCAACCATATATGCAGTTACATGGTACCTCTTTTGAGTGATAAGCAATAAACTCGCTTAAAATTATATGAGAACTGGGTTCCATGTGGGGACCTCTTTTAAATTTTGCAAGACAAGCAAGAAGACAAGCATGCCTTAGTTCATGGGTTAAAAGGTAAATGATGCGTATATTGGGCGACAAAAGATGAAAATGAGTATCAAAAGGGTTGCATGTCTTGTTAGCTTTTTATTAAGAGTGCCCACAAGGTAGCACCATCATAGGAGTTCAAAAATATATAAATGAAAAAGGCAACATTAAGCATGACAAAATAAGATTAAAAGTACAAACATACAAAATATCTGCACATGTACCTGTGTGATTATCAGAAAATCTTTTCTTGGTCTTTTACACCGAAAGCAACCTCTAATACTTCCCGCGACATTGTTTATGTATTGCCCTGAATGGGATGCAAGTAAGTTCTCAAAGTAGCAGCTATATAATATTTGTTGAGGCATATTGAACAAGTCACTTTCAAATCATACACAGTTGGATTCCTTGAAGCATAAGCATGTACTGAAGCTTAGTTTCCAGTTGAGGATCAACTGATTTCTGAGAGCAAAGTTGTACAAATGCCACAAAAGAACTCTCAGCCACCAAGTATATACTGGGGTTCCACCAGGATCAAACATTAGGCCACTTAAAATTTTGGTCAGGTCGACCCAAATCTACCATGAAAAACTTGTACTAGTCCAAATTCAGATCAATTCATACTGTTTAAATGAAAATTAACACTCAGTATATGCAACATTCATGTTGAACAACAATCAATTGCACAAGTCGAACAATTAGACTCCGCACCTATTTTTCTGACTTGACACATGAGCTTCATCAAGTAAAATCTTTCTTTTTAACATTTTAGGTTAAGGTAGCCCAGCTTGGGTAGGGGCATTTGTAGCTCCAATCAGGTCCTGTGTAACATACACAATGGAGCCACAGACCCTCTTCGTCTTCATCATAACTGCGATAACATAACCAAAAAATATAATAGAATAATTATATTTCGATTTAGGATTTAGGTGTTATGGATCACAAACCCTCTTCTTTCCCTTTTCCCCCCCTTCATTAAACAGTTTTTATTGTTGATTTACTTCCAGAAACCACAAATTCCTACTTTGTCAACCCATTTTTTATTTTGGGAGAAATTCATGTATACCCCTCAAAAACTTCAAAATTACGTATCCCCCCTCTAAAATTCATAATATCATATTTACCCCTTCTAAATTCCAAAAACTCACAAATTTATCCATTTTATTGTCTTTTCTATTAAAACTCATTTTAAATTTATAAAGTACCCATATAACTCTTTATTAAGAAAAGTAAAAATATGTAGCATGTTTATAAAATATTAGTCTTCTAATGGGTCAGTTTTCAGGGGCAAATGGGTGATTTCTCTACTTCTGATGCTTACACAAGCATATACATAAATGTCACTGTCAATGCGTCAAAGAAGTAGAGAAATTACCCATTTGCCCTCGAAAGCTAACCAAGTAGAAGGCTGACATTTTTCTGAAACATGCTACACATTTTTTATTTTTCTTAATAAATGATTAAAATGGATACTTCATAAATTTAAAATGAGTTGCAATAGAAAAGACAATAAAATGGGTAAATTTGTGAGTTTTTTAAATTTAGAAGGGCAAATATGATATTATGAATTTTAGAGGGGGGGATATGTAATTTTAAAGTTTTTGAGAGGTATATGTTCTTTTTACCACATCGGGGGACTAATCACATTGAAAAGTTTACCCTATAGGTGCCAAATTCGGGCAGTTTGTGCACATAGGATCAAGAGCAAACTCAAACTCCTCATCGGTTAGAGCTTCATCGTCTCCATTCCTTGAACTATCCAATGGAGGAGATTCATCAGGACTAGGAGCATCCATTTCCTTAGCTTTCCTTTTGCTCGAGCGAGGTGGGACATCTTTCGTAAGATAGAATGCATCATTGGCTATTGGATGCCCCGTGTATTGTAGGTGTACACGTATCTAAATTTCAAATTGGAGACATTAAGCATTTATCAAGGCCACCTTTAAGATGTAATTCCAATGTGTGTTTGAAAAAAAAACATCACAACATCATGAATATATGTTGCAGAGAAACATATATCTCATCATGAATATAAGCACCAATATAGTTCAATAAAAAAAAAAAGTATACCAATTACCAAAAAAGGATTGAGTTTTTTTGAGAAAATTATTAAGCCAAGTCCAATCCTTTTACCAATTAATATTCTAAAACATTTCACAAAACTTCTCTCCGAGTATTTAACTTCTTGGAAATATATACTTGCTCTGCTATTAATACTTGCCCATTTCAACACATGACCACACCTTATCTTATAACATAAAACTTGCATTGCAGAAGTGATTCGTAAGAAAAAAGTGGAATAAAATCGATAGCATGCTAGAATGTTGAAACTAAAAAGAAAATAAGTACACCTTTATATTCCTGACACAGGTCAGCTGACCAAGGGTTCGAGTGAGAGATGAAAAGTGCTTTTTTTCAATTAGTAATAATTAAAATAATGTAGAAGACTGTACCTGATGAGTGCGCCCTGTTACTGGCTTGCACAAGACAATACTGTGCTTTCCATTGGTGGCTATTCTTTCAAACTTTGTGCATGCTGTTTTACCCTCTATAGGTTTACTGGAGCCATCACAAACCTACAGAAATTATACTTGTAAATTCGTATTAATCTATTGCAGCCATAAGATGTGCACGTGTAGGTTGGTGTGATTGTGCCTGTGCACGCATGTGTATGTTTAATTAAAGGTTACACCATTACGAAAAAGTACTACAAGGGAATCTATTTACTGGTAGTTCAGTGCTGATATTGTATCGGTAGAGTGTAGACACAGGTTCAATGACTAGACATACTAGAATGCCAAGCAAATCTTGTTATATCAACGGCTTACATATAATTTATTGTTCTTTATTCCAGTATATTAGAAACAACAAAGGGCTGTTGGCCCGGGTTCTGCTATGAACAGATTGGTACAGCATGCTCTGAATCCAAACTGGATCAGATCAGACACCCTCAAACAGGTTCAAGTTGCTGCGTACGATTCAGTTGAAGCCAATTTAACTTTGACTGCTTAGGTAGGCCTATGAAATCCCTGTACGGTACTACGGAAGGAACAGCGTAGTATAGGCAAATACCTCAACAGTGCTCCTCCCTTCTCTTGCATTGTAGTTAACATTGGCATCAACAATTTGCTGAAAACAGAGGCCGAAAAAAAAAAAAAACTAGCATTGTCATTTTTTGCAATACTAACATGTACCAGTAGGCCCTTCTACAGGCAACCATCCATTCTTTAGCTCTGGAATGGGATCTTTTGTAATATATTTTTTTCTTTTATATTTCTTTTTTGAGTCATCCTACACGGTTATTCTTACAATAAATGAAAAAACTTTATTGTCTAGCTGGGTGCCATTAGGTCTTTCAAGAGCTAAATAAGGACAACATAAAGGCTTATTTTGCTTAATAACCCCTCCTACATCCAGCAACTGCTTGTCACACGGAGGACATAAATATTGCTGGACTTCTTCATAATCAACAAAGAACCACAAACCAGTGCGTGCATAAGAAAACTGATAGACTTATCATTGATGCTACAATTTCAAGGCCCCTTTTGTCAAGTGCCTCTAGTCAAAGTTCTATATTAAATTACCTCTCCCTCAGGAAATGTACCAACAACTTTGGCAATATACTCTTTCTTTATCAAGCCTGCTTCTATCTGATATAAATCAACATCAAATGAACAAAGGAAGAGAACATAAGCTAGTATTAAAATAGAATTGCTGCTAGAGAAATAAAAAAATTGGGCAAAGGAGCAATATCTAAACACCTTTTGGAAAGGGATATGTGATTAATGTGTGCGAACCCATAATAAATATTTTGTAAACAGAGTTCTGATATTCATACGGGCAAGGTATAAAAGTCCCTTTTGCATGGCATCAGGAATATTTCCATTTTTGAAAGTCTACAGTGTGCTCATCATTCATCAATAATTTAAAGTACTGAAGAGTATTAAAGAATAAATATCAGTGCAGTACTACAAACCAATAATTTAATGGTTGCAAAATACTTAAAGAAAAGAAAGTAGCATGATACCTCTTGCCGAAACTTCTCTGCTCTCTCAGCATTTTTAGCAAATATGAGAAGGCCGGAAACAAGCCTATCTAATCGATGCACCGCTATCACCATAAAATTGAATAGTCAAGGAAATGAATCTATCACAATGAAAATCTAGAACCTAATTTCTTACTTTGTTAATAGACAGTATGGTTGACAAACTAACCAAAATGCCTTTTTTTTTTTCTTAATTTTTGGATGTCATCAAACAACTTAGTATCACAAACCATTCATGTGAGTACCATACAACTATTTCAAGCATGACCCCTGTTAGATAAAAGCTAGTTCATGCATATTGAAAGAAAGAATTTTGTTCAATTAGGATACGAAAAACCGGGGCAAGCCCATTTTCAGCTTGAAGAATGCCTACAACTGTGTTTTTACGATATTGACCGCATGGATGTACCTAACAAGTTGAATAGAAATAATCTGCATACAATCAATTTCGAACTAGAAAGCACGTCAAGCAATTAGGACATCTTGTCTTGCAGGGACAAAACAAAATAAAGTTCAATGCAAACATCAAATACCTAACTCATGAATCAAACAACCCAAGTATTTTGGCTTCAAGGCTATAAGCTACCATTGAGCAAATCAAAGTGGCCCGAATTTCCTTAGCTTCTCCATATTAACTCAACAAAATTCAAAACTTCTAACATTAAAAAGCCTACTTACAAGTTACAATGCTTGATTTTAGTTCAATTTGAACTCACACCTATTGTCAGGAAAAGAGATAATTGACAAGGGTAAATTTCTTTTAGTTGAATTGGGCTTGCACCTAGGAGCTGGGTGTTATGCATACTGCAAAATGAGAAACACTACATTCTATTTGCAAATGTCCAAAATAGAGGATAACATTAGAAATGCCACAATACTAGTCATAGCATCTTTAGGTTGAAGCTGTAGTTGCTTACAGGTACAGATGCTGGTTTGCATACAGTTAGTACATCAGTTTCATCCTGAAGGATTTGCACAGCCTCTGCGAATACTGGCGGTTCGTGCCTGCGAGCAGTTGATTTAAATGGAGGGAAAAAAAAAGCATTAGTGGTGAGTGGTTTAGTTATTTATTTCGAAATACTGTACTTAAAAATAACCTGTGTAAGAAATGGCTAATTTTTTGAGACCGTTGAAGAACATAACCCGCATGAACCATTTCTCCATCCACTTGAAGCCTTCCACACTTCACTGCACTAACCTATATAGTTAAAGAATCAAAGAATATACTTGTACTGACGCAACTTCCAAAATAAGAAAAACATTCACTTGAAAGTACCATCTCTACCATTTCTCAAAGGATATATGGTACTTTGTCAAGACAATCATAATATATATAAAAGCTAGGATGTCAGATTTGCTTTGGACATACGAATCCAGGTCTGATCAGTAGCTACCAGACTCATAACATAAGGTACCAATTAACAAAGTTACATAATTGCCATGTACAGTACTTAATTGAGCTATATATTCCGAATTAATAGGAAATACTTAGTTATTTAAACAAAATTAGCTTAATGTAGTTCCTTCATTCCCAACCAAGTTTAAGACAACAAACTTTTGGTCAAGTATCTGTTATTCCTTAATGAAACTAAACCTTACTTATTACATAAACAGAAGATTCAAATAGTCTGCTCTCGAGTTTGAAAGGGGAGGGAAGGAAAGGAAAGGTAATGAGGAGGTGAACTTCATTACATCTCAAATTGGGAGGGAACAATTTGTAAAGATATAAATAAAAGGGTTATCTCCATTTCCCTCCATTCACCTCCTGAAATTAGAACTCGGGAGCAAGATGAAAAGTGTTTCTTCCTTCCCTTCCTCCCCCATTCATCCCGTCAGGAGCACACCCTAAAGGCACCTTTACAAAAGGGACACGTATCTAGTAAGTTGAAGGAAAGGAAAACGTAAACAGCTAGAGGGAAAACAAATTACATAGTAATTGTAAGGCCGTCCCTTGAACTCCTCTGAGAAGAGATCAACTATGGTCTTCCCGGCCCATCTATTCTTGACCTAATAAAGGAGTATAATATTTAAATTTCAATGCCAATATTGTAGTGATGTTTAGCAAGGGTTCATGATATTTTGATGGTTCACAGTTTATTTTTTTTTTCATTTTGCGTGATTTGAGATGTATGGGCATGCCATGAAACAGCACAACAAATGAAGGACTTATTTGCAATTAAGCAGACCATATACCAGTAAACTCCACAGAAGAAATTATCTCAGCAGATTTTTCTAATGGCAGTTATTCTAAGAGGAATAAGAACTTACATGAGAGATGAACTCAAAGTAATAGGGCCTGACATATCTCTTTCCTGTGGGAAATTTTAATCTTATGCATACGTATAAATATTGAAAGTTTCAGAAAAGATAGGAGGCACATACACTGGTCTGAATTCAAAAGGGAGTTAAGAGTTACACAAACCATTGCGAAAGACGTAGTCGTGGGGCTCCGGCGGGTTCGCTGGTGTTTGCCACACTATCTCCATCTCTCTAGAGGTGGAAGAAGGGCGGGCGCTTAACGCAAGTGAGGATTTTATGAGGCGGACAGGCGGGAAAAGAGAGGCGAGGCGCGGCGGCTGCGGCAGAGAGTAAAGAGGATGGCTTTTGGATTCTCGGTAGCGATTTCTGTGCGGAGCTTTGTGCTGCGAATCGGGGCAATGAGATTTTTGAATTTACCTCTACATGCATGCATGTTTATGCTGGAAATACAAGTCGTATGCCATTTATTTCAATTTTAATCTACACTACGTAAATGTAATTTGAAAATCAAATTTTCTCAACAATTCTTTCCTATTATTGTTATTCGTGCAGCAGCTGCCAAGCATCTAAAAAAAAAAAAATTATTGTTATTCGTCGTTTAATAGATTTCACGATCATGTATGATGTTTTTTTTTTATTAAATTGAACCTATAAACGAGAGAAGGATATAAAAAGTTTATGTGATCCATGAAGATTAATTTAACATTTTCAATACAAATTATTGTTCTCAAGGAAAATAATTATATTTTTTTATAGACTCGTTCGATATTATATATTTACAATTGTCATCTTCAATTTGATATCTCTATAACAATAAATTTATTAAATTAATTACTAATTTCATACTGCAATAAACTTTTACAATGATTGTATTAGCAATTACAGTTTATTTACAATAGAAATGTACGGAATTTTATAGATTTAGATAGCATGACATCATTAATGAGAACTAGGCGTGTGAAATCCTACTGACGATATTGATGATATTTGACAAGAATCATACAGAAAATAGTAAAGAGATGCAGCCGCCCTTGTTAAAATATTTAGATTCATTCTTTCCTCCTGCCAATTCGTATTCCCTCTATTCTTTTTTTTTTTTTCCCCCTTTTATTAATATTGTGCAGTAATTGTAACCTAGATAAGTGACACACAGATGGTAAATTTAAAAAATAAGAGTTTCTAGGAACTTTACAGAAACGAATTCTTCCCAATCCAATATTAATTCTGATAAGAAATTTTAATTTCGAATTAACTCAATAGACTTCTGTGAAACTTTTTTTAAGGTTTGTGCAGATAAAAGACAGGTTTGTGTAATTTTACACCAAATATGTTAGAACAACAGAAAAAATGCATTCTCTCTTATAAGCCGTGTTGAGTTATAAAAAGATGAAGTAAACCTTTTACTTCTCACTTAAGTTGTTAAACAAGTTAAATTAAAATTACTTCCCACTTAAATTAAATTACTTCTCCAGACAGAATAATAATAACACCCCTTGTTAAACAAGAAGTTAAAAAAAAATTACTATTTCAGCACTCCTCCAAATTAACACCCCTTGTGTTTGGTAATCTTTTTAACATAATAATAATCCCATTAGCATTAGTGATAATGAATTTGATAATTTGCTACGAAGAATTTACAGGTCACAACGGAAACTACTGCTGTGACCTGACAGGCAAACAGATCATGTCTCCCACAATAAAAATATACATGTTGCCCATACGTGTGTGCGTGTGCGCTTTGGCTGGGTGTCCGTTGAAGTGAGAAAGAGAGTTGTAAACATGGCTGCAAGATCAAAGACTCAAAAGTATCTGACTACTACAGGATAGATATCTACACAACAACACAACATTGTCCCTGTACATAGTAGCTAGGTAATCAAAAAATTTCATGTGAGACTAGAAGAGATGAGCCTACCACCTACATCCCAAGAAGAAACAATCAAATTAGCATGAGTTTATGGAAAAACTAATTCTCTTGTCTGACATCTACGGCATGCGACTCTCTAGTGGCTCGCCTTTCTATTGCTCCTGGGGGCATTTCGTTCCTCCAGCAACTCTTGCATAGTTGCAGACGTTTCCTGCAAAGTAATTAGGGAAAATATAGGTCGGCTCATAATCATTTTACTCATTAACTTGATTTCATATATCAAGATGATAGAATGGTTATAAATTTGTATACCTTCAATTTCTTACGCAAGTTCTCCTCGTCCTTGTCGCGACGGATTCTCTCTTCAGAAAAGATATCTATCAGTGCCTCCTGCTCTTTCTGCGTCTCTTCCAGCTTCCTTTGAACCTCTTCCAACTACAAAATTCAAACACGAGTTGTTGTAAGATGTATGTACATTTCAGCATCTTTATTTATTTCCTATCTGGTTGTTAGTTTGTTATTTATTTATTTATTTATTCATTCGTGGGTCTTAATAGATTTATTCGAACATTGATTAATTTCCTTTACTATTTGTTGAAATGTCACACACAAATGCCAAACCATATCAAGTTAAATTCCAACTTGAAACAACACTAAAGCTAGGTACATACAATATTTGGAAAAATAGAGAAAGGAGAATGTCATCAAATACACGTACTTGTTCAGTTAGAACTCTATTCTTATCTCTCTCAATCTGCAACTCTTGCGTCATTTTCAACTCCAAGTCAGATACCCTTCAAACAGAAAGAATACCAATTGTCAGGATGCTAAAATAGTAAAATTGCAAAAAAAAGGTGAAGGGCCCCACTGGTGTGTTACAAAAAATAAAATCATATATAAGCTGATTAATCTCTTACTTCTCTTGCAATGCTTCATTTTCATCTCTCAATTGCTTGATAATAGACTCAGAGTCATCATCAGTTGATCCTCTTACCTTTCCTTTCCCGTTTGAATCCTACCACATATATACAAACAAACAAACAAGACATAATAATATATTAATCAAAGTGAGAGTAGTCAAATAAACAAAACATAATTACAGAACCTGTATACAAAATATTCCTACTGACTACTGAGCGAGATTATTTTGAATCAGAAAAAATGAAATACACCCACTTCTCTGATGTCAAGCAAAAATTGAAATTCTTGGTAGTTAGTTACCTTGTAGTGGGAGCTGGGAGTTTCTCCCAACATCCCATTTGTTCCAGCTCTCACTTCTGACCTCACTTGAGAAGATGAGCTTGCCTTGGAACCACCATGTCTTTTCAAAAAGTCCCTCTGAATAGGGGAAGGTGTGGGCCTCACTGCTGATAAATTGGCCTGTGACCTGCCCAACAGACCGCCCCTATATTCTGAGTCACTGTCATCGTCCGAATCAGCACTATGATTTCTGTTATTTGCACTTTTGGGATGTGCAGATGACCTTGAGAGAGTTTTATGGGACCGTGATGTAGTGCTCAGTTCCCCAGTCTTGACAGCAGAATCACTCGATCTTCTGGGATGAGACAACTTCCCATTTTGTTGTGGGGTTACTTCAGGTGAACCCTCATCTGCACAAAAGTAACTGTGATGAAGAGTGTATTTTGAGGCCAAAACAAGCATTAGCACACCAGATTTTGTATAGGATTTGTTAGATCCAGTATGTCCAGGTACAGTACCTGACCAGTTATTAAGGTACCAACGACAACAACATTCTATTAACTTTAACTTTTGGGGATGCAGACTAGATGTTTAAGGTAAGTTCAACTAGTTCAATTATTTACAAACACACACACACACACACACACACACAAACAAACCCAGACAACCAATCTAAATTAAGACTTGAAAAGGATAAAATAATATTCTTAATACATGCCAACAAACACTGGTGAAGTATTCATTTGTTGTGTGAATGTAAAGCTTTGATTTACAAATGTTTAAAATATGGTAGAAATGTCCTTTGACAAACAGACAGAAAAGGATCATGTACCATGAAAATCAGAGTTCTCTGTGTCCTTACGGGGCGGATTGTTTCCAACATATCCAATTTGACGAGCATTTGTATTCCTAAAACAAAAGGTAACACCAAATTTTATACAGATCCTCTGATTTTTATTTTTGTCCTTTTTAAGGTATAGTTGAGCCTCCTGAACCTCGCAATCAGATACCTTTTGGCTCTTTTTTTCAAAAGAATAAAATGCCAAAAACTATTCTTTCTTGTTTCTTCATAAAAGGAGAGAAAAAGTTGGAAAGTTCAGGAGCCTTTGAAGAAAACAATGAGGGATAGGACAGATACTTCTCACATATTTAAATGGAAAGAAGCTATTTGCAGTATAAAAGTTGCCCCTTTTAGGATTATCAACTGAAACCAACCAGTAGGACTTTTGCATCTGCACCAGACGTGCCTCCAGCCTAGCGAGAATCGTAGTACGTTCAAAGTCTTGCTTGTCATGCGCCGGTTCTATGAAATTCGCCTCCAATACACCTAATTTATGCACATACATGTTTTCATCTATCTAAATGGAGAAAAAAAATGCATATGTGAACCCTCCGATAATGCATGTTTGTGATTCCCTATAAACCTCATAAAAGATCTTGCACGGCATCAGACCATCAAGGTTTATCTTAATTTGAACTTAAAGATATGAGAAACAAGAAAACAAAATCATCCCCCCCCCCCACCACAAAAAAAAAAAAAAAAAAAAAAAATCCCGAGGTGGGAGGGGTGGGTATTCATAGAGAAGAAGCATTGAGCAAAGACGTGAAATTTAGCAAACCTCCAAGGGAAATACAAAAGCAGTCAACTTATGATCCATAAAGGTCTGGACAAATTCCCTGTTTTTAAATGCATGACATATAAACTTCAAAGAGCGTACCTAGAACACCACGACCACCGCTACCAGCAGCAGTCCAAACTCGCCAGAAAGGCTACAAACATAACTCCAATGTAAGTACTCATTTCTTTTATTTCCAAAATCAAGGAAAAAGATAATTAACCAGGAACAATTTTACCTTGATCAGCCGGTTCTTGTGGTAAACATTAAATCCCTGGACATCAATATGATGTTTTGCATCCTTCACAAAGCCAATGGTCACTACTGCAACCATCTGATAACACAACCCAGAAAATAGAAAGTAATAAGCAAACAATAGATGATGCCCAAGTACTCTTAGAGGAAATGGTGAGGCTTTAATTACATTTGGGTCTTTTGGGGCACCATCAGCCGATTGGGGGCGATATGTGACATTTTGTTTGAGCATCATGTCATTCACAATATTATGATGCTCTATCTCCTTTCCACGTAGGATCATTCGAAAAACATGTGGTAGCCTGAGGTAGAGAATGGATGCATAACTCTGCAGTAATGTTACATAGAAATCTATTATTATATAGATGATGACATATCTCACAAGTGTTAGTACACATTCAAAAAATTAAACAACAAAAAGTGACTCTTGAGGTTTTATATATTCTAAAGTTTTGGGATCTTGTCTTGATTTGTGTTTCTACTTCTCTACATTTGCATTTTCAAGACACTAAGATACATATTTACCCTCAGAGAATGCCGATAGGTTAGAAAGTGTCGCGAATTTGGAAATTGTTTCGCCATTTGGATGTTTTTCTCATCCCTGTTAACCCCTCGCAAAAGTATATCCTGCAATTTTATTACAAACAATAAAAAGAAGTTAAAAATAACTATTGAAGAGCAGCATGAGGCTAGAATAAAGCCTTGTCTCAATGACAGAGAAAGAATTTCAAGTTAAACTAGAGGAAGTTTTGTTTAGTTTCTTCTGACATTAGCCCCTTTTGTGGCACACAACTTCAAGTTCCAACAAATAATACAGGTTATTCCCATCATAAATTGCACACTAATAACCACATTGCTTCAGCCCAACTATAGATATATTTGTTAAGAAATTCAACCGGTTTGAGATTTGACAAATACTAACTAATTAATTGATCATTTAAGAGAAACCTACCTGAGGGTCACTATCAAAGTCAAGTTCGAGCAGGCCATGATCATCCTCCCAAAGATTGTATATAATGATTCGAGTGCCATGGTCCTCTATTGAACTAAACTGCAACACGCCATAGAAAATATGTTAGTTATCATACCCTTTTTTTGCATTTGTAAAAAACAATATAAGGTTCAACCTAGTTGATGACTGGCACCCATAATATAAGAAATATAATAGGGATCGTGGAGGTTTGAGCTTATGTACGAGTCTATACTAGATAAATGTGCAATTGAGGTACATGATTTCAAAGGCCTCAGTCAAGTCCATCACTTTAAAAACCAAAATGACCTATTGCACGCAAGAGTTGTTAAATTATCCATTCTTAAGTGAGGTCAAGCTAAAAATTGCATTGTCCTCAATTTATAATTTGGTACATCTCATTTGTTTAGGCCGGGAGAACTGTAGAAGGTTGGCCAACAGATGATATAAAATAAAGATATAGAATTGAAGATTTGAAAGATTATATACCTGGTTGAGGAGATCTGCTTCACTCGAATATGGGGACCATTTCACTATGGTCTCCAAGTTCGTATACCAATCTCTTATATTTGTTCTTTCAAGCCTTTCCCAACCATTATTATTCTCATAATCAAGCTGCAAGTTTGTTCCAGTTCATAAATCAGTTATTACTGTATGAGAGAAACTAGATTGTTTGGTTGTATAGTTGGTTCTGTAAACCTTTTTTTTTAACATTTCTCCATCATGATTATATATTTTTTTTAAAGAGTAGGGTTAATGTGCACCATTGGTTTTGTGCCCCAACCATACCCCACATTTCTATCTCCGTTTTCAAAGTTCAAACAGTCGATCCGAACCGTTCAACAAGATATCCATATTAAAATGTGCTTAGAGACCAAATTTTATATTTTTCGAAATTTTTTTACTATTTTTTTAGATAGGTACAAAATCACTGTTTTTGGATGGCCCATAAGCAATGATTTTGTACCTATCTAAAAAAATAGTAAAATATTTCCAAAAAAAATATAAAATTTGGTCTCTAAGCACATTTTAATATGGAGATCATGTTGAGTGGTTCGGATCGACTGTTTGAACTTTGAGAACAGAGATATAGATGTGGGGGTATGGTTGGGGCACAAATCCAATGGTGCATTTTAACCCTACTCTTTTTTAAATGCCTGGTTAGACAAAATCAGTAACTGCAAACTCGAAGACCTAATTGACTTGAACTCAATCTTAATTACATAGTTGATGGCCTGATCAGGAAGACTCAAATTGCATATTATGGTAACTGCTTTTGTAACCTGGCACAGTAACAGGCTAATACAAGTAAGAACCAGTTGATTTTATAAACACTTGGTCCTCAACACAACAAAAGACAACAGACAAATTGCCAAAAGTAATTTACCATAGGAACAACAATGTCTTCTTTTCCGGTGCATCTGAGAAAGGTATAAGAAAGCATTCCTATACTCTGGGTGGACCTATAATAGATATCCAAGAAAAAATAAATAAAAGGACAAAAAAGAGGAGTCATGTGCAACATAAAATAACAAGCACATGATTGTCAAACAACATATACTGATTCCATAATTTATTGCTCTCTCACTACATTTCTCAAATAACAGAAGCATTCAGTTAAATGAGGATATGAAACCTTGAGAAAACTAGATAAAGGATCTTTTTTATACACAAGCATTGTACCAAAGAATCTTCAAACAACGAAAATTTTATTATTATGATTATTACATTGCCATATTCTCACATGTAATTATGGTGTTAGCAAATAACAGTTAAGGCGGAAAAGCTGACTAATTGTGGGAGGTTCTGAAATTATACAATAATACAGGTACTCGTGCATATATATAGCTTGCTTCAAAATTTGCAAGAAAAAAGAAAGATCACCTCTTCCCATCCTTTCCATAACTACGGGAAAACACAATGACATCAGCTCCAAGTCTCATGGTGCTAGTTTTGAAGCCATTACCATCTGATCACATAAGAAGACAAAGAAAAGATTTAATTTTATTAAAAGAATGCATCATCTATAAGGTATTTTATTTTAAAGAAAATGAATTTATTTCGTCATAACTAACATTGTCCAATGGTGTTTGCCATTTTGCATTTGGCTGAATAGCCCAAAGACATGCATTGCCGCATCTTGTCTGGATTCATCCCGCCACCATCATCTGAAATAGTGAAATGCTACATTACCATCGATGACATTTATTACCAGCCACTAATCCAAGTATGTCTAAAGTTACAATGTATATGCAACTTTTTTTTTTAAATCAAACCCATGATTCAAAAAGTGCTCCTTTTCAACTTGATCATTAATAACAAACCTACTTTCTCAATAAAATTTTGGTCAATGGGCTTATCAAAAGCTTTTGGACAGTACAGGTTTGAGTAGTTATTTGACACTCTCATAACAGGCTAGCCGGCTTGAGTTACATCAGGTTCAGGTTGCTTGCATTTTAAAAATTCTCTGGCTGGGTCAGGTTCAGGCTCAGATATGATGATGTAAACCATCTTTTATTACATGCATGTAAAAGACCGATTACAATAAGCCACAACATACAGAAATTGTCCCCAAAAGTATTTTCAATCCTTATGATCATCAAAAGAAATATGTAGTGATGCAATTTTTTTTCAGATGCGAGAGTATTTGGTTTTGAGCAAAGGACTTTGAACCTCACATGCATATCTTAGAAGAAAACTGTATGTATGCAATGTGTACAAAAAAATTTCACAGGATCCCAGTGCCTATTCTGCTATTTGGGTTTTATAGACTTCACAAGGCATTTAAATACTCTTTTCAATTTAGAAAAATGGGTAAATTTCGTCGGAGGTCACTAAACTTTGTCCTTTGTCACGAATTGGTCACTAAAGTTTGATTTATAAAGTGACATGAGATGGATGAGCATATTCCGTTAGTATTTTGGATGGAAAAAAAAATAGAGTGACTTGATTGAAACAAATAAAAATTTCAATGGCTATAGAGGGACAAATCAAACTTAAGTGACCAATTCGTGACAAAGAACAAAGTTTAGTGACCTCCGGCGAAATTTACCCAAGAAAAATTAAAAGAAATAGATGTTGTTTACCTTCAACCAACAGCATTCTCAAATTGTCTTTCTCATTCAACAGCATATCAATGTTCACATAAGTGGCTCCATTGGCAACCTTAGCACATTACAATATTTAACAGAAAAAATAGTAACTAAAAGAAGGCCTGGGTAAGAACATTGATGCTAAAATTCTGAAAATATATAATAATTCAAGGACAAAGCCGGTACCTCATCAAGAGAATTATCCAGCAATTCAGCCAAAGCTGTATATAATAAATGAATGGTTCAAATAAGTAAATATGAAGGTAAATTTTTTAAAACAAACTAAATATTTTGGTTGGGCATGATAGCTTCATTTGTTCAGCTGATCGTTTTAAGGCGAAACCAAAAAGCAATTGGGTAATGGACTTTTTATTTTTGTAAAATGAAGAAAACAGATCAAAGCAACACGATTACTCAAACCAGAAACTGAGCAAACAATACTAGTGAGCCCAGGTTCATTCAATTTAACTGAACAAGTGCTGAAAGGATCATATTTAACCATACAGTATTTCAGCATGTATATAATGCAACAATGATTTAGTGTTTGCTAATACTTCAGATTATTTTGTTTAATCATCAAAACACAATAAAAAACAAGAGACAATATCATATTTTTTTAATTAACTGAACAGTATATGCCACAAAAAATTAGTTTTTTCTCATTATCGAAATAACTGAACAGATGAAGACTCCTAGGTAGAAATGTATGCCTGATTGCAAGAGCAAAAAAAATTCTGAAATGTTATTATCGTTATTGAAGAGTAGAAAGAATTTAACCTCCAAGGGCCCACTTGTGACTAGTTGCATTTGAGTGAAGAAACTTTGGATGCACTCTGACGTGATCCATTCCTGTAAAAAGAAACAGAACAACAACATTTTCGCACTTTTTCAGAGAGAGAGAGAGAGAGAGAGAGAGAGCTTAACTCAAAGAATTATTCAAAATAATTTAGGATATATTTTAATCAAAAGAATTTGAGTAGTTAAATCTCAACTAATTCAAGAATGGAGGGAATTACTTTCAGTTGAATGCCTAAAAGCTTTAACTTGTGGATAACTCACTCCAGTTTTTTGGTTTTCCCAAATTACGCAGAAAATAGTTCCAATTTCCCCTTTTATTGATAAACCAATTTCTTAAAAAATCTTTGTGACCGTATTACAAATCTACAAGAGGATCTAGCTATAGCAATCAAAATTCAAGTCCCAGTCAAGTTTCCCTAAAAATGAAAATACCCTTTGCTTTATTCAAAGTTTTTTATTCCTCTCCAAAGGTTAAATGCCCCTCCAATTCAACATCTGAACACCATACAAAAACCAAATATCAATCAAATTTCTATACCGGATGTTTGAGCCGAGGACCCAATGTCAGGGCTTCCATCAAAATAGTCCCCGGCCTTCCAAAATTGCTTAGAACCTGACACAGGCATTATCTGATTCGTGTTAGGAGTCTGCTTCTGCACAATCGGGTTAGCAACAATCTCCGGCGGTGGGAGAGGGAGCAAGTTTGGATCATTATCACGGGGTAACGGGACAAGAAAATCCGTAGGAAGCGTAGCTGAGTCAATCCTAGGTTTTTTACGTTTTGTTGTTGCATGAGTGCTTTCTTCTCCGTTAATAACCCTAGATCTCTTGTTGGCTAGGTTCGGGTGAGTTTCTTGATCTGAATCATTGCTGTCACTGCTACTAAGGTCGATCACCGTAGCTGCGTGATTCAAGGGGGCTGGAGGGTGTGGTCGAGGTAGGGGAGAGGAGGGTATCTCTTGTTTGATGATGGGTGTTTTTGAGGCCATTGGAGGTGGTGAGGGAGGTCAGGGGATCAGTTCATCACAGGATGAAAAATCATACGATTTATTTAATCAAATGGTGCTAAATACACTCCAAATTACGTTTCCAGCGTAGAAGATGCTATGTCCCTGCAATGAAAATCTCTCAAAAATTAGTTTTGCAATTGCAAATTTAAAAATGAGGCAAAAGATTAAGAGCATCCTGAGAGAAAATATACAAATATGATATCAATAAAAATCAAGAACAATGAAGAGGTTCTAAAACCAGTTTTAACCTCTTCAGCCGGTTTTTTGAGGTCGAGAGATACCAGTACGATAAACCTGTTCTGCCGGTTTATAAGGTGACTAAATTCTAAAAATGGAAGCGATGGAGGCAATCCGAGAGAGAGGGAGAGAGGGTTTGTCGCAAAACCCTAGTTTGCAAGGAGAAGAGAAAGGGAACTGGGGTGCAAGAGGGGGTACGGCGTCGACTATAGAGACTCGAGAGGGGCGGGAGGAGCGGGAGAGAGGGGGCGTCGAGGTCGGGGTCGGGAGGGTGGTGAGGAGAAAGAGCGAAACGGAGAGTCCGAGAGAGAAAGGGTGGTCGGTACTCGGTGGCTTAATAGAGGGCCCTCTGATCCAGAGGATCCGCACGAATTATTAAGCAGATCTGACGTTTCAGATTTTGAGAGGTAGATTTGAGTTGAGACAGAAATTATCGGTAAGGAAACATCGTTTAATCTCAAAACTACAGTTTCTTAAAAGTTAAAAATAACGATAAGTTAAAAATCTATGGTTCACTTCAAACTTTGATCTAATTAACTCAGTAAATTAATTATATAATAAATTTGTAGAATATTAACTTTACTATTTTTAGAACCTTTTACTATTTTTATAATTTATCAAAGATGACACAAAATGTCTTAAAAATAAAAGACAATTGACAATATTTTATGAAAGAGAAAATTATTATATTTTCTTGGTATATGGATTCTATAGAATATCTAAAGTTTAGCTCTAGTTTTACATATATATATTCTATTTACAAAATCAAAGAATATGAGTATTCAAAAAAAAAAAAAATCATAAAGCAGTGAGACGAAATTATTGTTAGTATCTATATGTAAAACATTTATTCTATACACATTAAATATCTCTAAAAAGAAAAACTTTCTAAATTAACCAAGAACTAAATCTTATTTAGATGTATCTAAACCTACTCTAAAGCATTAACTAGAGATTTCATACCTCCTTTGATATCGTAATCAAAGGTGAAGAACCTCCAATGGATTAGTCGACCTTCTTGTTTCTTGATCTACCTCCAAGCAACAAATAGATGATGTCTCTCTTAGTATCCACTTAGGATTAATTAGAAAAACAAATTTCTTCTTGCTAGAGAATACTATTTGTTGTTGCTCCTTAATTAAGATTTCTACCCTTCAACAAAACACCTTTTATTATAGTAAAAATTGTACTCAACACATGAGAAATAAGTGGATTAAGAGGAGAGAAATTTCAGCGGCTTGGAGAGGAAGACAAAAAATTTATGCACAATTGGAGAAAAAGGAATTATTATTTAAGGAACACCTTTAGAGTTTCTCACTAATTAAGAAATGCTAGAATGTTCCTAAACTAATTATATTCATCTCCATTTACTCCATTTCTCTTTAATTTCGAATTTAAAGGAATTAATTGACAATTATGGTTGCCAACTTTCTTTCCCTCTTATTCAAAATTAATCACTACAATTAATCCAATTAATTGCACGTTGCATCAAATGCATTTTAATAATAAATATATTTCTCATGTTTTTGTTGATAATAAAATTATGATATGTCAACACATAATATAATTTATTTTTGACTAAGGATGTCATTTCCATGACATTTATTTTAGTATCATATGATGAATAGAATAAATTAAATTATAATTATTATAATTAATTATTCGACCACCATATTCATATCACATATGACATACTAAAGTAATTTATCTAATTAAGAACCTATTTTGGTGTGACCTAAGAGGATCTATGTCATGTTGGCAATAGAATTAAAATCCCTTTTTAATTATATAAATCACAAGCGGCATCTAGCAATACATTGTGATTACCCAATTGACACAAATATGATATATACAATACAATACCACGATCCAATATAAAATAAATGTATATTCGTGTTAATTCTTATGTCTCATGATATCATGAATGAATTAAAGGTAGGAATGTGTCATCATTTAGAATTTATTCGTTTCTTGATTCAAAGCAGATTGTTTATGATTAACTCATAATCATATAGCATGCATACAATCGTACTTCATCAAGGGGCCCGGTGATATCATCACTCATCAAACATGAGGGACAATAATAATATTGATGAACAACTTCCCTCCGCACAAGTCATGCATATTGAAATATCATCTGTATAACTACCGGTTAAGGCTAGCGTTGGACAATACTCACAATATACATTTCTCATGTAGGAAAGACGAACATCTCATACTTTAGAATTCAACACATATGAAACAATTGATGACACGTAACACAATCCATTCAATGTTTCATTTAGAGTCAAGTCTAATGTCATGTTCTCCAACATGCATTTATGTGATTAAATTGGTAACTCCTTACCTATGATTTGTGGAACATAACCATTATTTAACTCACATACAATTTTTTTATAGTCAATTAGTGTTTCAAGCTAATTAGATTAGAGACTATTTTAGAGAAATTATCATCTTAATTATAGAACTCTACAATTCAAATCATCAACTCAAATAATCTATAATACGACAAATACTAACGAAACAAAATAATATAAATCATCCAAATCATGAACAAAATAAAAACTATCTGTTGGATTTATTAAATGGTACGCCCGTTATGGGAAACCCAAATCCAAAACCCGACCCGTTATGAAGAGGTGCATTGGTTTTTATATAAACCATATCCTTCTCTCTCTCGAAAGAACGTGAAAGTGACTGCCAAGAAAGAGAGAAAAGATAGAGAGCACCAAGAAACACTCTGTTAATGCTTGAAGGATTTAGGTCGTGGAAAACGCAAGGCTTCCGGCTTATGCTTGTGATTTCTTGCAGAACCAGTGATACTGCTACGCTCGCAAGATCTACTTCCGCTTCTACATAAAAATTAACAGAGTAATTTGTAAGTTCTATCCGTTAATTAACATTGGTATCAGAGCCAAATTATGGTATGTATTCTGGTTTTAATAATCACGATTTTTTTATCCATTTCAAGTTTTTGCTTAAATTTAATGTTTTTGAAAATCTGTTTATACACGAGAATAAGTTTTTGAAAAACTAATTTCATGTATTCAAGTATTTTAATACATACTACGGAATTATTTTCAAAAAAAAATTAATTTCATGCTTTAGAAATGTTTAATTCGAAACAAAGAATTTGTAAGCAATTTGTTTTTTAATTGTATGGAAATTTCCAAATTTAATTTGCAAATTTTTTTTTGTGTTGTTGTGTAAATCTGATAAATCTAAATACGAATTTTTTTAACGTATTTAAATTTTTTTTACGTTCACTGTTTTGAAGATTTGTTTAAATGCATCATTTGGAGATGCATTGCAAAACAGTAAAAGCAACCATACAATTTTTTCGGATCTTGTACAACTGGGTTGGACAATTTTTTGGTCTAAACGAATTACAACCGTCAGATAAATCATTTTTGGTACAGAATCTTCGGAACTTGCGAAATTCTGTTTTTTCAGAATGGATGGTTGGTACTTGGTGTGGATCATTTTTATACTTCCAGATTGTACGAAATCCAATTTTAATTTCTAAGTTCGGAAATGGATAGGTCCATTACAGTAGGAAATGGAGAGATTAAATGCAAATTTTTTTTTGTAGCCACTGGGATTTGAACCCATGTCATAAGGCATAGGAGACAAAACCCTTACCACTATACTACAATGAATTTGATGTTATTGTGTTGATTCTATATATTATATATACTACAAAACAGTATAATTTCCAGACGGATTTTCAATCCAAATGAATTTAATCCAAATTTTTTTTTGTAGCCACTAGGATTTGAACCCATGTCATGAGGCATAGGAGACAAAACCCTTACCACTATACTACAATGAATTTGATGTTATTGTGTTCATATGTTCACATCATATGTTCATGTGTTCATATGTTAATATGTCCACAACTCTGCATTGGTCACATTGCAATTGAGATTGGCTAGCACTGCAAATACGTCGGACATGAGGCCTGGGCGGTCGGTACCAGTTAGCTCGATTGAGGTGTGTTCGGTTGTTGGAACAATACCGATTGAATTACTAGTTGCAGGGTAGAAGTACTCATCTGATTCAAGCGTCTACATAGAAAAATGTATATTGACACTCATCTGTAAGGATACAAATATATATTGACACCCACAAAAATTAATTGGCACCCACAAAAATTGCCTCACTGTTAATTTGACTGACACCTCTAATTTGACTGCTCCTAGAATGTTTAAGTTCACCACACAATTGACAAAAATAGCCCTCATTTACCTGATAGGCCTCCTTCTTGCCTGAGCTAACCATCTCATGATAAATACATATTGCATGCCTGTGAGTGTGCAAACCGTATCAAAAAGAAGCTTGGCCCGATCCTTTGACCTCAAAATCACCACAGTATAACCTCGTTCAGGGCAATCTAATACTGACACGTGGGGCCCACAATCCCCTGTTCACCCTCTCCACAATCAAAATCTCTGTCACCATACATCATCTGATGCAATCGCCTCTCTCTATGGGTCATCCCAGCTGAGATATCAGTATTAGCAGACCTAACATCGTCTGCACCACCACTAGTAAGAACATTACAAAGGAGTCTCTTGATCTCCAGTATACGTTTCTCATCACTAAACGGTATCCCGGTTAGCTCGTCAGTGATGTGCACCACTGCTGCAACATGTGTATTGTGGGTACACAACTCTGCATTGGTCACATTGCAATTGAGATTGGCTAGCACTGCACATACGTCGGACATGAGGCCTGGGCGATCGGTACCAGTTAGCTCGATTGAGGTGTGTTCGGTTGTTGGAATAATATCGATTGAATTACTGGTTGCAGGGTAGAAGTACTCATCTGATTCAAGCGTCTACATAGAAAAATGAAACCTGAAATGTTGATTACATGTTAAGATTGAATGTACATATTTTTGAAGACTATCTAACACACTCTGATCTTATTAATTCTGCTTTAAGACAGTTGTATAAAACCACATTTATGCCTTAAAATAAATCTGGTGAATTAATATAACTTGGTGTCCCATTTATTTTAATATAATTTCAATCGAAGCTTTCTATATTCAAAAGAGTTTAAAGAATTTTGTAAATTTACCTTTTGGATATAGGCGGTTATTTTCTTGTCTGTAACTTTTTTCCCAGCATAATCGGTCACATTGAACACTGCAATAAAGCATTAAAAACACATAAAAAATTGCCTGAATTATGAACTCATTGCAATCAGGAATAAAACATACACTTGGTATTTTATTTATTTGTCCCAATTGAAAGCACCTACCGTCCATGAACCAGCTTCCATCAGAAGAGATGTATGCCTTTTTTATTACAAGATTTAAATCCGTAATTACTTGAACCACCTATAGAAGAATACCATGTCTGTTTACACTATCCACCTACAATACATGGAGAAATACTGATGTCAGATAAAAAAAATTGAGAGATTTTTCTTAAAGTGGGATTTTTTTTGAGATAATTTTAATTAACTTTTAGGTTTTTTCCCAGCAGGTCTGAGTAATTTACCCGAATTACAGTTGCATTCTCACAAGCTTCATTATCTATCACGACTCTGTAGCAATCAGGTCTGAGTAATTTCAGAATGGATGGTTGGTACTTGGTGTGGATCATTTTTATACTTCCAGATTGTACGAAATCCAATTTTAATTTCTAAGTTCGGAAATGGACAGGTCCATTACAGTGGGAAATGGAGAGATTAAATGCAAATTTTTTTATGTAGCCACTGGGATTTGAACCCATGTCATGAGGCATAGGAGACAAAACCCTTACCACTATACTACAATGAATTTGATGTTATTTTTCTGCCCAAAAGCGTAGAACAAAGTTTCAGTACAGATGAATCTGTACTTTTTAACCTTTGTTCAACTCTCGACTAAGATTGCAAGTGCACAATCCCGTCGTGTAGTCTAATCAGGTATCGATCCACAGGGACGACTCAAATTCTGAATTTCTACTCTACTTAGTTAGGTACTAGAAGTTTGAAGGTTGTGTGTTTGTCTATTCCTAGGTTATGTAACAAATGTAATGAATGAATGAATTGAACAAATGTAATGAATGAAATGTAACAAATGTAATGAACAGATGTAATGACAAAAATCAATTAAATGTTTTGTTTTGGACTATTGTATAAAAGGCGTTTCAAGGGTTTCAGACTTCATCTTCAACTTTGCTGCTCTGGACCTGCCACGCGACTCGCATACTCTCGTATGCGACTCTTGTGACGCGACCCGCATACTCTCGCATGCGACCCTGCATGGCCCTCAAGCTACTCTGGACCTGTCACGCGACTCGCGTACTCTCGTACGCGACTCTTGTGATGCGACCCGCGTGCTATCACACGCGACCCGTATGGCCCCTTGAGCTGAGTCTGCACATGTCAGAATATTCTGGTTGTTTTAGGTCGTGTAAGGCTCGATTGACCGTACCTAATGTCAGTAAACCTCAACTCTCGTGTGTTGGCTTAAACAGACCTAGGTTTGGAAATGCAATTTCACCTTCTTAGGTTTGATCAAGCTGTTTAATCAAACCTAAGTTCTCAATTCTGTTTACTAAAGGATATCCATAAGTGGAAATTTAACCTCTCGGCTACTATTGACCTAACCTTTCGGATCTCAGACATACCTCAAGTACTTAACCTAACTTGCAAGAAACATCAAGGCCAAATTACAAGAAGAAATACCAAAGACATTCAACAGTAGACCATCAAGAATCAATCAAGCAATTTAGATCAAGCAATCACGAATAATACAAGAATCAAAGAAACACGAAATAACAATCAGATTCAATCAATGTGCATAATCAAATAAAGTTTAAGACTACATCCAAACCCCTGAAACTACAAGACCTACTCAGACATGAGCAAAAACAAAGTAAAAGAGAGAAAGAGGATGCAAATCATGATGAGAGATGAAGGATTGAAGAGGATCGAAGCTTCTAGCCGAATCTTCTTCTCCAAGTCGAATCCAGATCGGCTCCAGATTGCCTCTCTATTGCGCGCCAAGCTCTCTCTTCAAAATCCCGATCAGATCTGTTTTTGTGAATTTTCTGGATAAAATGTTCGATGCCCTGATCTGCGCAAGGCCTCCTGTATTTATAGACTTCTTAACGGGCTTCAATTGGGCCCTGGCGCAGCTAATTCGATGCGACCCGCATGAGGTGGCACGCGACCCACGTCAGGTGGAACTGATGTGAGCAATGAGGGTCGCGTTTAGGGTTTAGGGTTTAGGGTTTAGGGTTCGCGTCTGGACTGTGATGCGACCAGCGTCAGGTGGGACGTGACTCGCATGGGGAAAGTCAGAACTCTGCCTGTTTTCGCCTATTTCCTGCAAAGTAAACCACAAAATGCAGCAGTACCATATTCTATTGATATTCAATGTAAACAATGCAATTTAGTGGTTAAAAACATGATATCTGATCTGAAAATAGGTCGAAACAATAGGTCAAATAATGAGACATCAAACTCCCCCAAGCTTATCATTTGCTTGTTCTCAAGCAAATCTGTACTTTCATACCGGGTTTGGATTCTAAATGCAAGCTAAATGCCTAAAATGTGAAAATTTACTCGATTGCTTCAATAAAGAAACTCAAGAATCTTTTTGCTATGATTTGGACTTTCCTTGGTTAATTTTGATTCACCTCACAAATTGATTAACAAAACCTCAAACTCTAAATGTTTCAAAACTTGCAAAGCTGATTACTCGAATTTAGCGATTTATCATTCTTTCACTGAACTATGCCTTCGTTTGTAGGGATTCTCTCTTTTTTGGCACCCCCCAAGCTTGAAACAAGCTTAGGTCAGAAAGTTGCGGACTTCGTGTGTTGATATGTGCAAAAAAAATTTATTCTTTCATTTCTAATTGGGGAGACGAGCTCAAAGGCGTCCATTCAAGACTTATTGCCAGTACTCTTATTTTCTCCGTCTTTTCATTTTCTATTTCTCTTTTGTTTTCTCTTTCTCTTTCTCTTTTTTATTTTATTTTTTATTTTTTTTATTTTGCACATACCATGAATACACACATCCACTAGTGTTCATTCACACCAACGGATATCCCAATCTTTCTTCATTTAAAATCCCTTATTTCCTTTCTTGAAAGGCACAATTCGGTTTTGAAATGCTATCTCGACATTCAAGTTTTCATTTTTACAAATCTCGAAACATTTGTTCCTAATCAGTTTTGTTTGGTCAATTATGAGGTTAGTTCTAATTTCTCAAAGTCATCCCAATCATATAAAAATTTCAAACAGGTCCCTAATTGAAACAATCAAGCAAATTTTTCACCTAAAATGCGAAGAAAAGTAAACATGACCTAAGTAAAATCAAAATAAATCCTAAAACACAAAAGTCTCCCCCCCAAGCTTAGCCTGAGCATTGTCCTCAATGCTTCAAGACGGAAAGATAAAGAGAAGTAAAAGCAAAGGGGGAAGAGAAAACATACCCGCTCAGTTATCGGTGGGAGGATCAAGCCACCAAGCACGGAGCTGCTCCTCAACGGCTGTCATCTGGCTCTGGAGATCATAAAGGACAGCACCCTGCTCGCGCCGCATGTCATACACCAAGCTGTAGACATCATGAATGGTGGGATCGGGTATGGGAGGTGGATAGGAGGGGCGAGAATAAGAGGTGGATGAATCCGGCTGCAGACGAGGAAGGACCAGCTGTATAGGAGGAAGCGTGGAACTGCGTAGGTGGCATGGAAGCATCTGCCATGTGAACATCACCATGGGTAGGAGGCTGTGGCTGAAGAGGAGGTGGTGGTGGTGCCTGCTCAGCTGGCTATGGTGGTGGAAACAGCCAAGTGGTCGCGTCCTCGAAGGAGAGATGGAATGGACGAGGCAACTGGTGCTGGCCACCATCCTGCAGGCACCAAAAATACCGGTCACAGTGGCCGGCAGGACCTCGCTCGATCTTGACGAACGTCGCCAGCTGGAAGGCCTTAGCATCCATGATGATCATGGCCCCAGGGAGAGAGTGAAGCCGGCGACTGAAACGCCAAGCCGCTCAGCAATAAAAGTGACGTAGGCACCAATGTGAATCGAGCCCCCTATCCTCCTATTCTTCTGAACATCCTCCCAGTGAGCAACCATATTGAGCATCAGATTGGGCCGCTCTAGATCTGCCTCGGGACGGAGCATGAAGTCCATCAATGCGAGGTCTTCCTTATTGGCACGTGCAACTGTCTCGCCACGTGCAAAAATGGTATTCGCAAGAGTGCGCTGGATGCAACGGAGAATAGGGTGAGGTATGGCAGTGCTCCTGAGCTCGTTGCTGGTGGCGATCTCCTTACCCGTGATCAAATGCCAGAAGATGTCTCTATCAGAGCCCTCACGGTAGTGAAGAGAGTCGGTCGTAGGGTCTGGTGCGAATCCGAACCACTCGCGTAATTGTGCAATGGGAACTCTGCAAGTTTCGTTACGCATTTGGAATCGAATGTACGGCTGGTCTTCCGCATCCCACTTGAGTCTGAGAGAGGAGAGGAACTCAAGCGTGAGCTCCTGATAGCAATCGCACTGAATGCCCCAGAAAGTGGGAGTAAACCCGATCCTCTCAGTGAGGCGAATGAACTCCTCGTAAACTCCAAAGGCCTGAAAGGTTTCGAAATGTACTCGGCGAGTATTGGCGAATTTGCGTCGCTGCAAAGACTCAAAACAGTTGTACATGCCGCGAGTGGGGAGGGAAAAGTGTGGTGGTGGGTATGCATCTGCCCTAGGAGTGTACTGAGCGGAAAGGGGGTTGGACTCATCAGAGAAATACTCAACTTCGGGGATTCGGCAGGAGGGACAGAATGAGAGGAAGAACGAGAAGAAGAAGAGTGAGAAGAATGAGTACCGTCATTCTGCGGGGCTGAAGCAGAAGAATGAGAAGAAGGAGTGGCTTGTCTCTGCTCGTGCCTGCGCTTAGATCGGTTTTTGCGGTGAGCATCCATGCTTCTGTCTCCTCTGGCTCAGTACTGACGCGGGTCGCGTGAAGTTTGATGCGGCGCGCGTGAAGTTTGATGCGGCTCGCGTGGGTCAGGACGCGGGTCGCGTGGGCTGGACTGGTCTGGTTAGGGGTTGAACCGGGCACAGGAGCGGGTTGCATTGTTCAGGACACGGGTCGCACCAGACGAACGAAGGCTGGTAGGGTGGCAAACCGACAGAGTAGAGGAGAGAAAACTTACCTGCGTCGTCGGTGGCGTCGGCGGAGAAGAAGAGGGAAGGTTGACGGAGCAAGATCGATCAAGGAAAGGGGGAGTGCTTCGGGTGAGGAGAAAGAGAAGAAGGAGAGAGTGAATCGGCTGGGAATGAGAAGAGATGAAGGGGGATGCGGGCTAAAAAGGGACCCCGCAACGTTTCGACGCGCCCCTTCATTGCCGTCTGTCCGAGGTGACGCGGGTCGCGTGGAAACTCACGCGGGTCGCGTCAGGGTTATCTTTTTGGAATTTTGTAAATGAAAAACAACTTAAAATCTAATCTAAATCTAATCTAAATGAAATGCAAGTAAACGAATTGGCTTGGGCTGCCTCCCAAGGATTGTTTTAGGTCTCAAGCTCGACCTTCCTTTCTCTAATCTTCGACTGGGGCGGGATCGGATAGATCCTGCTCGAAACGCTCATTGTGGGGGTGATTGGCAATGTAATGCTTGAGTCGCTGACCATTGACCTTGAAGGTCCCACATTCCTCATTCCAAATGTCAATTGCACCAAACGGGTACACCTTCTGCACGACAAAGGGACCGGACCACCTTGATTTCAACTTCCCAGGAAAGAGTCGCAATCTTGAGTTGAACAAAAGGACAAGATCACCCTTTTGGAAGTCGCGAGTCGTGATGCGCTTGTCATGAAGCTGCTTGGTCTTCTCCTTGTAGATCCTCGCATTCTCGTAAGAGTGCAGTCGCATCTCTTCCAACTCATGCAGGTCGAGGATACGCTTTTCGCCAGCAGCTAGCATGTCCATGTTGACCGCTCGTGTGGCCCAGAACGCCTTGTGCTCGATTTCCACAGGTAAATGACACGGTTTCCCGTATACCAGTTTGAAAGGGCTCATCCCAATCGGCGTCTTGAAGGCGGTTCGGTAGGCCCAGAGTGCATCACTCAATTTTAAAGACCAATCCTTTCTTGTCCTTGCCACAGTCTTCTCCAAGATGGATTTGATTTCCCTGTTTGAGATTTCAGCTTGGCCATTGGATTGAGGATGGTAAGAAGTCGTCACTTTGTGCGTCACCCCATGACGTCTCAGGAGATTGTTGAATTGTCGGTTTATGAAATGCTTCCCTCCATCACTGATGACGGCTCGTGGAACTCCAAAGCGAGGGAAGATGACGTCATTGAACAATCGTTTCACGGCACTCGAATCTGCCTTTCGACATGCCACTGCTTCCACCCACTTGGACACAGTCCACCGCAACTAGGATGTACTCATACCCGCATGAAGCTGGGAATGGTCCCATGAAATTGATTCCCCACACATCGAAGATCTCTACCTCGAGAATGGAGTGAAGAGGCATCTCGTTGCGTTTGGAAATGTTCCCAGTGCGTTGACAATTGTCACAAGTGTCGACCAAGGCCTTTGCATCTTTGAAAAGAGAAGGCCAAAAGAAGCCAGATTGCAAGACCTTTGCGGCTGTCTTGGAGAAAGAAGCATGGCCTCCATAGGCAGATGAATGGCAATGCTCAAGGATGGATCGTGCCTCCTCATGTGGCACACAGCGTCTGAAGATGCCATCGACTCCTACCTTGAAAAGAAAGGGCTCGTCCCAAAAGTAGTACTTTGCATCAGATTTGAGCTTCTTCTTTTGTTGGTAGGTCATGGTGCGAGGTACAAATCCGGAAGCAATGAAGTTGGCAATGTCTGCATACCAAGGGTCTGATTGGTTGCTTACGCGGGTCGCATCGACGGCATGTAGTGCGGAAGCAGAGAAGAGTTGTTCATCAGGGAACGAGTCATTGATTGGCAAGTTGGCAGAGCCCTCATCCTCCAAACGAAGTCTGGATAGATGGTCAGCCACGGTGTTTTCGACTCCCTTCTTGTCCCTGATCTCAAGATCGAACTCTTGCAAGAGAAGAATCCACCTGATCAATCGAGGTTTGGCATCTTGTTTGCTCAACAAATACCGCAGGGCGGCATGGTCGGTGTAGACAATGATCTTGGAGCCAACCAAATACGACCTAAACTTGTCGAGAGCGAACACAATGGCGAGAAGTTCCTTCTCGGTTGTTGTGTAATTCATCTGGGCTGGATCTAGCACCTTGCTAGCATAGTAAATAGCACATGGCTTCTTTTCTTTCCTTTGCCCTAGAACCGCTCCGACAGCATAGTCGCTCGCGTCGCACATGATCTCAAAAGGGAGAGACCAGTCAGGTGGTTGCAAAATTGGTGCTGAGATGAGGGCTTTCTTCAAAAAGACTTGACACAATCGTTGGTGAAAACGAAGTCAGAATCTTTGATCAGCAGATTGGTCAGTGGTTTCGCGATCTTGGAGAAGTCTTTGATGAACCTGCGGTAGAAACCTGCATGTCCAAGGAAGCTTCGAATGCCCTTGACGTTTGTCGGAATCTCGAGTTTCTCAATCACCTCGATCTTTGCCTTGTCAACTTCAATGCCTCTTGAGGTCACAACATGTCCAAGGACAACGCCAGTTTGGACCATGAAGTGACACTTTTCCCAATTCAAAATTAGATGGACTTCCTCACATCTTTTCAAAATCTTGCACAAGTTGACCAAACACGAATCAAAACATGCACCATACACGGAAAAGTCATCCATGAAAATCTCAACCTCCGTCTCGATGAAATCAGAAAAGATGGCCATCATGGCTCTCTGAAAGGTTGCTGGTGCATTACACAGACCAAAGGGCATCCTACGGTATGCGTACGTACCGTAGGGACAAGTGAACATCTCTTGGTCTTGAGGGTGAATTGGAATTTGGAAGAAGCCGGAGAAACCATCCAAATAACAAAAATAAGAATGGTTAGCAAGCCTCTCCAAGAGCTGGTCAACGAATGGCAAAGGGAAGTGATCTTTGCGTGTGGCTGCGTTGAGTTTTCTGTAGTCAATGCACATTCGATAACCATTCACCACTCGTGTTTGAATCAACTCGTTCTTCTCGTTTTTCACCACCGTTGTACCGCCTTTCTTTGGTACCACATGGACTGGGCTCACCCACTTACTGTCAGAGATAGGGTAAATGATACCGGCGTCCAGAAGCTTGAGAATCTCCTTCTTGACTACCTCTTTCAGATTTGGGTTGAGCCGTCTTTGATGTTCAACCGATGGCTTGTGACCATCCTCCAGAAAAATCCTGTGTGAGCAAATGGATGGACTGATCCCCTTCAGGTCATTGATCGAATACCCAATTGCGCCACGATGAAGCTTCAGTTTCTCCAAGAGTTTGGCGGTTTGATCGGGATTCAGACTCGCATTGACAATGACGGGGAAGGAATGATCTGGACCGAGGAATTCATACCGGAGGTTGGCTGGTAGGGGCTTGAGTTCAGGAGTTGGCCCCTTTGTCTGGGTCTCGATGCGGGTCGCATCAGATGGCGTGCGGGTCGCATCAAGTGAAATGGCGTCGCGTGCTGACCTATCTGACTCGCTTCCTTCGGTTTCCAGGTCCTCAGACCATGGCACGCGGGTCGCATCAGATGGCATGCGGGTCGCGTCAGGATCTTCCAGGTCAGCTGTTTTCACTTCTGCTCCACTGACTTCTTTCAATTTTCCCAGTTCATCCTTTGGTTCGAACAAGAATTCAGTGTGTTTATTCATGCTCTCATGGATCCGATCAAGGAAGTAATCTTCGACCAAATCTGTTAGGCATTCGTCGTGCACATCCACTCGGGAACAGGATTCGGCAGAAGGGTACTTTATGGCTTGATCAATTTGGAAACACACTTTCTCTCCTCCAAAGTTTAAGGTCAGTGTTCCTTGAGACACATTGATGATTGCACCTGCTGTCCTGAGAAAAGGTCGTCCCAGAATGATGGGGACTTCCTTGTCCTCCTCCATTTCCATGACTACAAAATCAATAGGTACAAAGTACTTACCGACCTGAACTGGTACGTCTTCCACTATGCCAAGTGGCAATCGTACCGAGGAGTCTGCCAGCTGCAACGTCATTCGCGTGGGCCTGAGCTCTTCTACTCCCATTCGATCGAAAATCGTGCGTGGCATGAGGCTCACGCTAGCTCCCAAGTCACATAGAGCTCTTTTGATCGTGGCCTTACCGATGATGCAAGGAATGGAAAACTTCCCAGGGTCGTTCAATTTGGGAGGTAGGTCACTCTTCAGAATGGCACTGCACTGTTCCGTCAATTTCACCGTTTCATTACCCCCCAAGCTTCGTTTGTTGGATAAGATATCCTTCAGGAATTTGGCGTAAGAGGGCATTTGAGTCAAGGCCTCGGTGAATGGGATCGTGATGTGCAGTCCTTTCAGGACTTCCGTGAACTTTGCGAATTGTGCGTCCAGTTTGGTTGCAGCTAGTCTTCGGGGAAAGGGCACAGGTGGCCTGTATGGTGGAGGTTTCTCAGCCTCTTTCTTCTTCCCTCTGTCAGGTTCTTCCACGCGGGTCGCGTCCACAGGCTCTTCAGGCGGAGATGCGGGTCGACTCGGCTCAACGCGACCCGGATCCACATGTTCTTCCGTGGGTGACGCGGGTCGCGTGTGAGGGCACGCGGGTCGCGTCCCAACGATGTGGGTCACGTCCGATGGAGTCTGATCTGATGGGAAGGCTGGTTCATCGTATTGGGTCCCACTTCGCAGCGTGATCGCCTTAGCTTCTCCTCTGGGGTTGGGTTCTGGCTGAGCTGGCAGCTTTCCAGGTTGAGGTTGGCTTGAGGTGACGATGTGACTCAACTGCTCCAACAACTTGTTTTGAGCAGCCATTTAAGTGGACATGCTCTGCATCTGTTCCCACATCATCTGATTCATCTTCCCTTGCTCGTGTGTGAAATTGGTCGCATAGGGAGGCACGTACGGTTTGGAGGAACCGGCTTGAGGTGCTCAATTGTTCTGATTGGGAAAGGAGGCGTTCTGATAGAAGTTCTTGTTGGAGTTGTTGCTGGAAGATGGATTGTTCCAATTGTTGTAACTGGAAGACGGACGATTGAAAGAATTGTTGTTGTCGCTGGAAGACGGATTGTGGAATGAATTGTTGAAAGGAGGTCTAGGAGCATTGTTTTGATTCCACCTCCAGTTTTGTTGCTCAACTGGGTCCTTGGAGTAGGATCGGTTGAAAGGAGGCTTTGGAAAAAATGAAGGTTCGTTGTTTAGAGAACTTACCTGCTCGTTGCTTTCTTCGACCTCCACCAATGGACATTGCTCATAGCTGTGTCTCTCATCTCCACACATGACGCAGCTCTATGGTTGTTGTTCGACTGCCTTCACACTCAGCTTGTCCATCGCTCTCTACATGGCATCCATCTTGGCGGTCAAGGCAGTGATGTGATCGACCTCGAACTTGCCTCCACCTCTGGGTCGGGCGTTGTCGCGGCCGGACCACTGTTGGTTCTGGGCCATGTGGTCGATCAGGTTCATGGCTTCAAGAGGCTCTCGGGACATCAATGCTCCACCTGCAACTGCATCTACAGAAGAACGAGTGCTCTCAGTCAAACCATCATAAAATGTTTGGATCAACAACCAGTCTGGTAAACCATGGTGTGGACAAGAATACTGCAACTCTCTAAACCTTTCCCAAGACTCATTGAGGGGCTCATCTAACAATTGCCTAAAGCTGGTCAGTTCGTTCCTTACCTTGGCAGTTCTTTTGTGAGGGAAAAACCTAGTCAAAAACAACTTAGATAATTCCCTCCAGTTGGTGATCGAATCCCTTGGCAACGACCCTAACCATTTCTTGGCCTTGTCCCTAAGAGTAAAAGGAAATAGAGCAAGTTTGGTGTAATCAGCGGTTGCCCCATTGGTCTTGATGGTCGTGATGCATTCGAGAAAAGTTTGGAGATGAGCATGAGGATCTTCGTGATCCATGCCATGGAAGGTGTTCTGCTGAACCATGTTGACCACTCCTGGATTGAAATTCGGTTGTTGTCCAGGAATTCTTGGCAACCTGATTGCGCCTCTGACATCTCCAGCTCGTGGCACGTTGAATTCTCGAAGTGTCCTTGGCATGAAGACATCCGTCTCATCATCCTCAGGGTCGGTCAGGACTTCTTCCCTATCTCTTTCTCTTTCTCTTTCCTCCCTGTCTTCTCTGCTCGGATGTTCTGACATCTCTTCCACACGGGTCGCGTCCGAGGTCACGCGGGTCGCGTCTGATGTGATGCGGGTCGCGTCAACTTCAGTGCGGGTCGTGTCAAGAGGTGGCTGAGCAGGAACAGTCTCTTCTGGAGGAGTTTCGTCGAAAAGTGGCCCTCTGCTCCTCAGTTGGTATTTCAGTCTATATTTACCTGCAGGAGGTTGTTCAAAAGCCAGCTTTCAGTTTAAAAGAAAAGAAAAATAAAAGATACAGATTAAAATCTAGATTAACTACAAAAAGTAAAAATTCAGAAAATGATTGGCATCCCCGGCAACGGCGCCAAAAACTTGTTCTGCCCAAAAGCGTAGAACAAAGTTTCAGTACAGATGAATCTGTACTTTTTAACCCTTGTTCAACTCTCGACTAAGATTGCAAGTGCACAATCCCATCGTGTAGTCTAATCAGGTATCGATCCACATGGACGACTCAAATTCTGAATTTCTACTCTACTTAGTTAGGTACTAGAAGTTTGAAGGTTGTGTGTTTGTCTATTCCTAGGTTATGTAACAAACGTAATGAATGAATGAATTGAACAAATGTAATGAATGAAATGTAACAAATGTAATGAACAGATG
Organism: Carex parvula; assembly: GCA_025461045.1. Taxonomy (NCBI): domain Eukaryota; kingdom Viridiplantae; phylum Streptophyta; class Magnoliopsida; order Poales; family Cyperaceae; genus Carex; species Carex parvula. The sequence continues at coordinate 646,337 of JAJGRW010000485.1, forward strand.
TAATGACAAAAATCAATTAAATGTTTTGTTTTGGACTATTGTATAAAAGGCGTTTCAAGGGTTTCAGATTTCATCTTCAACTTTGCTGCTCTGGACCTGCCACGCGACTCGCATACTCTCGTATGCGACTCTTGTGACGTGACCTGCATGCTCTCGCATGCGACCCGCGTGGCCCTCAAGCTACTCTGGACCTGTCACGCGACTCGCGTACTCTCGTACGCGACCCTTGTGATGCGACCCGCGTGCTATCACACGCGACCCGTATGGCCCCTTGAGCTGAGTCTGCACATGTCAGAATATTCTGGTTGTTTTAGGTCGTGTAAGGCTCGATTGACCGTACCTAATGTCAGTAAACCTCAACTCTCGTGTGTTGGCTTAAACAGACCTGGTTTGGAAATGCAATTTCACATTCTCAGGTTTGATCAAGCTGTTTAATCAAACCTAAGTTCTCAATTCTGTTTACTAAAGGTATCCACAAGTGGAAATTTCACCTCTCGGCTACTATTGACCTAACCTTTCGGATCTCAGACATACCTCAAGTACTTAACCTAACTTGCAAGAAACATCAAGGCCAAATTACAAGAAGAAATACCAAAGACATTCAACAGTAGACCATCAAGAATCAATCAAGCAATTTAGATCAAGCAATCACGAATAATACAAGAATCAAAGAAACACGAAATAACAATCAGATTCAATCAATGTGCATAATCAAATAAAGTTTAAGACTACATCCAAACCCCTGAAACTACAAGACCTACTCAGACATGAGCAAAAACAAAGTAAAAGAGAGAAAGAGGATGCAAATCATGATGAGAGATGAAGGATTGAAGAGGATCGAAGCTTCTAGCCGAATCTTCTTCTCCAAGTCGAATCCAGATCGGCTCCAGATCGTCTCTCTGTTGCGCGCCAAGCTCTCTCTTCAAAATCCCGATCAGATCTGTTTTTGTGAATTTTCTGGATAAAATGTTCGATGCCCTGATCTGCGCAGGGCCTCCTGTATTTATAGACTTCTTAACGGGCTTCAATTGGGCCCTGGCGCAGCTAATTCGACGCGACCCGCATCAGATTGGATGCGACCCGCGTCAGGTAGCACTGATGTGAGCAATGAGGGTCGCGTCTGAGGTCGCGTCTGGACTGCGATGCGACCCGCGTCAGGTGGGACGCGACTCGCATGGGGGAAGTCAGAACTCTGCATGTTTTCGCCTATTTCCTGCAAATCAACCACAAAATGCAGCAGTACCATATTCTATTGATATTCAACATAAACAATGCAATTTAGTGGTTGAAAACATGATGTCTGGTCTGAAAATAGGTCGAAATAATAGATCAAATAATGAGACATCAGTTATTATGTTGATTCTATATATTATATATACTACAAAACAAAACAATATAATTTCCAGTACGGATTTTCAATCCAAATGAATTTAATCCAAATTTTCTTTTGTAGCCACTGGGATTTGAACCCATGTCATGAGGCATAGGAGACAAAACCCTTACCACTATACTACAATGAATTTGATGTTGTTGTGTTCATATGTTCACATCATATGTTCATGTGTTCATATGTTCATATGTCCACAACTCTGCATTGGTCACATTGCAATTGAGATTCGCTAGCACTGCACATACGTCGGACATGAGGCCTGGGCGGTCGGTACCAGTTAGCTCGATTGAGGTGTGTTCGGTTGTTGGAACAATACCGATTGAATTACTAGTTGCAGGGTAGAAGTACTCATCTGATTCAAGCGTCTACATAGAAAAATGTATATTGACACTCATCTGTAAGGATACAAATATATATTGACACCCACAAAAATTGCCTCACTGCTAATTTGACTGACACCTCTAATTTGACTGCTCCTAGAATGTTTAAGTTCACCACACAATTGACAAAACTAGCCCTCATTTACCTGATAGGCCTCCTTCTTGCCTGAGCTAACCACCCCATGATAAATCACATATTGTATGTCTGTGAGTGTGCAAACCGTATCAAAAAGAAGCTCGGCCCGATCCTTCGACCTCAGAATCACCACCGTATAACCTCGTTCAGGGCAATCTAATACTGACACGTGGGGCCCACAACCCTCCTGTTCACGCTCACAAGATCTACTTCCGCTTCCGCATATAGATTAACAGAGTAATTTGTAAGATCTATCCATTAATTAACACTATTATATAATTAGATTGTAGACCATAACACTAACAGTTTCTTCTTATTGATCAGAATAGGTACATCAAAACGAGAAAATCAAATCACTCCCCTTGGATTTGATTTTTCTTGAAGCAATTTGGAGATCACATTATTTAATTTTAAACATCTCTACTATTTCAAAATTAGGTAGTATTGTTTGAACCGGCAGACTATACAAAAGAAACGTATCTTATATCATTTGCTAATATAAATCATTAACAGTAATGTCCCGCAATTTAGAAGGGGATTGAGAGTATTGTGGTTTGGTGCTACCAGGTGAGGTGTCTTGCCATGAGTCGCCCCTCCAACAGAGCAGAAGAGAGTAGAGTGGGATGGAGATGAGAGAAATGGGGAGGAGTGAATTGGTTTGATCGATGAAAATATTAATACTCAATGGACATCTCCATTTTAACAAAAGGGTAAATTAGTCAATATAATTTTCAAATTAATTAAATAAAAGATAAAATAAATGTAAGGAGATAAAAGGAAGAAAGTTAAGTTTATATGAGAATATTGAATATTATGATAGTTTTATAGGAAAATTAGCTATTTTGAAAGTTTGAATGGGTACACCAGAAATTTCCTTTAAATTTAGAGTAAAGATGTTGTCCCCCCAACTCCAGTCCCCTAAACGTCCTCCCAATTCTAACTAACTTTGTCAATCATTAAACCATCTTGAAAAACGTGTAAAACGTGTAAAAGATGAGTCCAGTTTTTTTCTTTAAATACTTGATATCATAAGTATGAATACTTGATGAATTATATATGAATATTTGATAACTTAGGTATGAATACTTTCCATTTTGTATGAATATTTTTCATATTTGAATATTTGATATCTTGAAAAACGTGTAAAAGTATGTCATCATGGATCTCATTTGAAAGAGAAAATTATGTAGAACACGTTCGTGATTTTAGATTTGCAAAATTCCTCATAGATCGTTCCAAAAATTGATTAGATTGAACGGAGAAAAAAAAAACACCTTGAAAAACGTGTAAAAGATGAGTAGGTATTGTGTCCAGTTTTTTTTATGTACTTGATATCTTAGATATGAATACTTGATGAATTATATATGAATACTTGATATCTTAGGTATTCATACTTTCCATTTTGTATGTGAATTAATTTAATCAATGAATGGGGGACTAGTGGTGTGATCCACGTGACTTTTTGGTTGTGGTCCCCAATGCAGTCTGACAGTTACGGACCCTGAAAAGTAATGGTCCCCAGTTTGTATGTGAATTAATACTTGATATCTTAGGTATGAATACTTGATGAATTATATATGAATACTTCATATCTTAGGTATGAATACTTTCCATGTTGTTGAATGGGGGACTGACAGTTGTACTTTGACAGTTAGGGGGACGTTTAGGGGACTGAATGGGGGGGCTGTTAGTCGATCCCTTAAATTTATGGATGTGATTTCAATGGTTGGAATCTTGTCATCTTGTTAGTGAATGCCGGGTAAAGATAAGAGGGTCATTTTATGTAAACATAACGATTGTTAAAAATCCTCAAAAAGAATACGTCTAATTCTACAATTATCTTAGAAACATGTTACGCTACTCATCAAAGCAGCTTCGCAAATTGTGAGGAAATTTAATAAATTTTCAGTGTTCTATCGCCTAACACTTGCTACCATGAGTTTGTCCGTTTGCATGGATGCTTCAACACGGATTTTAATGCATTAATATTTAGTGAATTTTATACAATTTTTTTAACAAAATAATTATATTTTTTTTTGTTAAGTGTGAACTTTGTATAATTTTTAAATTTGTACATAATTAATACGTATCAAAATAAATTTGAGTAGGGTCCAACCTTGTACGCTTCTGATCGGTTCGAACAACAAGAATCCGTTTTAGCATATTAAAATTCGATTTTGTGAGTCTAAATTAAAAAAAAATGTTCCGAAGGATTGTTGTAAGCCATTAAAACATGCTTTTATATATATATATATATATATATATATATATATATAGTCCGGCTAAATTGCTTCCAGAAGCACTTCGACAGAAGTGCTTACGGGTCAAATTTAACCATTTGATGTTCGATGTCGAACTAAATAGCTCAATAAATTGGTTATATAATAAACATGTAGAATATTGATTTTTACTATTTTGAGAATTTTTTAACTATTTTTTATGATTTTTGAAATATGGTCTCTTTTGGCTTAAAAATAAAAATATTTTTAGATAAAAAAAGTTCATCTTTCAAAATTCATAAAAAATAGTTAAAAAATTTTCAAAATAGTAAAAATCGGTATTCTACATGTTTATTATATAACCAATTTATTGAGCTACTTAGATCGACGTTTCGAACATCAAATTTTAAAATTTGACCCCGTAAGCACTTCTGTCCAAGTGCTTCTGAAAATAATTTAGCCAGACTCTCTCTTTCTATATATATAGATAGGCTATCATACTTTTGGAAGTAAAGATGGTGTTTTACTTTCCACTTATATCTTTATTTTTAAAATTCAAACAGTCGATCCGAATATCTCAATATGATCTTCATATTGATATGTATTTGGAAACCTTTTACATTTTTTGGAAATTTTCTACTATCTTTTTAGAATTTTTGAAAACACATTTTTTCATTAAATAAAAAAATAAAATAAAATTCAGAAAAACACCGATTTTAAAAAATAAAAAAATAGTAAAAGATTTCTAAAAAATGTAAAATTTAGTCTCCAAGCACATTTCAATATAAGTTCGGATCAACTATTTGAACTTTAACAATAGAAATATGAGCGGGAAGTAAAACACTCTTTACTTCCTAAAACATCGTAGCATCATTATAAATATATATCTCCATTCTTATATTAAGCACGTTGATGTCCTGATCCGCCAACGACTACGATTGAAAGATGAAATTTCATATTTAATATCAGTCTTCCAATCACATAATCTATCATCTTTTGATTAAATGCATCTCTTTTATGTGTAGAAGTTTAAATTTAGTTAAAAGAAAACTCGTCACACGTACAGCCACTGTGATCAGAGTCAAAATAACAATGATTTACGTAGGGTTTTGGCTTAGGTTTTGCATATTTTCTCACACTTATGTTTAATTTATTAGAGAAAAAGATTACTGTCACCCTTCTTTATGTTTTATTGCAGAATACAGGTTTTGGGACTATTTTACACCAAATGGAGCTAGAATCGGGTCAATCGGATCAGCGACGCTCATCGACTAAGTCTCTGTTACGGTCCGTATTGCCTAATACGGACCAGGCCTAGCACAGACCAGGAGATAGCGCTGGGAGCACTAAACCCTAACCGTCAAGGTCCTAATACGGACCGTATCACCCAATACGGTCCGTATCCGAAGGCATCTTTTGGGAAATAACTGCCGACAGCTGTTTCCAGATCAGTTTCTTAGCCCCTACTCAACCTCTACACGTCCCTACACTCCTATATAAGGCCCTTGGGCAGAAGGATTAGTTATCTTTGTAATTAGGGTTAGATTTGATTAAAGTGAGAAGAGAGGAGTGCTTGTAACAATGCCGTTCCGCGGCTAAGTTCCTTTTCTTAGGGCTAGGCAGTAAATCTTGTTACTCTTGATGTTTTGATATATATATTTCTGTTGATTATGATTTCTTATTGTTGAAACAAAATGCTTTTGTGATTTACTATCTCTTCATCTAATTTCAATGATCTAGTTTGAGACCGTTAGGGTAGTGACAGTGCTTTAATGGCAAGAGAAACTATTTGTATGAATTAGCCTCGTTGAGATCTATTAGGTTTATGTGAAGAAAACCTTAGCGGGGAAACCATAAACCAGACCAACAAAACGCGTACCAAATTCTATCACTTGCGTAAAGAAAATCGCAGTGATCTGTGTAGTAATTTGGGGTATTTGAGAGATCAGACATTTGCATAAGGAAAATCACAGTGTCCTATGTAGAATCTCGGTGAAAGATCTGTCATTCTTGCGTAACATAAATCGCAGTGACCTATGTAGTGTCTTTCATTAAACAACAATAGGAAATCAGACGCAACAGGAATATATTATCAAGGCGGATTGAGTGGCAATGGTGTGCCGAAACCCTAGAAATTCTCATCTCTATCTTTATTTTAATTACTTTTAATTGCTTCCTAATTTACATTGATCAAAACAACATCTCTCAATTTACAGATTTCATCTAGCCTTTCGAAAGATTGTGATTCGATCGCTCAAAGCATTGAACCAATATTCCCTGTGGATCGACCTCGAATATACTACTCGATAGGATTGTGCGCTTGCAGTCCGAACCGATAGCATTTACGAGTTTATAAATATTAAAAGAAATATTGCTCTCTTTTAAGTGATCACCACACTATATGTTACAATAAAATTTGAGCCAATTCAGTCTTTTAGTAATATTTATCTGCTTGAAATATGATTCCTTATTTATCCTACACTGAATTGTGCAGACAATGGAGATATGTTTCCTTATTCTCCTTCAATTCAATTAGGCTGTCAGAGAATTAGAAGGAAAGTTGCAAGTAGCTCCTTCACCTTTTCATATCTCTGTAATTTGAATGGGTGGGTAGTTAGAAGATTCTTACTATTAAATTTATTTTTAGGACTTCACATTATAAGTTAGCAGCAACTTTTTTGTTCTCTTATAATACGTCCCGTTACAACGCACGGGAATGATACTATATATATACATATACATATATAGGGTCCGGCTAATTTGCTGCTGGCAGCATTTCGGCCAGCTGCTGCCGGCAGCAAATCTGTCATACGGATGTTCAAACAACCGATCCGAACCGTTCAACGTGTTCTAAATATTGGAATGTGCTTGGAGACCAAATTTTACATTTTTTGGAATTTTTTTACTATTTATTAAGCCACTTTGAAAATTCCAGATCCGGGTGAACAGTAAAAACAGAGCAACAAAATTCTGGACCATATGATCTGAAATTTTCAAAGTGGCTTAATAAATAGTAAAAAAAATTCCAAAAAATGTAAAATTTGGCCTCCAAGCACATTTCAATATTTAGAACATGTTGAACGGTTCAGATCGGTTGTTTGAAGATCATATGGTCCAGATTTGCTGCCGACAGCAGCTGGCCGAAATGCTGCCAGCAGCAAATTAGCCGGACCCTACATATATATATATATACATATACATATACATATATACATAGTCCGGCTAATTTGCTGCCGGCAGCATTTTGGCCAGCTGCTGCCGGGGACATTTCGGCCATTCTGGTGTTCAAACAGCCGATCCGAACCGTTCAACGTGTTCTAAATATTAAAATCTACTTGGAGACCAAATTTTACATTTTTTGGAATTTTTTTACTATTTATTAAGCCACTTTGAAAATTCCAGATCACATGGTCCAGAATTTTGTTGCACTGTTTTTACTGTTCACCCGGATCAGCAATTTTCAAAGTGGCTTAATAAATAGTAAAAAAATTCCAAAAAATACAAAATTTGGTCTCCAAGTAGATTTTAATATAGATTGAACATCTATATAAAAAAATTTGTTGTTTGAACACCAGAATGGCCGAAATGCCCCCGGCAGCAGCTGGCCAAAATGCTGCCGGCAGCAAATTAGCCGGACCCTATATACATATACATATATATATATATATATACATATACATATATATATATATATATATACATATATACAGAGTATGGCTAACATGCTTCCTCTAGCATTTCGGCGAGATGCTTCCGGGGGCATATCTTAGTGTTTGATATTCAAACAACAAATCCAAACCGTTAGATGTTCAATCTATATTAAAATCTACTTGGAGACCAAATTTTATATTTTTTGGAATTTTTTACTATTTATTAAGCCACTTTGAAAATTGCTGATCCGGATGAACAGTAAAAACAGTGCTGACCATATGATCAGCAATTTTCTTAGGAACAGTAAAAACAGTGCACACTTCTAATTCTACAATTATCTTAGGAACATGTTACGCTACTCATCAAAGCAGCTCCGAAAATTGTGAGGAAATTTAATAAATTTTCAGTGTTCTATCGCCTAACACTTGCTACCATGAAGTTGTCCGTTTGCATGGATGCTTCAACACGGATTTTTATGCATTAATGTTTAGTGAATTTTATACAATTTTCTTTGAGGAGGGTTCAAATAATGTTTTTATTTTTTGTGTCTCCACCATGCCTCTATTTTTAAAAACTTTAATAACTCCAAATTTAAAACTTAAAAGTCAAAATAAAACCGTTGGATATGATCTACAATATTTTATCTATGTGCTCATAAAAAATTATCACATTTTGATTTTGTTTTTATGTGAATTAATAAGTTGAAAAATCAACGTCTAGAAATTATCCACATTAGTACATTTTTTACAAGCTCTAGATGACAACCAAAATAAAATTGAAATGTCATAATTTTTTACACGTGCATAGATAAAATTATGTAGATCATATCCAACGGTTTTATTTTGATTTTTTAGTTTTAAATTTTGAGTTATTAAAGTTTTTAAAAATGAAGACATGGTGGAGGCATTTGAACCCTCCTCATTTTCTTTTTGTTAAGTGTGAACTTTGTATAATTTTTAAATTTGTACATAATTAATATGTATCAAAATAAATTTGAGTAGGGTCCAACCTTGTACGCTTCTGATCAGTTCGAACAACAAGAATCCGTTTTAGCATATTAAAATTCGATTTTGTGAGTCTAAATTTAAAAAAAAATGTTCTGAAGGATTGTTACGTTGTAGGCCTATAAAACATGTTTATATATATATAGAGTCCGCCTAAATTGTTTCCGGAAGCACTTCGACCGAAGTGCTTACAGGTCAAATTTAACCGTTTGATGTTCGAAACGTCGAATTAAATAGCTCAATAAATTGGTTATATAATAAATATGTAGAATACTAATCTATAGATAGTATCTAATTTTGGATGGGTTTTGGTACTGTTCACCTACAGTACTCTCTACAGTACATATGACAAGTGGATCCCCCTGCTCAGTCCGTTATCACTGTTGTCTGATTTATCTCGAAACTTCTCCGTTTTTCTTCTCTTCGCTCCATCTCCTCAACTCTGGAAATTACGCGCCTCTCTTCCTCCTCTTTTCTCTCCGTATCCTTCTCCGCTCACTCTCGCTCCGACTTTTTCCCCTTCCTTCTTTTCTCTCCTCTCTGTATCCTTCTCCGCTCACCAAAATTGTTTCCCTCCCTTCGCGTCCACTCTCCTCCGTTCTCTCTCCTTACTTGAAACCCTTTTCCTTCTTCCTCCGTATCCATTCTCTCCCCGCACTGAAGACCCTCTTTCTTCTTCATTCGTGTCCCTATGATATTGAATTCACTGTGCAAGAGAACAGACCCTGGATGCTTCAGTGCAGAGTGGGAAAGCGTACTGACAAAGCGGCTACGAAAATATTGGCGGCTTTGGTCTCAGAGGGCATTGTTGATACCCGCACTGCCATCAAGGTGGTCGAAGAGGGCATTTTTTATACCTATACCTTGGGACCGACTTATCCATCTCCAGGTATATAATTTAATTAATCTTTATGTTTTCGGTTTAAGCTTTCATTTTGAGTTCATAAATTTGTTCGACTTCAAAAAATATTATTTGTTTATCTATGCTATTTCCTAATTACTTGATTACTTCAGTTTGAAAACCCGAAGGTTCACAAGGACAGGGTGATTGCCACTGGATTGCCGCCTTTTCCTGGAGCTACAGTTGGTCAAGTTGTGTTTAGTGCTGTGGATGCCGAAACATGGCATGCACAAGGAAAAGCTATCATTTTGGTGAGTTTTCTCATTGAAAGAAATTATAAAATAGCCAATTATTACCTCAAAGAAAGAAAAAAAAGCCGAGTAAAAACAAATTTTTTTTTTTTAAGGTCAGCAAAGCTGACGATTCGATTGATTAAAAAAGTTATTTACAAAAAAAACAAACAAACTAAAACATGTAATTTAACCAAACAAAGATATTTGACTGGCTTATGTAATTTCACTTGATTTGACCGAATGGTTAGATGTTAAGGTTGCAGATGTCCTGAATGAGTCAGGGTTGACGTGCTACAATTTCTCTATGTTTATTTTGTTTGTTTAATTATTTGGAATTTTGATATTTTAGGTAGTGGTAATTTGGGACAAGACAATTTATGAAAGTGAATGGATCTCACTTGATGGTTCAACTAGAGAAGTCATTTTGGGCAAGCAACCGCTTGCTCCACGCACAGTTAGCGGTCACTCAGGCACATTAATGGCTTGGGTTGATGAAGTTAGGCAAATTAGGGGATCACTCCACATCTAACTTCATTTTGTACTTTTGACATTATCAGGTGATAGCTAATACTGATATTCCTCAATCCTGAGGATGCATTGGCTGCAAGAAACAATGGTGCTGAAGGAATTGGTCTTTGCAGGACAGAAGACATGGTAAACTATTATTTTTTATTTTTTTTCTTCAAAAGCCCTTAGGCAAGATTATATTACCAGAATATCAGGATTACAACCAGGATACCATAATTACAGTGGTGATTTCATTTCTTTCCCTTCATTTGATTAATATTACATTCATTCTAGAAATTTAAACATAGGAAAAGTGAATCCCTTAGCGTCCCAGTTTTCTTCTCTGCCCTTCTTTGCCAGTTTGTTGGCCAGGCCATTTTGGCCTCTGTGTATATGCTGACAAACCCAATTCCTGTTAATTCTGAACAACTTCCATACCTCAATGCATTCATTGTTTGCTCTTCAATCCGCATCAAGAGGGGGTTGTTGAGCAGTTACCAGTTGCACTAAACCCTTGCAATCCGAGTAGAAAGTGTAGCCACGAATCCATGCCATTGATTTCCAAAGCTGCTTCTTTAAGGGTTGTGCCTTCTGCTTGCAACGCACAGCATATCAAGAATGATATCGACCTTAATTTTTGTAGCTGATCATCCCTGAAATTAACATAGCCTTCTCCACCCTGCCACCGACTCATCCAAGATCCATCGACATAACAACTGTAGCTGCGCTGCTGCCTTTCCTCCACCTCGGCTGATACCAATACTGGTACGCACTGTGCCAGTAAAGGTTGTTTGATGGTACCAGCCAACTATTTTTTTTTTATATTTACTAGAACAGGGAAAGACGGGCAATGTGGTATTTGTTTCTCTAACACATGGTTTCTCAAAAGCCCATTTATTAAAAAAGTAATAGGTAACGACATCTGGTTGGAACCCTTTGGAAATCACATATATATAATGAATGATACCCATTGCGTTCTTAGTTTCACCGTTCTCACACAGCCCATCTACAAGAGTGTTTTAGATGACCTTATTAAGCTTATCACAATTGGAAATTACATCAATTAGAAATAGAGTGCCTTCTCAGTTTCACCTTTGTTGCACAGCCCAATAATAATAGTAGTGTAATTATGACATTAAATTCATGCCATCTCGAAATTATGATGACACATACAAAATCCAGTGCCCTCTAATTTCACCTTATTGCACAGCTAATATACAAGAGTGTTGTAGCCTTGTAGGTGATGACATCACGCACCTTCCCCATTATATTAGAACCATGCCTTTTATAAATCATCACATCTACAAAATCCAATGCCTTCTCAGTTGCATCTTTCTTGCACAACCAATATATAAAAGTGTTGTGTCAGACTTCTGCAACCCACTCATCAGATGACATTAGTTAGGCCCATGCACTTCAGCGTATGTATCAGATGCCATTAGTTAGGCTCACGCCCTTTCGAAATCATATCATAAAGAAATTTGTTTCTTAATTTCACCTTTATTGCACAACTACATAAGTCCTATGTGTCACAACGTTAGGCTAACTTTCTTTAGAAATAGTCTCATGTGAAAAAATCCAATGCCTTCCCAATTTTAGTTTTCCTGCGCAGGCTCTATAAAAGTCATTCACAGTTTCATCTTTTTTTAAATCATCTCATGTAGAAAAACCAAAATCCAACACCTTCTCAATTTCGCAATCTGATGCCTTCCCAGTTTTAGTTTTCTTGCACAGCCTCTATAAAGGTCATTTATAGTTTCACCTTTCTTGAAAAATCAATGAATATTAGTGCTATAAGTTGTGACATTAAGATCACACTTTTATGAAATCATCTCACATAGAGAAACCATTGCCTTTTCACTTTCACCCTTCTTGCACATCTGATCAATAAGAGTGCTATAGGTCTCTATATCATGTCCTCTGGAAAATATAATGCATTTTCAGTTTCACCTTCCTCGCACAGTCCTGATATAAAACTGCTATCCAATGTCTACTCAGCTTCACCTTTCTTGCACTATATATCTATAAGAATGTTGTGTATCACAAATTCACAATGTTACAGTCATATTGTTTGGAAATAGGGGTGAAAACAGGTCGGATATTATCCGACCTAATCCGAATCTGTATATGAAAATTATATACGAATATCCGTGTAGATAGTGGTACGGATATGGTTTTGAATTTTAATTGTCCATATCCGAATAGTAGATATATAGTTATATACCATATAGTTTAATATATATTATGAAAATATTTATGTATATATCTACATATATTCGATATCTGATCCGTATCCGTATCCGTATCCGAAAAAAAAAGATTCGGATATGGTTTTACCACTATCCGATCCTTTTTCACCCCTATCTGGAAGCCATGATTTCTAAAGGTTATAACCCTAAATTGAGATTAATGCCATTATATGTAGAACTCATAGAAAATCTGATTCCTTTTTTGTTTCAACTTTCTTATATAAGCCAATCTATAAGAGTACTATAACTCACATTAGGTTTCAGCCCTTTAAAATCATGACTACTCCAAAAAAAAAAATATACAACTTTAATGTCATTATCTGTAGCACTCTTATAGAAAAGCCGACGTCTATTCAGTTTCAGCTTTCTTCCACACAAGAGTGCTATAAGTCACATTCGGTTGCAACCCTTTAGAAATCATATCTATAGAAAAACTAGAAATTATGATTTGTAAAGGTCACAAAAAAGTGTCTAAACTTTTGATGTACTGCATACATTTGTTTCAACATCAAAATAGATCATCAAACATTATTGCACACATTGCAAAACAAACTAACATTCTCATTTCCACAGTGGTGAGGACAGCAAAGGAAAAGAAAGGAAAGGATAGCTGAATCGTAGCTGTAAAAACAGTTTAACATATTTTATTGATTGTAAGTGTTATTTTGTTTTGCGTTTACATCAACAATTAAACACTTCCAGTCATTTAATCATTTTGTTAAAACAGAAAATTATGTTTGAAATTGTCAAAAAAGAATACCACGTTTTCACAAAGCGCTTATTAATGTTTCAAACATAGCTTACAGGGCCATCTTAATTCTTGCCAAGTAGCAAAATAACCTAACAATCTCAACCACGTACAACTTTTGTTGCATGCAGGTACAACTAAACCAACTATTGAAACAATTTTTGTTGTATATATAACTTGCACATATAAATTTTGTATATACTTTTCTCTGTCCTGAAAGCAGTTGCCGAAGCAACGCGAGGTCTCCATCTAGTTTTTACTATTTTTGAAAATTTTTAACTATGTTTTATGATTTTTGAAAGATGGACTTTTTTTACCTAAAAATAAAAGTATTTTTAAGCCAAAAATTCAAAAAAATTGGAAGTAAAGAGGGTGTTTTACTTCCCGCTTATATCTTTATTTTCAAAGTTCAAACAGTCAATACGAACATTGATCTTTATATTGATATGTATTTGGAGACCTTTTACATTTTTTGAAATTTTTTTACTATTTTTTTAGAATTTTTGAAAATCACATTTTTTATTAAATAAAAAATAAAATAAAATTCAGAAAAACACTGATTTTAAAAAATAAAAAAATAGTAAACAGTTTCTAAAAAATGTAAAATTTAGTCTTCAAATACATTTCAATATAAAGATCGTATTAAAAAGTTCGGATCAACTATTCGAACTTTAAAAATAAAAATATGAGCGGGAAGTAAAACAGTCTCTACTTCCCAAAACATCGTAGTATCATTATATATATATATATATATATATATATATATATTTGTGGGAGGCGTGCAATTTTTAATAAGCAATTACAGCCTAGCTAGACTCATCTTCACTACTAAAACCATTACCATATAGAAACCGCCCCTAACAGAGACAACTTGAATATGCATTGCCCCCAAAGAATTATTTGTTTAGCATATCTTATATATATTAAAAGATTAACTGAGCCAGCACATGTATAGTTTCCAAAGATATTTTTAAGATTGTTAATGCTTCTATCTATCTCCAACAAGAGCGACAACCCATCAAGTTAGAAAATAATCAAGATCTATTTTTAGAAGAGAAAAAAAAAAAGCATTTGGAAACACTAAATACACATATCGAACAATTTTTTAATTAGAAATATATTTTCGAAAAAAGTAGTACTTTTTGGGCTGAGGCGAATGGTTTGGTTCCTTTTATTCAAGGGGTGCAAATGGGAATTCATATCCTCTTTCGTTAACGCATCATTTGAATTTAGATCTGATTGTTGTCCAAAGGACCAACTAATAATTATGTTCCTTGTTTGAATCCTAAAAAAACAAAAAAAAAAACTAATCCATCTTTTTCTCGTAAATAATTTTTTATTATTTTTAAAAATAAAAAATTTTCCGCATATGAAAAGCTGCTGACACACTCATTTATTAAGTGCCAATGCCATGAAAAGAAACTTGGTCTTTTCACAATGCACCTATCATGTGGGCCAGTTGACTTTTCTTTTTCAAAATTGAGCTAATAATACAATACTTTTTTTTCATTCAAATAATAATAAAATCATAATTAATCTCAAAATATTAATAAAAGTTTCACACTATATCTCAGTATTTCTTATACAATAAATCGAAATTATACTTATTACATACAACCTCCATATATATATTTGTGTGTGTGTGTGTGTGTGTGTGTGTGTGTGTGTGTGTGTGTGTGTGTATGCAGTTTATAACATATAAATTCGCAAGGATTCGAAAAATGATAACACTGTCACCTATTTGAGCAAAGCTGATAGCCTGCTAAAAAAAATTATATATGCAGGCTATGCAGTTTCCAATAGGTGCCTTCCCTGCTTAAATATTTGAGCAAAGCTGATAGCCTGCTAATAAATTCCCTACTTAAATTATGCATTAAGCAGGGAAGGTACACTCCAAAAAATTCTTAATTCTTCGCGAATGATCTATAGCTAGGTTATAATTAATAAGGATTTCAAGAGATTTCAACTCCATTGTTGGTCCATGAACCTTGCTTTAACGTAACAACCTTTTTTTCCTTTTTATTTTATTTCATTGGTTATTTTTTTAAAAATTGGCTGACGAAACAACATTATATCAACCAGCAAACAGATTCTCCCCCGAAAGTCAAAAGGACAACCGAACTGAGGTAAGGTCAAAAGGTAATTAAAAAAACCGAACTGAGGTAATGTCAAAAGGTAATTAAAGAAAAAAAAAGAGGTAAGGTCAAAAGGTGTCACTGTCACACCATTGTTATATTAAAAAAAAAAAAAACAAACAGTGACAGTAGGGACAGTAGGTGTGTAATTTCAAAAAGAAAAGAAAAAGTAAATGGGATGAAAGATTCCACAAACAAGAACAAAATGGGGGAGATTAGAAAAGAAAAGGAAACAACTTTGTTTGAAGCCGCTAGCTTCTATTTATTTTTTTATTTTTTTTGTCTCTAGTAGCTGCTAATTGGTGCAAAAGACGTGAAAATAGCACATTCCTGTCTCTCTTTTTTTATCTTATCTGTTAAGAATAATTTTATATTTAATAAGTAAAAAATATAATTACTAACACTATTTATTAGAAATATTGCTTATTAATTCATTTAAATTTATGTAGATGTTAGCTAACAATAATGTATTTTTCGCTAAATAAATAGACAATAATTTTTAATTTAGATTTTGTTCGAGAAAGTCAGCATGTCTGTCCCATATATCGGTATCGCGCGGCTTCTAAAAGCATCATTCCTCAACAATGCTTTTCTTGGTTGAGACCTTTTCTCCTTCAACTTCCAACAGGTGTTTTTGAAACATTTGCCCTTTTAAACCCTAAAGGCCATGATAGCCTCTTTTTCTCAAAGGCCAAATTCAACCTGATCAACCAAGTCTCCGACTGTCCGACAGGGGTTACTTTATGTACACAGGTTACATATCTTTTGTATATATATTTTCAGTGCTCTCTTCTCCGTACCATTAGTTTTACACTTAATTTCTTCGATCGAGTATTTGGAATAATATATATGTGTTCTTCTTCTAGAGCTCTAATGGAGAACCCGAGTAGTTCTTCTAATAAGAAAGAGAAGAAAGGTTTATTCGCAAAGGTGATAGAGAGATGTAGGTCCATCGGTAGCGGCCTGTCTGGCGATACGAAAAATCAATCGAAATCCAGATCAAATCCATCATCACCCAGGCAAGCATCACACCGGATCGGCTTTTGGAATCAATCAAAATCAACTAGCTGTTCATGTCATGGTTCCACGCAGCAAACGGAGAAGAAAAACCTCACCAAGACATTACAGAGAAGCTGGTCTCTCAGTAGCTGGTATCACGACATGAAAACCCAATCCAAATTCAATCCAACATCACCCTTGCCGAGCTTTCTGCGCCGGTCAGAATCAAGTGACTGTGCCAGTAGCTCCCGGGTTGTGCCAGCGGGCTGCATAACGGTGTGCGTGGGACCCAAGAAGCAACGGTTTGTGGTCAAGATGGCATGCTTGAACCATACCCTCTTTCACGCGCTTCTCCAGCAAGCGGAAAACGAATTTGGATTCGCATCTGATGGCCCGGTAATGCTGCCTTGTGACATCGAGACATTTCAACAGGTAATGCTGGAGATGGAGCTTCGGAGAAGTCCCGAAAACTCGCCGAGATGTAACTTCTCCAGATCTCCTTATAGATATGGCCTGATTAGTCCTTCAACGTCCGTCGTTGCGGGGCCTATCTAATTAATCATGTATATAAGTTGTTGTATTGTTTTAGTTTTATTTTGTCCTTCTTTTTTCTTCTGATGTCACAGTTGAGTAAATTGATGAATTCTGTCAAAATTCAAGATATGTGAAAGCTCACAAGGGGAGCATTGTTCATGAGAAATACTAGTTAGTTAGTTCTTTTTGTTTGTTTTGGAAAAATTGCAAGTCGTCGCTAGTTAATTTTAAAGTTTCTTGTGAAGTATATGCTCTTTCTGGTCACTTTATGAGAAGGGAAGGTAAGAGAGAAAGGGGATGACAGGATTTAATGGAACTTCATTTATTTGTCATGAATTTATTTTTTTTCATTGCAGTAAAATTTGAAGGAGAGAGGAGGAAAAAAAATTAAGATCTTTAATTTAGAAATATCTATTTAACATTTCAATATTTTTTAAAAATTCAGTTACTTAGGTGGTATGCAAATCTGTTAATATTCAAGATTGATCAATATTTGATTAAATGGAATACCACGTCTAATTTAGTGGTTAAGACTTAAGACTTAAGAGTTGTTTATCATAAGAAAATGCTGCAGACTCGGAACCCAATACATGTATTATAATAATTAATTAATTATTATTAACTTGTGACCCTTTTGGGTCAAATTCGACCATTGACATTTGTGTAAAATAGAATGTCGTATTACCTATCTGCAGGCTGCAGCCCTTTAAAACCCAAAAGATTTTTGTCGGCAATAGATTTTTTGTCGGCAGAGAATCAAAGAGATGTTGATGATGAATGTATCGTAACTAATTTCCGTACATTTGCCCTTTAAAACCCAATAGACCGTCAATAGCCTTTTTTTCTCAAAGGCGAATTCACCGAAATTATAACCCATAAAAGTTGAATGGGGTGTTACTGTTCATTCTACAGTGACACCCCCTCTCTCAACCGTCCGATCCGAGATAAACGTCTCAAAATATTTTAAGCTTACGCCAGCATGCGTCATCTCCCACTGTCCATTTTTTTCCCTCTCCACTTCGCCTCTTCAGTGCCGTCTGTCATTTCTCCCTCTTCTCCGCACACCACGTATTCTTCCTCTGCTACGTGTTATTTGCTCAAGTTTTCCGGAGTAAAAAAGGAAGTCTCACCTCTCGAAATTTCCTCCTTTCTCTCCGCGACCCCGAGCACCATCCCCTTCTCACCCCTCCTGACCCCGAGTAACACCCGTCTCTCGACCCTTCCAACCCCGACAACCATCTCTCTCCTCCCCTCTCAACTCACTCGAGCGGACGCCGCAGCGGAGAGTTCTTTGCCGCGATTTTCCCTCTCCTAAACATTGTCTGTCGCCGCAACCTCAAAACCATGACTTTCCACTATCGCGTGGTCAAGGTAAGATTTCAAAGTGTATTTATTTCCTTTTTTCGCTTCTTCAGATTAATGTAGCTGAGAAATGCTTGATTTTAGGTTGTACCCAATTTTAGAGTATAGGGTTTTTCATTTATTCCAAGTTTATCGTTTAGGATTTTGCAGTGATTGTTTGTGCCAATGTCATGTGCTCAAGTATCATGTGCACATCGATGTGTAAGTTTATAGTTTTCAACTTAATCCACTTCTCACCTGGGATTAGGTTTTATGATTCAATTTAACGGCCAATTTCTTTCCCCTGGATTTTTCACCTAAATTTCTTACAATTTATTGATGGTGCAGCTAGAGATAAGATTGAAATCCCTGAAACAACTACACTTATTTTGATTGGAGGCTATGGGAAGAGTGCAATTCTCCATAAAATAAAGAGTATTTTTTATGACATTTGGAGCCCTTCTTCTATTGATATGGCTCGAGTTACAGTCAAGTTGTTTTAAATCGTGCAACACTGAATCTGCTGTAGTTTTACAGTTTTACCGCCCAATTAACCTGAAATTTGACAAGCAATATCCAACTCGCAATCAAATCCTATTTGAGCTTCCGCTGTGCTAGTAAACTGCAAACTCATTTACCATTTTGCATCAGCCATCCCTTAATTGTATAAGTTCAGCAAACTGGTTGCACCTAATGGATAGCAACAAAATTAGAGTTCAAACACCTTGATAGGCATTATTACTTTTTGCAGATGATTTTTTCTCTCTGGAGGAGCACATGATACTTGAGAATTCAACATCCATATGAGTATGAAGAAAATTACAAGATCCTTCAGAAATGGATGAAAAATGGTGTTCGCCATGGAGAGATGAATATTTGGTACCATGATGTTGAATTTATTTCATTGTCGATGATCTGGGTTGTTAATTACTGTAAATTCCGTACTCTCCCTGCAATTCTAAGCCGACGAAGCTCCTCCGTACTCTTACTGAATCCGCATGATTTAAGGAAAGATTTTGGTCTCTTTGACATTATAATTGATTTAATTAGTCTAGGCACTAATTTTTATTTAGGGACTATTATGAGATATCAAGAATAATTGGGTGCAAGGAGTGATCTGGGAGAATTTAGAGAGGATAGGAAATAGAGAATTTTGCGAAAACAAATTGCCTAAATAGGTGAAAACTTCAAACATCATTTAAATTATATATGTGGCAGTGGCATAGAAACAAGGGTTGGGGCACATTGTAAAAATTATATAAATTTTGAATTTATGTAGGAATAAGTTAATTATAAACCTTGGCTGAAACTAATTTAATTACCAATTCCCCCCCTTTAATTTCTGATCTATTTTATTGCCTCTCATGACAGGCATGGTTCTTAATCAGTATGGGGTGCTTCATGATGGGAAGAAACGATATCCTGGTGCCATTTTTATATGTATGTTATTTTAATTCATTATGCTTTTTTTTTAGGTAATTTCTGATATACCCTACATAAACCGTAATGACTTCCTTTATCCAAAGAGAAGTTTTGATATAGACTGATAAAGGGGTAAATTATTCAAAAAGGTTAAGAAGAGCTAACTTGACATGACAATTTTTACTTTTAGTAAAAGCATGTAATGTTGTATCTTTGATTTTTTTTCTATTTTAGACAGTAATTGTTTTCCTGCCTCATGATGTAGTAACTTCACTTGCTGAATTTTTCTCAGACATCCTGAGAGAACTGACTTACACTTTTGTGAATTTTGCCCCAAACATTTATGTGATAATTTCGCTTGCTGATGTCAGAAGCTAGCAGCAACATGAGCAAAAATGGTAATCATAAGCAATTCATCAAGAAGAGCAGTTGTTACCGGCGGTAAGCTTAAATCTCTCGGGGTTCGACCCGTCTCTCTTCCTTGGGGATATTAATTACCAGTAGAGAACTAACCCATCAATTTATTGTGAGGTATAATATTTATTTCATACAGTTCATTAAGAAAATTTTCCTTTTGCTAGCTCTAGCTCTTTATGTATAATTATAATAATAAAATAAATTAGGAAAGATGATCCCTGGTTTGCTGCTCTAGGAATATTGTGAATTATTGCAAATGCTTCCTATGTTAGTTTAACATATGTAATATTGTGAATTATTGCAAATGCTTCCACGTGTTAATCTTCCAAGTTTATCCTGAGACATGGCACTGAAGCCTTGGGTTTACCATCTGGCGGTTCAAAACCTATGGATTTTGATAGTCTTGAGCAAAATTTAGAGCTATGTGCAAAGAAAACAAAACCAGTACCTATGGTGGCTGCTAACCTGAAAATAGAAGACTTTACTTAATACTGTCACCTATCAACTTGTATGCCACTGAACATTTTTTCCTTTAAAGCTTTCTGTGCTGAGGGAGGGTTCATGAATAGATTGGGGCTTAATTACATCTTCTTCACTACTAGCATTTATGACCTGATCTCCACTAATATAGCCAGTGCTTATAACTTTGAG
Organism: Carex parvula; assembly: GCA_025461045.1. NCBI lineage: Eukaryota > Viridiplantae > Streptophyta > Magnoliopsida > Poales > Cyperaceae > Carex > Carex parvula. The sequence goes on from JAJGRW010000485.1 coordinate 667,254, forward strand.
TGGGTTATTTTCCCTGGAGGATCAAACTCAGATTTCATGTAGAAGAGTGGAGATGAAGACTTGGCATGCTCTTGAAAAATGAGAGAGAGCTAGAGATTGTCACTAGAGAGAGAAAGAATAGATGCGAGTTTGACCAGCTTCCACAAATGGCTGATCAAATGGGCCTTTATTGGTACCCTCTCTTTCTCTCTCTCCCTCACTCCCTCACTGATACCAAAGTGTGCACATGTACGATTTTCAGTACTGTACAGTACTTAAATCTACTAACCAGTTGGTTAGTGGTTACTGGTTCCTATTTTTTTTTCTTTTGTAGTGGCCATAATATCAAGGCACGACAAATACCCTGCCACATGGCAGGATTCTACTGCTGATCTAAAAAACAGAAATCATAAAACCAATAGAATTTCTTTCATGTGTCAGTGCATCTTCTTCAAAAATCACAAGACTCAAAGCTTCCCCTTCTAGCACAAATGCTCTTTATCGACCCGAGTGCATGACATGTCTTATGTAAAGTAATGTGAGTCAACTAAGAGACGGTAAAATATTTCATGTCAAAGTGATATTCTCTTTTAACTAAGTGTCACAAATTTTAATTCCATATTATATTGCTTCTGAATTTTCAGCCGTCAATATGAAAGAGTGGTTCTGTTAGCAAAGTACCACTTCCAAATTACCAACCGGATCTCGATGATAAAAAACCTTTAAGAGAGGTACTGTACTTTTTTATAACTTTCAAATTGCCTTTAGTGTGAGTGGTATTGTTGTGATTTTACCTACACCTTTTAAACCATTAAACTTAAGTTATAAACTATTCATAGTCTATGTTGTTATTTTTGGGAATACCGATTATATTTGAAGACATTTAGGGGCATTATTATGATTTTTTTCTGAAAATTTTGGATATTGATTAGCACCTTATTATTTTGAGCCTGTGTTTCTACTGATCTTTTGAGGCAATTGCAACATTTGAGCTGGTTGGCAAAATGATAATTTCTGATTAATTTGATGATGTCTCGGTGTTGATACCATTTGATTTGCAAAGAGAGGTGAACAATCTACTAGGAGATCACCTTTAGAGAAAACGAAGCACAAAAGGTGTTTTACCAAGGCCTGCATTCTCTAGGTCGAGCAGATTTGACAGCTTTATTGCTGACGAGTCTCGATCAGCATTCTGACGTGGCCCACCCAAGTGCAGTAGTGGAGAAAATTCTTAGAAGAAGCTTAAATATCCGCAACCAGCAGCGGACTTGACAGGTATATACATTTCTCTAGGGTTTATGTGTAATTTGGGTTCAGGTATATAACAATAATAAAAAAAGATTATTTTTACAATTATAAAGATAATCAGTACTATAATAAAAAATAGTCAAAAACTTTTTTAATTAGCTGAATACGTATTTGAAAAAGGCACATGAGATTCAATTATACCACGTAATCTTTTAAAAGTTGTTCATGGTGAATTGTTGACGTTCCACAGTATCTTTCCTTTGAATCAAAATGAAAACAAAAAACAATTATTGGTGCACATGCAGCATAATTTGCACCCAGCCACGGCGAATCTTTGCCATGGCTCTATGAGAGGGTTGCAGCTGAAAGAGGCGAGAACAGTTTTATTAGAATACTATAGAGTTAGGTTTCATAAAAAGGCTTTGCAAGTTATGTGATATTGAGAAGGTACTCTATTTTTGGTAATTTACTGACTCTAGGTCTTGCAACGAGACAAGTAAGGTCTATTGTTTAGTTTTTGGTACTGTCAGGTCTAGTAGTGATACTGATCGTTTATCTTTTTTCCGTGATTTGCATCTATAGACCTTAATAAGCTTCTTCTGACTGTAACATGAATTATAGGCAAACATTTTTAGGCTTGCATGTATGTGCTGGTACGGTACTATGTATACTTTGGTTTGGAATTCAACTAATATTTATTACAATAAGGTTGTATTCTTTGTTGTTTAATCTTATTTTCAATTGTTGTTTCAACAAAAAACAAACAATTATTTTCAATTGCTGTTTAATTTCACCCTTTTACGCCAACATACACAAGGAAAAAAAGGTTGTGGCGTAGCCACAACAACGCACCTAGTTTTTTATTAATCGAAAATAAATAAATAAAAATCACTATTGGGTGTCAAACAATACACAAGGAAAAAAAGATTGTGGCGTAGCCACAACAACGCACCTAGTTTTTTATTAATCGAAAATAAATAAAAAAAAATTGCTATTGGGCATCAGTTTGACAGAATTTCGAAATATAGGTAGGACGGGTTGATTTACTCTGTCTCATGGGACGGGTCATTTTAACCCGTCCAACTAATCCATCTCTGTTCGACTTTAACAACCGCTAATCAAATTAACCTAACAGGAAAAAACCACGGACGGTATAGATCGTCCTGTCCAATGAGCGAACAAAAAAAAATTCACGGACGGGTTAATCCGTCTCGTCTGAGACCAATGCATTTTCTAAAGATTTCCAAGGTTCTCAATTTATTGAGAAAAAAATTTGCTGGGTTTGAATTGGTCAACCATATTTTCATTCAACAACCAATGCATTTGAATTTGCTGGGTAATTGACCAATTCATTCAACAAACAATGCAGCCAGGAACGGGATAATCCATAACATCCCGATTATTTTTTTCCACGGTCGGACGTGATCGAATTTACCGTCCTGGTTTTTTCTGATTAACGGTGCGGAGGCGGATTAGGAATAAATATCCGGACGGGTTAAATTTTCACATCCCGTGAAACTGGATAAACTAACCCGTTCTATAAATTTCCACCAAAATGATCCCTTTAACAATATTTTTTTATTTTAATTTCGATTAATAAAAATTTCGGCCGAATTCAACCTGATCAACCAAGTCTTCGACAGGGGAGCAGCTTGGGTCCGATGGGCATCGGACCCAAAGTTGGTTCGATGGGCTCCACTACCGTCCGATCTGCTTTAAGATTAGTGCGCACGTCAATTAAAGCAGACGTGAAAGTTCTGACGTGAATCTTAAAACAGATCGGACGGTAGTGGAGCCCATCGAATCCACTTTGGATCCGATGGGCATCGGACCCAAGCTGCTCCCCTTCGACAGAGGCCACTTCACGTACAGAGGTTATATATAGGGACAACTTGTAATGGGAAATTAAACAGATGAGATAAGAGGAGATAGAAGAAATAAAGTAAAGTTTGTATGGGAAATAAGATATTATATTGTTTTGATGAGATATTGACTATTTTAAAAGTTTTAACGGGCACATTAGAAATTTTCTCAATAATTAAATAAATAATTAAATAGACAAAAGGGATAGAAGAAATAAAGTAAAGTTTGTATGGGAATATAGAATATTATGTTATTTTAATGGGGATATTGGCTATCTTAAAAGTTTCAATGAGCACATCAGAAATTTTCTATATGTATTCTTCTTCTGTTAGAGCTCTAATGGAAAAGCCGAGCGGTTCTTCAAATAAGAAAGAGAAGAAAGGTTTATTTGCGAAGGCGATAGAGAGATGTAGGTCCATCATCAAAATCCAGATCAAATCCGTCATCACCCCGGATCAGCTTTTGGAACCGATCGAAATCGACCAGCTGTTCGTGTCATGGTTCCACACAGCAAACAAAGAACAAAAACCAGTTCCCCAAGACATTACAGAGAAGCTGGTCTCTCAGTAGCTGGTATCACCACATGAAAACCCAATCCAAATTCAATCCACCGTCACCCTTGCCGAGCTTTTTGCGCCAGTCAGAATCAAGCGGTCTTGCCAGCATGCAGTTCCCGGGTTGTGTCAGCGGGCTGCATAACAGTTTGTGTGGGACCCAAGAAGCAACGGTTTGTGGTCAAGATGGCATGCTTGAACCCTCACCTCTTTCACGCACTTCTCCAGCAAGCCGAAAAAGAATTCGGATTCGCATCCAATGGCCCGGTAATGCTGCCTTGTGACGTCGAGACATTTCAACAGGTAATGCTAGAGATGGAGCAACGAAGAAGTCCCGAAAACTCGCCGAGATGTAACTTCTCCAGATCTCCTTATAGATATGGCCTCATAAGTCCATCTACGTTCGTCGTTGCAGGGCATGTAATCATGTATATATATAAGTTGTTATTGTTTTTTTATTTTTGTTCTTTTTTTTTCTGATGTTCACATTTGACTAAAATGAATTCTGTCAGGAATTGAAGATGTGTGAAAGATCATAAGGGGGGTTTTGTTCATAGGATTTTGTCTGCTTTTCAAGGCCATGATACTAGCTAGTAGTAAAGTCACTTAAGGGGAGGAGAGAGAGAAAGAAGGATGACCAGGTCTGATCAAACTTAGTTGAGCAGAACTAGGGTGTGATGCGCTCACACCGTGAGCGCACCTCCTATAGAGCGCATTTTCAAAGTTCAAATAGTCGATTCGAACCTTCCAACGTGTTCTTCATATTAAAATGTGCTTGGAAACCAAATTTATATTTTTGGAAATTTTTTACTATTTTTTAAAATCATTGATTAAACTAAACAATAATTTGAAATTTGAAAAACAAATGATTTTTAAAAAATAGTAAAAAATTTCCAAAAAATGTAAAAATTTGGTTTCCAAGTACATTTAATATGAAGAACACGTTGGAAGGTTCGAATCGACTATTTGAACTTTGAAAATGCGCTCTATAGGAGGTGCGCTCACGGTGTGAGCGCATCACACCCTAGTTCTGCTCAACTTAGTTTATTTGTTTCATAACAGTGAAATTTGAAGGAACGAGAAAAAAAAGTTGAACTTTGTATATAAAAATTCAACAACTTTTGTAACTCTCGGATTTAAGTGTAGAAGAAGTAAACTTTTTATATTATTTCTTTCCCCTTTTCTCTTTTTTATATTTCTCTCTGGAGCACGCTTTTAGAGAAATTTATTAAATACTTCATTATTTTTTGAAAAGTCAATTACTTAGGTGGGTATGCAAATTTGTTTTTTCCTTAATATATTCAAGATTGGTCAATATTTTATTAAATGGATAACCATCCACGTCTAATTTAGTGGTTAAGAGTTGTATATTATATGAAAATACTGCAGATTCGGAACACAATACATGTACGTATACTAGAAATAAATTGATGGACTGAACCCTCATATATATTGCACTAAAAAAATTATTTGATTAAGCAAAGTCATGAGAATTGTTATTCATTTTTCATAACAAGTCCCCTTTAAACTGAAATTAAAAAATATATTTACAAATCGGGTCGGATATCATTTTCGAGCCGACTCAAATGGATCGACCTGCCCAATCCGACACAAATCGATTTGATGGAGTCTAATTTTTTGATCCGTCTCAAGTTGGGTCGGGATCGAATCGGACCTGACTCAACCCATGTAATTGTGTTCTCTTGAATGCAGTTTGGAGTTTAGCACACATTAATATTTATTACACACAAATTATTATTAATTATATATTAGTTAATATTAAATTGTATACAAATAAATAAATAAAATTAATCAAGTTGCATTGGGTTAATTTTGTGACCCCATCCATCATACACTAGAAATTAAACATAAAATCTAAATCATACATAGACATACATGAGATTACATAAATAAAACTATAAATTAGACACAAAACTTGAATAAAAAACTATTAAACAAAAGCATGTATTTTAATAACTTGGCTCTTCTTTACAGTTTTGCAATGTGGCCTACGGATGTACGGCTTAGGTGGTGGATGGTCTCTCGGGCTGCGACATGGCTCCAACAAAGGTGGTCATGGCCAGTTCCTCCTGAAATGACGAGGTCGTGGACCGTAATCTGGGTGAAATGCCGGCCCAGGGTCATTCATAAGTTCTTCTTGTACTCCATGGAGGAGATTCTAATTACCAGCCATTAAAATGTAGAAAATAATTAATTGCTTTGTTTGTAGACAAAAGCGTTCTTTATTTATAGTTTTTTTGAAGCTACCTTTCGTCTTCTTTGAGATAACCCTTCGCCTTTCTAGAAGCAACTTATCGTGTAAATGTGATTTGAATTGTGTGTATTAATGTAGCACAAATCTCAGAAAGAGTTCTGGCTAGTAGAATGAGATCTGACACACTAACGCAACCTCTCGACTTCAACCAAAAAACTATTCGCATTCATTTTATATAGATGAGTACTAAATTGTTTAGGAATTAATACTTCTCTTATTAATACTAAATACTTTGACAGCTGTCAGTTGAACTCATAGGTTGAAATGTTTTAGATTTGAAATATTTTAAAAAAATTATGTTATCAGGTTGGTCCATGAAGTTTTGGTCTCCATACAGATTGAGTGGTTCCCCTATATAGTGCGGGGACGACACAGAGAATAAAAGGAAAATCATGCGGGGACGTTGCCTGAGGGACATAATTTAGTTACATAAATATAGTTTCTTTCATATAGATAAATACTTACAGTCTTCCTGTTAAATATTTTGATGTTTCATGTTAAATAGTTCAATGTTTGAGTGGTTCCCTAGGATAGTTATGGAAGTTAATTATGTGCGGGAATTGAGGTGCATGGACAATTATCAGCGTCCTATTAACAAAGGCCTATCCGGTTATTTCTCTGGGTGATGATATATATTAAACACTACTTATTTTTTTAATAACACAATTTTATTTCAATATTTTACTATATAGATAATTTTACCCTCATTAAGTATTTACTTTAAAAACTGATTTTCTCTCATATTTTATTATAGAATTTTCTTTCCTTAAAATTTATGTTTATAAAATATGTTATTTGTTTAAAATATATTTATCTCTCGTATATTATTGTATGATTTTCTTTCCTTAAAAGTTAGATTTATAAAATTAGTAAATATTAAGATCGTAAAATGCACAAAGACATTTTGTTGAAGAAATTAGAGGTAAGAATATTTTGTTTATAACTTTTACAAATAAGAATATTTAATATATTTTCTCTCCAAATTACTTGACATAATGGCATAATGCATCATCTAATAGAAATAATGTGCTACGTGAAAGTCGCACCTCATACAAAACGCAATATAGTATCGTATAAAACAAACTCTTTTAGATAAAATAAATATACAAGCTAGGTCTATTCGAAACTTATAAAATAACTTATAAAATAACTTTTAAGGTTTATTTCTTTGACCGCTTGATCTTGTGATAAATGAATTCGAAACTTTTAAAATTTTATATGTACATGCATCACTTATGAAGTACATGGATTTCAACGGTTTGAATTCGTCGTTTGAAGCCGATCCGATATACTTTTAGAGTTGTGCTCACCAAACTCTCTTGGTGAGCACATCACACCCTAGCTTTGCTCAAATAAATATACAAGCTAGGTCTGTTCGAAATAATATATCAGGTCAATTAAAGAAACATATTTTAGGATATAAAAGAAACTTATCTTAAACAGTACATCTGGACCCAACCATCTATAAATCTGGGAAAAAAAATGAATAACAACCCTTAGAGCATCTCCATTTTAGTAAATGTTTAGCAATTAATTTGAGCCACGTCACTAAGTTTAGCAATTAAAAGGATTTATAATTTCTAAATCACTCTATTTCAGAAATTTAATTAGAGTTGCTTTTAAAGCAAATTTGCTAATTTAAAAACTGTAGTACATCCCAGCAATTATATTAGCAATTAACACATCAAATTAGCAATTTAAAAGAAACCACCATTGTAGATGCTCTAAAGAGTTGCTTTTAAAAGCAAACTTGCTAATTTAAAAACTGTGGTATACCCAGCAACTATAATAGCAATTAACATATTAGATTAACAATTTAAAAGAAATCACCGTGGTAGATGTTCTTAGCTCCGGACGTATTTCCAAATTTCTAAAAGGAATTGAAGCGATTTTAATAATCGTTGAGAGTTTGCACGTGGAGCAAGTATTCTCATCTCGTGAGCGTATTTAAAATCAAGTCGAGCCGATCTAAATTTATGAGATTTTTTGACATTCGTACAAATTAATAATGAACGGATTAATTTTAATGAAGTACTATAAATAACACGCTGTGCTTGATGGCACAATCACAATGGCACACATCTCTTTTTGATAAAAAATAATTGACATTACACAGGATATGACATCGCGTTAAGCGGACCTAATGCAATAATGTATACACCTAAAATGGGGTAACAATGCTGACCGTGTGATGGCCTGCTCCGTGACTATGCTTGAGCTGGTTACTGGTACATTTTTCAGCTACACGATTAGTTGGCCCCTAGGCCCGGTGTCAAAACATGTCAACATGTTTTGCCTATCCCGCTGTTTCCTTTCTAAGTGGGGCGGTTCGATTAACATCAAATTTCGCGCACACATGATATGCACGAATTTTTGAAGTTGTTCGTGACTTGATGCAAACTGTAACATGCACCATTTATGGACCGATTATTTATTGCAACCATGGAACCGCTTAAGCTCTTGTTTCTTTCTTATTTTTTTTCTCTGAAGCATCCTCCATACGTGCTTGTATGTCACGAGTAACCTTAACTAATAACAGTTAATTACTTCATTACACAAGATAATCATAACTAGAAAGGACGAAAAAATTGTATATAATTCTCCGACGACAAACTAAATAGTGTGAAAATAATAATGAGACGTTATCATGTTAATTCTATAAAAATTCAAACTTGTAAAAGCTACCCTAAAATAAACTATATAGATTTCACACCTAACGATCAGACCTGGAATCGTCCGACAGTACGTGCTCAATGTAATAATGGAGAAGGGACTAACACTTCCAGTGTTCAGTGAAATTATCCAGAGAATGCAGTAATTCGGCCTAGTAATTGGGCGAACATTTGAACCAATGAATTACAAGCACCTGGTTATGAATGAATCTCTATAAATAATGCTTAGTTACTGTACAGTTAACCTTACAACTAGAAAACTTTCAAGTATTTGAATTCAGCTTGTATAATAAATAATGCTTCCAGACTGCATATGTACAAAGTCTCACAACCAACTCATTCAAATCAAAATTTCTCCAAAATCCTTGAAGCGCAATCCTCAAGCAGCCTAAACTTCTGCATTTGCGCAATATGCAAAAAGATACTTATCTTTTGTAAATATTCTGAACGCCCCTCTCTGCACTTAAAAGAGCCACCGCAGGAACACTGATCAGCCAGATGTGCAGCCTTGACATGCCGACATCTTCTACACAGCAAATCCTGTAAGTGGTACAACCTCTCCCTCTGACGTATTATCTGTAGAAGTGAGTTCTCCATTTTCTCCCTGTTGTATGGTTGGCCACACTCCGACACGCCACAGCGCCACTCCTGGTCGAGTAGTGTTGAGTCTCGGCATAAGTCCAGATCCCGACAGTCGTTGCAATAACTGAACAAAATAACCAGGTTTCTGGATGAGAACTCGTGATTATACAATTAAATTGCCCTTTCTTTTTATCTTGAAACTTTATATCTGCATGCATGTAAACAATGTAAACACGACACTGAAATATTTCCGTACCACCCCTCCAAGCCTGAATGGTACGTGACCATGCTCATGCTATTCAGAGGCATATGAGATATTATTTAGTTTCTACAATTGGGCAATATGTGTTTTCCTCATTTCTCAAGGGTTGGCATGGTTTAGCAGGAAATGTGATAGTGATATCTTCCCCAGGGAATCGGTTTGTGGGGTTACACAGCTCACTGGCAAGTCTGCTACGGAACAGTTTGTATGGCAAAGAATAAGGCAGGTTAGTTACCTGCAGATAACATTTGGAAGGCAAAAAGAAGGGCAAACATCCTCAAACTGCACTTTTCGGTCGAAATCTTTAACACCAACCCAGCCTCAACATAGTTCTTTCTTGTTGTCTGCAAAATTATAACCAAGTTATAGCAAAAGACAAATTACATCATGCTGTTACTCAAAATAGGTTACAAATGCAAAAACTGAAAATTGATTCAAAGGCTAGCAGTTCGCAAGGCCCAATTTAGACCAGCAGTGGATCAGAGCATCATCAGAGACAAGAAACCCAAATGTGCAATGTAATACCAATTTAAACTAAATAAATTGAGAACATTTCTCAGCTTTAGCACTTAGCATGTATTCCAGCCATTTCAGACTCATTTAACCATCAATCATGTGATTCACCTCAGTTTTCATCCATTTAGTTTAATTTAGCCTCAAATTACCCTCAATTGTGCAAAATGCAACACAAGCATGATTATAAAATCAAACAAGAAGATATGACTGCGGGCATGCAGATTTTAAGAAAAAGGTCTATTATTGTATGGTGAATATAAATACAGACCTGCAACTCAGAGCTCCTTGGAGACAAAAATAAATGTTATAACGGAACTTACAAGAATATCATATTGTACATTCTGGTCAAGACAAAGAACGGCAAAAACATGTTTTATGAACTCCAATGTGGGATCTCTTTCTTTATCGAGGACCAATTTGCGGTTCATTATCTCATCGACTATTTTGTGAAGCTTCACCGAGAAATGGCTGCGTATCTGCATGCACAAACAAAACAACAGAAGGTTGAGGCTAAAATTACAAGCATGTTCTGTACTGAGTGCCAAACTGCTAATCCTGTACAGACCAAACTATAACAGTAGCAGCCTTATTTGGGATTTCATATACTCAATCCCTCCACCCCCCCCACCCCACCCCCCCGGAAGCTTATTGTTTTTTCTTTCTTTGAGCCTCGCATAAAGGAAGCTTATTATTTTCCCCCTTTCTTCGAGTAAAAAGTGGTATTGAGATACTTTCCTGTTCTGCAAGCACACAAGAACTTTTCTGAGATACAAAGTTACCTTATTTCTGAGAAAATCTGCTACTGAAGTCTCAATGTTCTCTGCAGCCATGATTGTAATAGATTGAGTAGAAGATGTCTCATCTAAAGTATTTGTACGTCTAGCTATTTGGGTCTCCAAATACTTCCATGGTAAGTACATGAACTCCGATACAATCAATTCAAAATGATCCTGAATTGTATTATTTGACAAGTTAATCATGTTCACCGCAAATGCTACAAAGATTACCAAA